>CM023449.1:156824433-157387002 GCA_013339765.2 Haemaphysalis longicornis | reverse complement strand
GAACACGGCTGTGTCATCTTCGTTCTCAAATATACCTGTTTTTATGCCGTCAGCAATAGATAGGACATGTGGGAAAAATTTTCGGAGTTGATCCACGGAATCAGCGCTACCGAAGAACATAACACGAATGAGGTCCGGTGGACAGGTGTGATGTCCAGCTCACCTTGGTTCGTCTGGAGGCCTAATCATCTGGGTAGTGTAAGGTCGAGGTGACGGTGGCTCTAGCACGAGTTTTCGCGTCTCGGCATAATCTGCGCGGCGCGCGGATTCTACTAACAATTGGCGTGAGGCAAACGCCCAGTGGCGGGTTCGTGAACCGACGAGGCAATTATGAGAACGTGAACTCGAAAAAAAAAGTATATATTGTTCTGTGGCGGCAGGACAAATTACACGAGCAAAGTTTGAATGTTAACGATTTATTTAGAAGATGTCAGTCATGTTAGATCCCCAGCCAGGCTACGTTCCACACACATATTTGTCTTCGTTGGTTGGAGTGGGCAAAGCTCTATAAGCCCAATAACCACACAACCATCAAACCCTTTAGAATATAACCAAAAAAATTTTTATGCGCAAAAAACGCATATAGCCATGGTCATTAAAACAGGCATATATTTGCAAATTGAAGATGGTGTAAAATTTCCTATTCCTTTTGTTCGTGTTTTTATATTAGGTTCGTGTTTTTATATACGGACTCTGCCGTGTTCGGCGCAGTGCGGCTATGTCGCACGTTTTGGAGAAGCTCGGCGTAGCCGGATCCAAGCATCTGCTGGCAACGCCCACTGCTACAGACGCTGCTACTGACATGGCACTAGACGACTTAAACCAATCGAGGTAACGCCCCGCTCCCACTAACTCCGAATGACCCGTCCCCTTTACCGAAGCGCCTGTCGCAACAAACAGCACCCGCCGTCCCGACCGTTTGCACAACCGCACCGGCAGCCAAGCGGGTATGTACACTAGCCACAAACCCGTCATCAAAACAACTGAGTGAACAAGCAACGTCACCGGCTGCCCCTCCACCTCATGGAGCAACAGGCGCTTCCAACGCACCAGGGGTAAGGCTACCCCCTCGACGTACATGGTTGCGATCAAGCCTCGGAAGTGCTTTAACATTTTCTCGCTTCCAACAGAGACATTGCAGCGCACGCTCGTCAGATGCCTAGGTACGTCTCGGTTTAGAGGCTACGCGTACCACAATCGCACTAACTCAATATATCTATGGGTGTCGTTTCTGGAGGCTGTCCAGCGGTTATTCTCCCTGGATTGTATTCCACTTAAGCCTGAAAAGAAGCTATCTATACAATAGTACCTGGAATCAGAAACTGACATCAGGCGCTATGTCGTTTCCGATGTGGACACCGGAGAAAGCCCAGAAAAGTACTGGTCTGGCATCCGAAGCGCCACCCACCAGGTGCGCCTTGTTCGGTACATAAGCTCCGGCTGTACGTGGCTTGTTACTCCACGAGGCCCGCTGGAGACACCTGACCGTTTTCTGTACAACGGGTGCGTACTTCGCAAACGTCCATACAGTGCCGGAGTGGTGCACTAGTATCGATGCTTTCGTCAGGGACACATGAGCAAGTCATGCCCATTGCCTGCCAATGAACTACCGGCTACGATCCATCGGAACCACTAGCTACGCATTCGGCTGCATCTCCACGGACCGAGTTTTGGTGTTGTCTGTGCCGTACAGATGACCTTTTGATAAAGGATAAAAATGTCCCACTAAATGCAAACCTATTCGCGCTAAGTGACGCGCGTGGTGACGCCAGTCTGGTCCCAGCGCAATCGCAACGTCTAGCCGGTTTAGTTGCTTGGAGTATGAGGAAGAGGACACAATGGAGGAAGACAGACAGGAAAAATAAAGGGCTATTAAGTAAAATAAAAGCCCAACTTGTACCACGTACTTATCACCGGGGACGCCAATTAAAAATAAAAAAACTTGCACAAACACAAAAGAGTTTTTTAAGAGACAGGAAAAGAAGAAAGATAGAAGCAAGAAGAGAGATCTATCACGCGAAACCAAAGCAAGAGAGGGGAGGCAATCAGCGGTATTTTTAAACGAATAGGTGAAAGCGCAGTTATGAATAAACATAACGTTCTTCATACATGTCATCTTGATATGCAAACATATTTGCAGTTTAAAGTGCTTCCTCGATGGTGAAATCAATGAAAGAAGGCAATATCAAGCCTCCGGAGACCTTCCGGTCCGTCACCACAACATTGCCCAGGACAACGTACCGCGACGTGCTCCGCCGCTCCCGCCGCCAGCGGTATAAGCAAAGCCAAAGTGAAAAGCAATCCCTTGATATGGACGAGCTGGTTGAGGAAGACCATCAGTTTGCCCCCCTGCAAGCTGAAATCACGAAGCTCACCCAGCGCCGTGATCGGCTAATTCGTCGCCCGCGACGCCAGCAGCATCCGCAACAAGGCCATTCCAATCAGACCAGTTTCTCGTCCTCCAACCTGACCACGTCAAAGCCAGTCTCCTCTGCCCTTCACCGCCAAGAACTCCTACATTTTATGGTGCACCAGCTACGGCACTTGATGTCGGTGCTAGCAGCCCAACTCCATTATACCTGAACCACAATACTTGATGCAGCAGAACTGTCGCGGGCTCAAAACGAAAATCGGAGAGCTTCGGGAACGTCTTCGCCAGGCTGAACTTAGTGCCTGGGCATTCCTCTCAGAAAAGACTAATTATCTCTCTCGCCTTCCAAATTTCACAGCTTACGCTAATTCATCCTTACGTGATCGGCGCTGTGGCTCCACCTACTCTATGCCAGCCAAAGCCACCATTTATGTACTTACGTCTTTACCACAAACTCCGATCCCCTTACACACGTGGTGCACGTAGGGCAGGAAGTGGTTTCGATAAGGTGCAACTGCAGCGGTGCGACTCGGATTTCATGTGTCGTGTTAGTGCGCCCCACACAGCGGACGTGCACCTTCGGCTACGATTGGGCTGGGCTATCATCCTCGGCGCCGTTCGAAAAGAGCCTCTCCCAAACTTGTGGCTAGGGACATCAATGCTCCCCATTGTGACTGGGGGTACCCCACCTCAAATGAACGTGGGCGTGCGCTACTAGACCCCTTTATTGAGGCTAACTTTACGCTACATAATGACTTTTCTTGTTCTATGCGCCGATGTATTCATCCTGGGATGTCACCGTACTTACCTGATTAACAGGGTGGCTTGAGGGTGTACGGTATCATGGCAGGGAGACCGCAGACACGCTGGGGCAGTGACAATCACCTGCCATTAGGCTTAATATTTACCCCTGAGCTCAACGCGGTAGCCTTCGCCGCACCTTCGGGTAGCTGCACGGTTGTGAAATTGGGATGACTTTCAAGGTAAAACCAACACAAACCTCTCGGTGCTCAGCCAACGTCGCATCGCTATTATTAAGCATGCTCTGAGTGATGCCTCTGAGAAAACTTGGGTATAGGAGTCCCGCCAAAAACCTGACCTCCGGCCTTTTGCAGCTATGGGCCCAGCGCAGGCGAGCTGAATTGGCTTGCCTCACGAAATCCTTCGTCTGTGGAGGCTCTATAAGCTTACAAAGCCTGATTGCGGGCAGCCAGGCGCCATGAGAAACGCCTGTCAAGGCAGCGATGGCTGAGCTGGCGTGAATTGCTATGCCCATGGGCGACTACAATCATCTCTCTGGCTCACCTTTCGGGCGATGGAAAGTGGAGGCCGCACTCCGGATGCGGCAGCCAGTACATGTCTGGGATCGGGCAAGACTCCCCGACCAATTTGCCATCGATGTTGCCCAAGCTTTGTACCCTTGTAATGACAGCCTTCACGCCGTATCCCGTGCCCTTTTTCTTTATCACACCAGGTTGGTGCACCGCCCTCTGATGTCGCGGTTCACGGAATTAAATCAGCTTTCCCCATGTCTGAGTTCCTAGCTGTTATTGACAAAGCAAACTTTGGAAGACTCCGGGATCGGACGGAATTTCATATCAGGTGTACAAGAACCTCGATGAACCAGCACTTTACCATCTCATCAACTGCATCAACGAGGTTTGGCTGTCTGCCAAAATACCAAAGTCGTGGCTTCACGCCGATATTGTGCCCATACCGAAGCCAAGGAAATCACCCGAGCATCTTCCTAATTTGGGCCCAATGTGCCTTGACGTCCACGCTTTGCAACCTTTTAGAGCGCATTCTGGCAGCCCCACTTCAATGGTGGTTGGACACCTTCCTATGGTACCACTCGGCCCAGACTGGGGTTAGACCCTCGTCTCGATACAGAGGATGGGCTTGCTCATTTGTCGCCAGTGATGCTACTAGGCGGTCGTTCATACCAAGTCCGGATAGTCCTTGCCATGGACATCCACAAGGCGTACGATAACGTCAGCCTCGGGGAGACCAAGGAAACTCCCCGAAGCCTTTGTCTTGCAGCAAGCTGCGCTCTCTTCATCCAGACCTTTGTTACTAAATATTTTCTATGAAATTGGCGGGAAAGCTGTGGCCGCTTCACACCAGTTCGCGGAGTACCTCAGCGGTTCAGTTATTTCACCTCTCCTTTTTATATTATGATGTTGCCGCTTGCCTGGCATCTGGGATTTATACCAGACCTGCACTTCGTCACCTACGCGGACGACATAATGGCATGGACCATCCACTCATACCTGCTTCGCCAAAGCGTCAACCTTTAACAAGCCTCGACCGACACGAAGACATGGTGCCAAAAGGCTGGACGGACCCTTTCAGCGGACAAAACAGCCTTTATGCCAGTGGCCAGAGGTTGGGGCCATCGGAAAATGCGATTTCCCCCTCATACTCCAACTTTCCGGCAACCCGTACGCACTGCCACATCTCTTCGCGTGCGAGGTTTGAAATTTCTCTTGCGTCTGGGTCGGCTTCCATGTGGCTTCGATCTGCCCGACAAAATGCAGGACAGCTGCTGCCCCTGATTTGACGCATCTCGCAGAACTCTGGTGGTTCCTGCTACAAAATGAGTCGCCTCCTGGTGAGGTCAGTACTGCAGCCTCGAATGGTTTATTAGGCCCAAATCTAGCGCATGACTCAGACGGAGTGGGCAGGCTTGAGGCTATTAACAGAGCCGCAGTGCGCACCATCACCTACCTCCCTGCAATGGACCCCCGATGCCATCGCTCCTAGCTGAGGCTCAGCTGAAACACGCTTGACGAACTTGGTCGCACAAACTTCGCTCAGCCCCTTTGCACAAACGCAATTTTGTTTGTTTGTGCATAGATAGTTGTGCATCTAGGTGCATAGATGTGCACAGATGCATAGACAAAGCGGCCTTAGATAGTTATATGGCCCCCCGCAGCGGGCACCTTGAGTATAGTGGTGACGGTGAGCAGCGCACACCGCGGACCCCCGAGCTCCCACTAGCCGTGTTCCAACCAGTGGCGAGGTGTTTAAAGGTGAAGGGTAGAAGCCGTAAACGGTGGCCGTCGGAGCCTTGGTCAAGCTCCCAGCCGATGGGCTCCCTGCCTGTCTACCAGGCAGGGAGCTCCGGGACCCTCTTTGAATACCAGGGTAAGGTCAAAGGAGAAAGTACCACCCCGTCTCCCTGCTTTTATACTATGATTATGGATTTTCTAAACCCCCCCCCCCCCAACCGTGATCGGCCCCCTAAAAGGGGCCGCACCGAAGTATCGTTTTTCCCATTGCCATCTTTGACATTTCCTGAACCAGATCATTACTCTCGATTTCTTGTCATGGAGTCCCCTCAAATCCAACCCACCCCTCTTGCATCTCAGTCAATCTTCTTGATCGCCAAGTATCGTGAAGCCATAATAGGAAAATCGTATAAGTGCAAAAACAAAGGTCTGGTTGAACTCCTAATCGAAATAATGACAAGCAGCAGTCCACAAAGCTTCTAGCTCAGACAAAACTGGCTGATATAGACATCAGGGGTCCACCTCATCGGAGCCTCAACAGCTCGCAGGTGTGATATCAGAGACAGATCTCTTGAACGAAAAGATGCGGATCTCCTTGCTGCCGGCCTTGTAGGATCAAGGGCGTCACTGCCGTGAGACGCATCACCATCCGCAGACACAAGGAGATTCCCACCAAGCACATCATCTTGACCTTTGAACCGCGCAGTTCTCCCACAACACATAAAATGCAGGTTTTATCAGTTGCTCCATCCGTCCCTCATCCCGAACCCTCGGCGCTGTTTTAAGTGCCAGCGTGTTCGGGCACGGTACGAACTCTTGCCCGTGGCCGATTGAACGTGTGCAAAATGGCGCGGCGCACGATCATCCGAGCGAGAACTGCCATCCGAAACTCTCATTTGTGTAAACTGCGGGGGGCCGCATGCGGCATACTCCCGCAAGTGCGAAAAATTCCAACTAGAAAAAAAAGATCATAACATTAAGGTCACTGAGAACATCACCTTTCCAGAGGCGAGAAAGAGGTTCGCCTCTTTCCCTCTGGGGATGTACGCCGACGCAGCTCGCTGGGGGCGGAGCGGCGTCTGGTGTCCCACAGGGACCCAGTTCACGAGTCTGACCTGGTCCCGCCCCCGCCCCCCGCTGGGTTGCCTTACGCAGCCCAACCCGGCACCACGCCGCTTGCTGAGGCAGCAGCGGCTGTGGGGGCAAACCAATTCTGTCGGGACCGGTGCCGCTCCCCGCCTCTGTCGCCCCGTCCTCCAGTGCGTTGGAGGGTACCGAGGTGATGGACACCATGGCCCCGCACCGACTCCCACCGCCACCCGCACCACCAGTGCCACCTCTGGCGCCCCGTCGGTGGCGGCTCAAACGAAGGGCTCCCGAAGTGGGGCCAAGTCCGGGGGGCCCGATCCGTCGGGCACCACTCGGACATCCGACGACGAGATGGATGTCGGGCCGTTTCCCTGCCTGCAACGCAGCTCAAGGAGCGGCCCTCCGACGCCCAAGGCCAGCACAGAAAGGCCGAGAAAGCCAAATCCTAGAGTAACAAGCCCCGAAAGACACATGAACACACATACACACAGACTTCAGTAGCTCCTAAATCTCCATAATGGGAAGAGAAACTATTACTCAATGGAACTGTAGAGGCCTCAATTAAAAATCTTGATGATGTCCATGATATATTGCATTCGAACCAGCCAAGTGTGATGTGTCCTTCAGGAGACGCATTTGAATCCCGATCACGCAAATTTCTTAAATAGGTACATGGTATTCAGAAAGGATAGGGTCGGCTGCACACACTCTTCGGGCGGTATAGCCATAATAGCCCGGAAATCCCTAGGCATGCCACCCTATCGCTCTAAACAACCGTCCTTGAGGCTGTAGCAGTACGCACAAAAATTTTTAATAGGTTGATAACGGTATAGCTCCATTTACATTCGTCCTGAATTATGCACTTTCGTAGCACTGATTTCGAGGGCGCTGGTCGACCAGCTGCCCGAACCCTACACCTTAACAGGCGACCTTAATGCACACAACTCTCTTTGGGGGCTCTCCAAACGGATGCCCGAGGTCGCCTGATAGAGAAATTTCTTACATCTTCAGGAGCAATGCCTTTTCAAAACAAAAAGCAGCCTACATAACCATAACTTAGGACATAATACATACTCACATCTCGACTTGGCTATAGGTTCTGCAATTCTCTTTCCATGTCTTGAGTGGGGCGTGGGCACTGACCCATATGGTAGTGACCACTCCCCACTTCTCTAACATATATAGGTAAAGGCCATGCAGTCCATCTTCCATAAAAGGTTTAATGAATCAAAAGCAAAACTGAAGCACATTCACACAAACATCTCAACTACACCACACATCCATAAAACACCTACCGTGGAGGAAGCAGCCCAATTCTTCACGGCGCACATCCTCGACGCTGCCGAAAAGTCCATTCCCCACGCCTCCAGCGCTCCGCGTAACCAAAGGAGGCGTGGTGGAATGAGGACTGTAGGCGGGCGCGAGAGGCCCAGAATAAGGCGTGGGGTGTCCTTCGCCGGTACCCAACTTCAGATAACCTCATTTCTTTTAAACGGGCAAAGGCTTTTTGGAAGCGAGTGCGTCGTTGAGGCGAAAAGGGAAAGTTGGGCGCACCTTCCTCACTCCCATCAACTCATACACAGACACGCGAAAAGTATGGACCACGAATACGTAAACTAGAAGGACAACAGACACACAGCCTGCCCCTGGTTAGTACAACAGGGGACACTGGAAGACAGGCTAAACACACTCGCACAACACTTTGAACATGTGTCCAGTTCAGCGCACTACACCAACACTTTCATAAAACACAAAATATCCTGTGAGAAGAAGTCCTTGCGAGACAGTAATAAGTCGACGTCATATTATAACACCCCCCTTCTCACTGCATGAGCTGAAGATCGCCTTTAGTACATGTAAACCTTCAGCTCCAGGCGCAGACAAACATTACATACACTATGATTCAACACCTGCACACACAGACACATTTGAAACCCTCCTTCACCTCTACACAACAATATTTCTTTCGGGGGCACCTCCCAAGATCATGAGGGGAGGCCATCGTAGTGGCCTTTCTGAAAGAGGGGAAGGACCCTTCCTCATCCCACAAGTTATCGTCCCATCGCCCTCACCAGCTGCCTGTGTTAGCTGTTCGAGAAGATGATCAATAGGCGACTCATGTACTTCGTAGAGTACAATGGTCTTCTCGACAGCTGCCAGGCTGGCTTCAGGGCTGGGTGATCCACCAACGATCACTGGTTGCGTTGGAATCATATGTAAAAAGATGCCTTTAATCCATAATCAGTTTTGCATAACAGTCTTCTTTGATATGGAAAAGGCCTATGACACTGCCTGGCGGTATGGCATCTTGAGTGACCTCAAGTCGTTTGGTGTCTCCGGCAACATGCTGAACACCCCCGCTAGCTACATGTCAGAAAGGACCTTTCGAGTGAGGGTTGGCAATGCACTTTCCAATGTATATGTGCAGGAAAATGGCGTACCTCAAGGCGGTGTCCCGAGCTGCACACTATTCATTGTTAAGATGAACTCGCTCCGGAAGGCATTGCCACCAACAATTTCCTGTTCTGTATATGTAGATGACGTCCAAATATCTTTTAAGTCGTGTACCTTTTCAATTTGTGAACGCCAAGTCCAGCTTGGGGTGAACAAACCTGCTGGCTGGGCGGGGCACAAACGTTTTCAAACTGAACCCTGTAAAAAGTACTTGTGTTGTGTTCTCCCCGGAAGCATGGAATTACTGCGGACCCTGATATCTCTATTAATGGTGTAGTAATCCCTGTCAGAGGGGAACAGAAGTTTTTGGGAATATTATTCGACAGTAAACTCACATTTATCCCTCACTTGAAACACCTTAAACACAAATGCTTAAAAACAATGAACAATTCTTAAAGTCCTGTCCCACCAATCTTATGGTGCTGACAAGCAGCTCCTCCTGCGGCTTTATACTGCAGTGGTAGGATTTCGCTTGGAATATGGCAGTGGTTGTTTATGGGGTCCCGCGACGAAGGACGGCGCTAAAATGCTTGACCCGGTGCTTCATTTGGGGCTTCGACTTGCCTGTGGTGCCTTTCGTACTAGCCCCGTTGAAAGCCTCTGTGCAGAGTGTCACAAATGGTCCCTGTAATTACCAGAGGACATACACTAACTTGTTGTATGCCTCTAAAATCAGGTCTATGGACAAATCATCCTTTTAATTCAACCATTCATGATGCGTCATCAGAGCAGCTCTTTGCAAATCGTCCATCTATTTCCATGGCCGTTCCCTCTCAGAGTGAGAGCAGAAGCTTCTGAGCTGGCTGTGTCATTTTCACACATCCACAACACACCCATTACGGATTTTATTGCGCCGTGGCAACTACGTGCAGTTTGTTGTGACTTGTCCTTTCTGCAATTTGACAAAAACAGGGCACCAAGGGGTAGCAATTATTCAGCATTTCCTCTTCCTGAAGGAGAAGTATCAATGCGCAGAGTATTACTGCGACGCATCAAAGACAGCTACGGCTGTGTCTTGTACTGCACATGGACCGAACTTCGAAGTGTCTAGAAGAATCAATTCCCACAACAGCATTTTTACGGCTGAATCACACGGCATTTTACTTGTTTTACATCACATTGTTCAAACATCAAATTTCAAAGTCCAAAGTGTTTACAGATTCTCTTAGTGTTGTACGTGCACTTTTGTCAAGAAAACGCTCAAAAAATTATGTAATCAATCTTGTTTTTTAAGGCCCTCATGTCGGCATACGCCTCAAGTCTTGGAATAACAATATGTTGGGTTCCTGGCCACTGTGGAATAGCCGGGAATGAAACCGCAGTTCAAATGGCCACTGCTGGTACACTCTTGAATACAGTGGGACATAGCAAACAGTGCCGTACACAGACATGAAGCCACACATTAGACACCCAACTTCGCAGCGCATGGCAAACACACCGGAGTGAAACAGACAGATAACAAGTTACACGTAATAAAACCACACTTGGGAGCATACACTACTGACTCACACAACAGACACATTGAAGTTACCTTAGCTAGGTTGCGGATAGCCATACACATGCACACACTCACACCTGCTCACTGGCTCTCCAAGACCCATGTGTAGCAGGTGTGGGGAGGGCCTATCCGTAGTCCACATCTTAATTACATGCAAGGCACTCGACACAAGAAGACGCAGGACACTTCAAGGAACTATGCAGACAACACATTTCGCAACACCCTTCCTTGTTTTTGGGTGGACAATGCCATCGTCTCTGTGCAACGCGTTTTTAAATATTTGTCTGATGTTAACTTGTTAAACCTCATATCCTATCATGCGTAATCAACACTGGCCCTATACACCAGCCATCTCCATTGGTTTATTTGACTTTACTGTTATTCTGACCTTACACATTTTGGTAGCCACTGTTTTCTCTTCTATAATTTTCCTTGGCGCTCTTTGCCCCAGCTGGCCTTGCCGCCAAAAAAAAACCGAATCATCATCATCATCATCATAGTTATATTGCCGCCTCCCTACCTGCTTTACCAGATCGCCATGTACACCAAGCCGACATTGCTGTATCACCAGGGTTAGCGACAATCGACCACTGACTCGACTTCACACTCGATCTGCCGGAAAAGCATGTGCGAGAGGATCACTACTGACGGCTGCGACCCTGTACAAGGCGGTAGAAGCCTTCGTAGACTCTGGTGCCCAGGATGGCGTTTTATCTACTGCGAAACAGTATCCTGTCTATCTTGACGCCTCTCAGACTTGCCTCTACCAAACCATCCGCACCCGGCCATCACTACTGGCGGAGCTCAGAGCCATCGGGAATGACCTAACGACGGCCCTACAATAACGACAGGCCTATAGCGCTCCCCGCGAAGTTTTACGCTGAGTATCCAACAATTGTACTATTTCAAGGGACATGCACACATCACTAGACACGTACCCCTGCCCTCTCAGGCTTTTGTGGGTTCGGCGGAATGCGCTCCCCGCTCACATTGCAGCGGATCTTTAGGAGATTTAACAGATAATGGCAGAATTCGCAACAGAACGTAAAACAAGCAAAACACACTGGGTAAGTGAACTCTTTTTGGGCTTCCCATTATCCTTGTTGTTGCTGGGCATCTTTGTATTCATTGCGATTGTCAGTCCGATTCTTAAAATTTATCGTATAATCTCGAAGAGCACATAATACTGCGCAACACAATATAATTGAAAACTTCTTAAAGCCTGTTCGGACGGTGCGCTTCAGGTTACTAGGGAACAATTCTACAGAAAACAAACAAATGACGTGGACAGCACGAGGGCTCATTCTGTGCACGTAATTTGTTTGTTTTTCTTAAAAAAGTATGTCCTTGGTAACCTGAAGCGCAGTTTACGAACATGAAAAACCAACTAGCCCAACTGCTTACCTTATTTCTTGTACAATGGGCTTTTATGTTCCTCCTATTGCTCCCATGCTGTCGGCATGTTCGTTTGCTTTCCTTAAAAAAAGTGTGCCCTTAGTAACCTCAGGCGCACTTTACGAACATCCCAAGCCGAGTAGCCCCATTTCTTACCTTACAGATGATCATTAAAGTGAATTGTTTATTTTTAATAACCAGATTAACAGTTCTACTATGGTAACAACATCATCCGGCTACACTGGCAAGTAGGAGTGCTGGTTAATATACCGGGACGTAAAAACTACATATACATTGCAAAAAACCTCAACTGCTACACTCCTCGAAACATTGAAACGGTGCTGCGAGCTGTCATGGCTCAGTTCCAGCACAACATACAGGGACAACCAGAAAACCCGTGAAAATCAATAAGAATGCGACACGGGTGTCTGCTGCCCACAAAAAGACGAATAATAAGAAAGATGGGCTGTCGTCTGAAGCATCAGCTAGGTGGAGCGGCTCTAATCCGTTTGCGAACTGTCCAGCGCCTGGCGCTTCAGAGGAGAGCCTAATCCGAGAAAGGAGGGAGACGCTCCGCTCCGCGAAGACGCCGACGGCTTGTTCCATCAAGCCTAAGAGAGACAGTCGCCGGCAAACCGGCGAGGAGCTGTCAGTTGCAGAGAAAGACGGTGAGGCATTTGGTGCTGATGGTGGACAGCTTTGAGGCTTTACGGACATTGTGGGACCAGAGTCAGGGGTGTGTTGCCAAAAGAGCAGGAGTGGTAAAATAACATAGTGAACCGTAACCTTAGTGGGAATAATCCAAAACAATTGTTCCTTTTATTTTCTTTCATTTATTTTATTCATTATTTCCTTAATTCTTAAGATCGAATTTTTTTTGCTTGTTTGTTTCTTCTATAGAGCAACTACAGAACCACTGAAACAAGTTTCATGATGTTTCATAAAGAACTACAAAAGGTAGAAGAGGTCAACAATTTTGTTGATCTGCCAGTTAACGGTAATAAGGCGGGGCTCAAAAAACTTTTTTTTATTTTTGGAGCTTTCTAACGCGTTCACTATGGTGATTTTTATTTTTTTTCAAAAAAAGTGTTACCGGGTTTTAAAAGTCAGACAGCAGTTATTTCCGCTCTTCAGGCAGAGAAAAACGCCTCATTTAGCGCACTTCAACCAAGTGACGCCCTTGTGGCACATGGCGCAGCGACCTCTTGTCTGGTTTCCTTCGTGCGGCGGAGAACAAAAGGCATGCTCTAGACCTGCAACTGGCCAGTGGCTGACGTTGAAGGCATTGCGGGTTCCCCTTGTGGACAGAAAGCTACAGGGAGTTTATGCGAGGTCTTCCGACAGGGCATAGTACGAGAACTTGGTGCACTGATTTCAGCGGTTTTCAAACCGAGACACGAAAATACTTCAGAGGCATCATTTTTTTCTTTTAAGGCAAAGAAGTCCCCCTTGCAGAGAAGCCGTGCGTTTACTATACTAACGTCCAAGGAATACGCGAAAAGCGGAAAGTGCCACCTTTGTCGCAATCAACATCATAGTCCGGAGCAGACACGAGGACGCGTTTGTGGCCTTTTGCTGTCTTTGATGAAGGGCAGGAGCTACACGCTGACAACGGTCATTTCCAGTGCTCTAGACTGGTTCTTGCCGAGCGATCAGGGATACCCGTCACGCTATCGCCGTGGCTTGGTGACGCGTCTGAAGTATCCGCGTGCACAGTTTCATCACTTGCGATATCATCATTAGAGTCAAGCTCAGAGTCACTTGGATGCTGCAGAACAAGAGCAACACCCCTTTCCGTTCCCCGCTTCGCTTAGAAGATGTCTTTGTCCATTCCTGCAAAGAAAAAGATCGCTGAGTAACACGAAAATCCGCTCGCGTCGTTCCACTCTAAAACATACCATATTCACAGCCGAACGCTGCCATGGTAAAAAACTGGAGGGTAGTCATGGCTCTGACTTCCCGCGCAATAGCTTATCCGGATTTATTGGCTATAAAAATATTACACCCACCAATAATTAGAATGCTAAAAGAGCGCGAACCGAGGCATGCAGCAGCCAAACCATTCATGTGGCACGCGCGGAGTTCCTCGATCTCTGCCTTACAGCTCAACAATTTTGTGGACCCCGGTAACGAGCTGCTTTCTTAGCGTCTTGGCTAAACAACACCACGATATTCATATAGCGGGTTCCTCTTTCCTTCTTGTACGTGTTTAAAAACCTTGATTTGCTTAACTTGTAGGAGCTTTGGGAACCCGTGGCAGAATTCCGTCGTGGTGGAGAACGTCAGCAAACCGAAAACCACTGGATTTTTTTCAACAAGGCAAGAACTAGAGCTCTCTGTCATCTTATTTACCAACTAGAATGAAGAACATGTGTCCTGTTGCCGGTAAACTTAGCGAAATAAGCTTACGTTATGCGCGCATTTTGAACAAAATGGTTTTTTTCTTGGGTCTAGAATATTGCTGATCTGCGGGTTAAAGGGTTAAGGGTCCGGAGGCATCACATAAGGGGGGGGGGGCAAATACATATAGGAATACAACGAATACGTACAATATATATACAACTTGGCATCAAAAAAATATAACGGTGATTGATATGCATCAGTCAGCACAACTAACAACAAAAAAGGCAGATAACAGAGAACTAATCCCGAATACACCGGTTGAGTTGCAAGAATAAAAAAGGAACACGGAAAGAGAAGACAAGCAAGACCGATTACACAGGTT
Source organism: Haemaphysalis longicornis (assembly GCA_013339765.2). Taxonomy (NCBI): domain Eukaryota; kingdom Metazoa; phylum Arthropoda; class Arachnida; order Ixodida; family Ixodidae; genus Haemaphysalis; species Haemaphysalis longicornis. The sequence goes on along the minus strand of CM023449.1, from coordinate 157,372,459 downwards.
CAAACTGATAAGGCGTATGCATTAGCATTGATATTCGGAGTTGCGATTATGGTCCTCCAATTTTATTCGAACATTAGCGCTATCAGTGCATGATACTATATTGTTGGGTAGCGAATTCCAAAGGGTTATTGCACTGGGAAAGTATGAACTTGAGAATGCTTATGTTTGACCGGGTATGTGTGCTATTGGGTGGGTGTGATTTATGCGCCCTGACGTTCGGTTGGATGGGTTTAATAGTTCGTGCCATAATTTTGGATAGTAGTACGCCCCTTGAAAGAGGCAGAAACTTGCGATATGATGGGGCGATAAGAGTGACGGAGGGAAATGGACAATTTTAAAGATGTGAAATTCCCGGCAAGGCAATACAAACCAAAACACGATCAAGCAAAGCAGCTTAACAACCTTGTGGGAAATCTGTAACAAAAATGTTGTGAACCCGTTCAGCGTGTTTCAGGAAAGATGAACGCAACTGACGTTGATTTATTATAACAATGACCAAGAGATTGCCGCAATCGGAAATCGCGCAATTGAACAATGGTGGTAGAAAGCTGAGAAAATAAAACTTCCGCATTATCTTCAAAATTTTGTCAACCAATGTAAAGCAAACAACGGTATTATACAAATGTCACAATTTTCTTTTTTGCGAACGTTGCACACACTGGGCTTTAACTCTTCATTGGTCGGGCAAATATAATTAGAAAGGTATAGCACTAGAGCAGAGCTACCCCGAAAGCATCAATTTGCCACGCTTTGTGCACACGCCTGCAAGAGCTAGGTCTAGATGTATCGTTAGCTACTAGATGTATCGTAGTATATTTCTAATAGTGTAGTAATAGAAGTAGTCGTAGTAGTTGTTGTATAAGCAGTAGTACTAAATGCACAGGTAGATTTCAAGTAATAAAGGACTATCGGCAAATCTGTCGTGAATAGGAAATTGTGCTTTTGTGAAGATTGTTTTGCATGTGGCCTAATTTCAAAGCGCTTATTAAGCGGGAGATAACTGATGGAATAGCTGACGTATAAAAGAAACACCTATACAAGAGCCACTACTAGGATAAGAAGCGCAAATAACCCTTTTTGGTCCGGATGGGAGTGCATAATTGTAGCCCTTTACGAGCAGTCAGAAGGAGAACTATTCTCATGTAGAGCTGGGTATAAGAAGCTCATTGTCTGCACTGAAAGGCCCATTCTAATTTCCGAGGTTTCCTTCACATCATAGCTCCAAGTGGGTGCAATGTCCCCGCAAAATACAACTCTCAGGCCTGCATCTCTTCACAAAGCATCTCTGGCAAACAGCATCCATTTTTACAGGCAAGAAAGTGGATACTAGAGAGAAAGCGTTCTGTACTAAGTGGTGATCACATAAGCCTTCAGTGTCTTTTCCGACTTCATCCGCAAAAACTTGCTACGGGAAAGCTTCCTGCGGGTAAACTGGGAAAACGATCGAAAGAGATCGATGCATATTTTCTTGAAACGCGCAGGCATTTTACTTTCTGGGGCTGCCACAACGAAAGAGTGGATGAGAACAGGACAGCATTCCAAAATGAGCACATCTTGAAACCGCACGTCGTTAACAGATATGCCCAACCAAAAAGCTTGGCAACCTCTCGCGGGCTATAAACTTCGCTCAGCGAATGGAAAGTGGGCATGCGAAGGTGGTGCAGGCTCACGCTGAGAGCGGACTAATGAGCACGCCGTCCAAATAGCCTGCGGCGGCAGACGCGTGAGTGGTGACGCCTGCGTTATTACGCCGGCGGTTATTTCAATTCTGCGATTTATCAGCTTAAAGGGTTGCATCAGCCGTGGGTACGCCCATGAGCCTACTCTCCCGGGTCAACAACCCGCAAAGCTCATGCGTCGCGACGCTGGAATGCGTCGTCAAAAAAACGAAATGTTTTATTGCGTACCATCCTTTCTCGAGTAGCACCCCGGCCATCAAAGACCATGCAACACCCTGCATTAAAGAAAAACCTATTTTTAAGCTTTAACCCCTTTTTATATTATAGTAGCGTAGGTGGAGATGATTGATCGGATTGAATTTTGAAAACTCAACGAATGAGAAAAAAATTTCGGAAAAAATGAATTGACAAAACCAAAAATATGCACGCTGTACGTCTCCCCCAAACACCATAAAACCACCGAAAAGAGTTTGCGAATAACATAAGAAATACGAATAAAAATTGCCTAAACGCGCTAATTCTGCACTAAGCCTTGCATCTTCAGAAAAAAGAAACCTATGTAGCGAAGGAAATGCGCTTATCACTCTAATGGCATAAATTTACTATCATTGGCGAAAAAGAAACAAAAAAGTCATCTGAATAAAATAATTCAACGTCTCTCGCTATTCATAGCCACATTTGCTGTAAAGAACTCTCTCTAGAAGAGCGGTATAAGAGTGCTACGCATTAGTAGGAAAATACCGAGATTTCTGCCGATTTGTGCGATGCGGTTCGTTCTTTGGATTGTAAAACTCGAAGCGGTTTGCCGTTTTGGCTACTTCTTGGTTGTAATATTGTTTTTTTTATTTGCGGATACCGTCATCTCTGGAACGCTTGAATGCCCCTGAGGTCATGTAAGTAATAAACAAATAAATAAATAACGGTTCAAGTGGCCATCGTCCGCCTCCCTGGCTATAGTGGCGGATGGTGCCGAAAGGTCAACAAAAGTATTCTCCTCCTACTCCGTCTGAGAGTAAGCGCTTGCTGTGAGTTTTTCTTAAATGCGTTTTGGAGAACATCTGGTTAATTGACCGTAGATTCAGCACTGTGAACGTGAACATCTTCGATAAAACTTTGTCTGGTTGTGTTAAGAAGAAAATACACCAACCTCCACAACATTGGGACCGCTGTCAATAAACGCCCTTGGTTGGTGTGTTTGCCTCTTCTTCAAGTATTGTAAGCCGCATGTCGCACCACTGGCGTGTCTTAATTTGACAAAAGTATTTTTCAATTAAACATTTTATTTCTGATCTGAGTTTTTATTACCGACAGTTCGCCTGAAACCTTGTCAGTAAAAGCCCGATTGTGGCATGAATGTGACTCGGCATCTCATTCCAAAGCAGTATCTACTGCATTGAACGAAAAATCTAGCGTTATGAGCTAACCGTGGTGCTAACAATTCAAAGCCGTTCCACCTAATGGGACAGCTATCGGAAGTGAAGAGCAGTGATTCGTAATAAGAGGCTGCGGCGTTGTTAGACGCTCATTGCTACCACCTCTCACGCTCTTCATCTCCCTGTCTCCCTCCTCTCTTGAGCAACTCAAGAGAAGTGTGTCTAATCCGATACAACTTTCACGCTTTCGAAGTGCTCACTTGCCCCCTGTCTTGAACAGCACGAACGGGAGTCCTGCTGTTAATGTGGTTGCTTTAATCTCGCATGTGCTGAAACTTGCACCGCCCTTCTGAAGGTGTCACTTTTTTTGAAATGCAGAACACTTTATGGGCTCGCCTTGTCGTCGTAGCTCGCCCGCTGGACCGAACTAGAGCCATACGGCCTTTCGTCGTAGCGCTGTCGTCGCGGCGCAACCCGGAGTACCCAAAAGCCAAGCGGTTTATATAGTCATAAGCGTTAGAAACTTGTGAAACGCTGGTGCTTGTCAAACATCTCCCGGTTCAGCGAAAGAAACCTGTTGTTACCTTTGAGCAATACATACTTAATTAACCGGCAGCGGATGTGTTCATTTAATTAGGAACGCTCGTTTGGTTAGTTTTAAGTGATAAAAGTGGCAGTGCACCGCCGGGACATGCGGGAGTAAAAGCAAGCACAAAAAATAAAGCCGTTCCCCTCAATGTAAAAGCTGTCGGAAGTGCAGAGTAGTGATTCCGCATAATGGGCTGTGCCGCCATTATCCCGTTACTGCTACCACCCCATACAAATCAAATTTCCCGCCTTCTCAGTGCTCGCGCGCCCCTGCCTGAAACTGCTCCAGCGGGAGTTCTGTTCTCTTTGTGCTTTTCTCCCCACACGTGCCGGCGTTGCACTGCCACATTTTGCGCAAGCGCGAGGGTTGGATTAGCATGGATTGAATTAGATTGCATGGGTTTTGATTTGATTTGATTGGACTGGATTTTGATTGGATTTATATTGGATGATAAGCAGCAGTAGCATGATAATCAGCTAATCTTAGACAACCAGGAAAGCTAAGAATAACCGGCTGAACCTTAGCATGGCCGAGCTGGCATGGCCGAGCAAGGCCACTGCTAAGCGCCAGCGGTTCACGAGTTTCGAGCGCTTAGGACTATATAAACAGCTTGGCTTTCGAAGCCTCTTGGTTACGCCGCCGCGAAGGGATCGTGACAGGCTCCACCATAACGCCGTGGCGATATGCTTGGTTCCAGGGAGCCAGGTAGGACGACAAGGCGTGCGCCTAAAGTGCTCTGCACTTAAAATAACAGAACTCACGCTGACGCATGTTTAGGCAGGGGGTGTGTGAGCAGTGCGAAGGCGGGAAATTCGCATTGCATTGGGGGGTAGTAGTGACCGGATAAAGGGGCTGCAGCCCATTATGGCAAATCACTGCTCCGCACTTTCGACAGCTTTCACATTGAGTGGAACGGCTTTAATTTTCTCTTCCGCGGCCATTTGTTTTCGCTTTCTACCTTGAAAACCAACCCAACAAACATCCTTATCTAAATTACAGCGGGGACTGCCGTTTTTACCTCCAGTTTTCTTGGCGCTAACTAACGGGGGCATGTATGACCTATGCCTGCGATTCCAAGAGTTTCTAATGGTTCTGCTTATATAAACTTCTTTTTCAAGTATCCCCTAACTTTTGGCTGGAAGGCTAAATCTATTCAAAAGCGGGCATTTTTCAAAGCCACCGTTTGGGTGCGTGACGCCCCGGGGCTCAGTTTGGGTCCGTTACGCCGCGTTGGAGCGTGCGCTAGATATGGTGACCACAGACAAGTCACGGCAACAAGCCGGGCATCTAAAGTGGTCGGTCCTTAAAACCCACAAGGCATCGAAGCAAGCACGCGCGAATAACCAAACGACAGACGGTGACGCAAACTGACTTAGCCAGCAGTTAACGCTGACGCGACACGGGATAAGCCTCTCGTTGCCCTTCATACACAAACCAGACTGTGCCAAAGAGAAGAAAGTAAACACAGCACAAGCGTGTACCGCTGGTGGTTCTATAGCACATGGTTCTAAAATGTCGAGGTCTACAAATATACTCCACCCGCCGCGGTGGCTCAGTGGCTAAGGAGTTGCGCTACTGAGCACGAGGTCGCGGGTTCGATTCCCGGACGCGGCGGTCTGTTTTCTGATGGAGGCGAAAAGCAAAAACGCCCGTGTGTACGAGATTTCGGCGCACGTTAAAGATCCCCAGGTGGTCAAAATTAATTCGGAGCCCTCCACTACGGCGCGCCTCATCGCCTGCGTTGCGTCGGCGCGTTAAACACTACAATCAATCAATCAAATACAAATATACCCAAAGACAAATACCGTGCCTCTTTTGACTTCGAGGAAAGCCGTTCTGCCCTCGCGTTCGAACAAACGAGACAGGCTTAAGTGCCTCGGAAACGTTTGGAATTTTCGTACCTAGCATTACTTTGATCTTCTTTTTCCACTGTTTCGTACTGGTGCAAATTTTTTCCGCTGTCTTATTCGTGGATTACCGGCTGAAACTGCAGTTACTTCACAAAGTTTGAAATATGTGAAGTGCGCCAGAATACTTTCTTGCACAATGGCGCTTCTGTGTTGTCTGAGAACAAAGACTTCAAAGATTGCACACAAAGTTTATACTCCGCACGTGTCGCCAAAACACGCGAACTACTAAATTGCAACCACACACCGCACAGTATTTATTCCAATGTTAAGCATAACCTTTTCCCACGCGTATATAGTCTGGTTTCCAAGTTAAGTTATATAGCATAAACAGAGTCGCAAATAGGTGGCGCAAAAACCGTGTGACCTGAGCCAAGACAGTATCATTTTTCTTTAAATAAGCACCCAACGAGCCGAGCGATGTTGCGCACGGCGTGTATACGCACTTTGGAAGCAATCCAGCTTTCGATGTACAAATCGCTCCGCATGGGGTCTCTACGCAGTTTGGAAACAATGCAGGTCTACATGCACAATAAATGGCTCATTTTTTACAGAACAATTTGCGCGGATAATAATCTACCAAATGTATTAGGTGACTGCCGGACAAACGAGGCGAACCACTGGTAAGAATCATAAGCAATCTCTGGAAAATATTAACATGACGGCATTTGAGGGCCCCCGCGTTGGCTCTGTGCACACGCAGCTTGTCATAATGGGTGTCCGGAGACACAGCTTGATGTCGACTTCCGGCTTATTCGTGCTCTTGTAACATTTCTCGCCTCGTTGAAGCAGACCGTCTTGGTCAAGGCCGCAGCAAATTTATAAGAAGTCCTCGCCGCCATGGATGACAAGGATGAGTTTCGGGAACACCAGCACCGCAACAGTATTTTCATACGTGGCTTCTGAGAATAGACTGGCGTTATTGGCCACTTTCTCAGCCCGAAAGACCCTCCCATAATTTCTCCTTGGGAAGCTCCTTTGTTACTCCGAATTCAAAGAATCATCCCAAACGTCTAAACGAGCCCCTCCCCCCTCCCAGTGCAGTAAAATTGCAAATAACCAAGTTTGTAGAGAAGGTTGTTGCCCGGTTCATAATTTCCTGAAAATTTCAACACGAAGCTGCTGACCAGATTTTTACTAATATGTGTCCGCAGTTAATAATACCAAGGTCGTGCCGAACACACGCCACCGGGCGCACGTGACACGTTCAGCGCGACGACGACACGACAGATAGGAAAACGTAGAAAATGCCGAGCTCTCGTGTACGCGCGACTCGAGCTGACCTCCCAGCGTCCCGTGGCGCACGTATGTCAAGCCAAGCATACCCCCTTAAGGAGAATGCCATGATTGCGGCGACCACCCGACAGTTAAAAAAACAAAAAAATGCTAAGAACTCGTGTGTGGATTGCTCACGGCGCCCACCCCGTGTCCCCGGTGCACGTATGCCAAGTGAAGCATACCCCCTTAGAGAGATTTGCCAAGATTCCGTCTAGCCCTGGGCAGTTAAAAAACCGAATAAATGTTGAGCACTGTTGTGTGCATTGCTAGGGGCGGTCGCCCAGTGACCCCGGTGGACGTTTACCAAGCAACGCATGCCCACTCAGGGAGACTGACCAATTTTGGCACACAAAAGCTCCAGCGTTCCCAGAATCGTGCCAACGCCTGCTCGAAAGGAAAAACTCAAGTCATAGTGTACGTCCTTCCAAGGTGATGTCCGATAATTATAACTTCCAAAAAGTGGAATAAGCTCACATTTATAGAAAAATAATGGCGTATCGGTCGTTGCGGCAGCGAAGGAAATCGCGTGCAATTTCGGACTTGAACAATTGTGGACTTAAACCTTTACTTCATCACTGCTGCTATAAGTCTGAGCTCCCATCATTTTTTTTGAAGGGGTAAACATTGGACATCACCTTAGAGGGGCGTAGGCTATAAGGTATCTTTTTCGTCTCGAGCAAGTGTTGACACAATTGCGGCGAATGCCGGAGTCTTTCTCCTTCCGAGCAAGTGTTGCCACTATTACGGCGAGCGCTGAAGTTTTTTTTTTCGCCAGCCGTGTGCCAATTCTCCTAAGTAGGGGCGCTTGGCTTGATATCGAGTGGCCTTGGCTTGGCAAACGAGCGCCAGGGACGCTGGGCGGTCGCCGCCAGCCACGCACGCACCGAGGGCTAGGCATCTTGTGTTTTTTTTACATCCAGGAGTCGCCGCAATCATGGCCAGTCTCCCTAAGCGGGTATGCTTGGCTTGGCAAACGTGCTCCTGGGACGCTGGGCGGTCGTTGGGAGGCGGACGGCGGGCGGCTACAATCGGCAGAGCCACGGTGGTGCTTCCCAAAGGCGACCAAGGGAATGGACAGATGAGAGCGCCACGGTTATGCATCCTCAACTCTTACGATTGCCCTCATTGGGTCGAGACAGTGATTCCGCGAACGGTGAGGTGAGTGTCGCAACTTATCACACAACGAAATAGACAGTACCTCGTCAGCATGCGCGAAGTTTCACACGGCCTAGTATGGTGCTTGAAGAAGTAACGGCAAAAAGGGACCAAGAAAGGATAATGGCTCGAGAACTGTGCAGTAACACAAAAGAGACATCAGGCTTGAATGTACATTCCAGTGGTCGGTGTATTAAGTCGAGGAGTTTCATGCGCCAGTTACGAAAAACTGAAGTTTCCTTAGGGTGGTTAAATGAGAAAATTGAACCATTTAGAGACATGGAAGTCATTACCAACATTGAATATGAAGGCATGATAATTGACAAATTGAGTGGAATGTATCATCGATTAAACGACAAGGCTGACACCGAAGAACAGTGCTAGATTATGAAGATGTTGAAGGTATCCGCAAACTTCAACGAGTTTTTTACACTGACTAAGATGTAGTACGAACCACTTGATGTTGAATAGGCTGCTGAAGGAATGCACTCGCCCTCAACTTCGCTCCCATTGCATTTTCTATCACAAGCAAAAGGGGGCGACTATGTCACTGTTCCCCTGCTACAGTAAACATCCAAACTGAAGATTCCTTGCTCTCAAGTTCACCTCAAGAGTCCCCGGAAATGACCGCAAGTAATATAGTCTGCTCATCAAGCCCGCAAGCATCTTCACAAGCCCCATATATGAAAGGTCTCGAGCATGTAAATACAACTGATGGTCCTGTGGAAGTAGAACGGAGCGATGGGACACTTGTAGTGGCCGACCACAGATTCTTCATGGGTCCACAGACTGCCATTGCCCATAATGGACGTCGCAAGTTGATTAAAAGAGGTCACAAGGGGCGTTGTTGGAAGGGTGGCAAAAATAAATCATACATGTACACTCCAATGACCAAAACCTCAAGAAAGACGCGGAAGGCGCTAAACAACTTGCCTGAGGCCCCTGTGAATATACCTGAAAAATTCGCGTCAGAGTTCAAGACCGCAGAAGACGGGATGCGAATTGCAAACTGGATACGGCGTCTGTACCTCAACTCATGCCGTGTGCTCAAAAGACGGGCGCTTGCGGCAATGCAGCCATCTGACTGCCTCAGCAGATTTGACAGGAACGGCGTTTAATGTATATGGGTTCGGAGCCTGTGCTGTCTACTCTTCTGACATATAGACACTCATAGGACCTTGGGGCTCGAATAATAAAGGGTGGCTGGTTAACTCCATTTATCTGTGGGGCGCGGAAGATCTTACATTTTCTTCATCGGTTGAATAGAAATTGCCCAGAGGAAGATGGGGACGGACCAAGAGAGGGGTCACAGGAAGGAAGAGGAGGAAGAAGGAAGACGAGCAACTTTCCCACGCCGTGTTTGTAGTATCAAGCAATTCAGTCGGATGTAAATACAGTATTTGTTTCTGTATGGCGGCTTCGGACTGCTTTCTTCAACATACCAGACCATAAAACTCTAAAGGAGCAGGCCATTATTTATATTAAACAATGCGTTCCCTTGGAGCCCGCTGCCGGCAATTTCTACCTAACAAGCAAGAGGTATTGCGCGCAAGACTGCTCGCTTCTGGAGAATAATGTATATTTTCGGCGTTCAAATTCTTTTCAGCGCGAACTCGTAAAACTTCGCGAAAACAAAATTCATGCGTGGTGCGTCTGCTAACCCATCCGTTTCCTTTTTTCCTTGTCTTCTCTTTTTGCGTGTGCTTTACAACGTTGGATCGCACTAAGTGCCTCTGAAATATGAGAAAGAATGTTGAAACTAGACGGAAGTTGAAGGAAGGCGAAGGCGAACATCGCGTTTTAATTGCGGCCGCTAAACGATAAGCGGTATTCACGCTCCAGGAGTCAGGAACGTGATATACGTGCGGGAACGCCCTGCCGGCCCCTACATCAAGCGCCTGAGCATCACGCGCCCCGCATCGCCAGAATGCTCGGACTTTTATCCATATAATTACTCGGGAAGAAATCTCAGACTGAGGAATGCTTTTCATCAGTGCTAACATTTATGATCCAGATTGGACGGGGGAATGCGAATTATTTTTACAATCAAAACCTGGTTCGCTGAAAGTCACCACCGCGAAAGATCAACGTTTCTTAACCAAACGTAAACGAATTATAATGTGCGACGTGTCCAACAATTATTTCTTTTTAGTTTTATAAACCTAGATAATTCAAAACATTTTTTACTTCGAGGCCTCCGTTTGAACATAAAAGCCCTGATGCATTTTTCGCGATGTGGTGTTAGAGTTCCATTGAAGATACGATGCATTAATTTGGGCTTTGAAAGAACTGTTATTTATAAAGTCACGAAGAATATTATAAACAATATAATTTGCAGTCCAATCTTAATTTTCCGCCAAACTGTTTCAATGGCAATATTGCCGAATTCTTTAAGGCATGAAATGCTTTGCATAAATTTTTTCTTCGTCTCATGTAGGTACGTAAATAGCATGGCGACCATAAATAGCATGGCGTCCCGCAATCAACTCTGTATTGTGTACGTGTAGTAGAGCTCCGTAATTTTTAATGCATCTACAATGACCCAACCGGGTCGTGCTAGCCTCGGCGGCTGGTTGCGACTTGCGCATTCTAAGTCATTATTTTGTATGTTCGTGTAATTTATTACTGTGTTGCTTGTACCTACATAACTACGACTTTTTTGTACTTCTGCCTGTATGATTTTCGTTCCGAACCGATATTTTGAGGAAGCATGATTGCTGGTGCTAAAGCCTAAAGGTCGAGACCCGCGTCAGGAATTGTATGACTTAAGCCCGGGCTCGAATCATTAGTCACAGTGAACTGTCCCCTGGAAAATGAATATGATACTTGACTGACTTTAGATAGAGGGACCATGCAGCACTTCTCACCGACTATTCGGAATGCATTTTGGTGTAACGATCCCCTCCCCCATCAATTATAAATATACGTTCGGTATCACCGTACAACCGCGGATAGAAAATCTCGCATAATCGATCCCTCCTATATTTCAGCTTGGACTACGCGATGAAGGCTGCCCGCTGTTTTCCAGATAGACGGGTTCGGCTCATGACGTCCTCTTTGGCAACCTTCGATATATCACAGACCGGGAGGTTTTCACTTTTTTTCTCAGCAACGTAGAGCAGTGTATTTCTAGTATGGTGCAAAACAAAGCAGACATTGGGGCCTGCTCCACGCAAGTGCTCAGGCTGTTTGGGAGTTTTTGAAGCATAAACGCTTGTTATAGAGTTGTCTGGTTAAAAGCGAAGTATTGACTGATTTCGCCACTCCGACTCTGCGCGCAGTCAGAACGCACAACAAAAAACGCAAAAACTCTAGCGCAGGTTCAGGCTTAGAAGGGGTTGGTGCTCAGCGCCGACGAACGCAGATCGTACAGGAAATGCGCGGAATAAAACTCCGGAACTCTGGGAACTCTGAGATGCTTTGCATCACCACATATTTCCCTTCGGGGAGATGGTGTAATTTTTTTATTCAAGTGGTGGGCTCGAACTAGGCATTGCCCCGTTTATTACATTTTCCTATAAATTACTGGTCGCTCAGGTCTCTTAGGTAGGAGAAACAGAAAAGTTTTTTTCAAAACTTTAGGTTTTGTAGGGTTGTTGCAGGTCTCCCTGACGGTCTCCCTGAAATCTTTATAGCGTGTCCCAAACGATGGAAAATCCATTTTCAGCAAAAAATAGCTATTTTTAAGAATATGCTAGGTGATAACTGCAGGCGTTGCAATATTTGGATTTTTACGTAACTGCCCGCACATTTCTTGTCATTTGTGCTCTCCCCGATATTAGGTTTTCTGAGGCTGCATATAAAAAAATTAAAAATTACAGTTTCATTCCTTCAAACACAAAAAAAAACTTAATCGCAAGCAGTCTGGTCTGATTTGTACACAAATCCAAGATTTCACCCCGAAGCATTTAAGACGGCAATGGTTGTTATTCAGCAAGTTGACAGATTCTATGCCCCCGTAAAACAACCCCGCCCCCTTTCCCTTCCTTCCTGTCATTTCCGGTACTATTCATATGGGTAACGCATCTTACAAATAGCCTATAAGTAAAATGTTGTAAAAAAAGGTTTATAAACATGTTTTCGTAGCGCTTGTCTGTTTCTCGCGACACCTGTGTCGACTGTGCATGCGGAAGTCATCGCCGAGACTTGGGGCTTATGGAACCATGTTTTAACGTATAAGCTACAGCTATCGTTTTGTTTCTGTGTGCCTAACATGCTACGAGTGTTCGCATCTATAAAGCAAGCTCACGCTGTTTTATTACAGAAAAGTGAATATTCACAGCCGGAAAAGTCAGATTGGTTGAAGTTTTTCAGATGGTGCTCATTAAAGTTTCCCGGTTCTGAAAGAAACATACATAACCCCATTATCGGACCAGAAAAGCGTGTTTGTCTGCGCTAACCACATTTATTGCCCTCTTACACAAAGTAAAGAACGATCCTGAACTTCGAAGGCATTCATATCTAACGCGAGTGCTCCTTTGCAAGGTAACCAAGCTTCGAGCGTAGTTTGGCGGTATACAACTTACCCCTTTGTGTCCGAATGTTTGCAGTCCGCGAAATTGTGGGCCGACATTGTTATGCACGAAGAGCGAACACCCCAAAATGGTTCCAGAAAACACGTATTTTTCTAAGCAATAAAGGAGCTGTGGGCAGTTTTATCTACGGTGCCTGAGCTTACAGAAGCCATAAACGTATTCCTACATACAAAAAAAAATAAACATAGCAACAGCTCCATTTTCCAAGCGTAATAAAAATTAAGGGAATTTGTTCAGCAGAACCCTGCGCTATGCGTATGTCACTAGGCCTAGTGTCGACTTCAAACGACCATAAAGCTACCGCTCATAACCTTATACTATCCGTTATTCTATTTCGACAGGGTCCAACTAAAAAGTATTCTGAGTAATAAAACGTAGTAGGCAGTTTCCGTCTCACTGAAGTTCTTCAAAACGTTTTTTTTTTTATTTGTAGCGAAGTCCTTCTTTTTACGAAAAATAATTCGACGGTTACATTTAAAAATGTCTCTCGAATACGTACTGCGGACAAGTCACTCTACCTTCCTAGGAGATATTCTCTGGCCTTGATGGCAATACTTTGCACCAGTACGCTATGTTCCCTGGCACCCATAAAAATACAGCTGAAAACTTGGTATTCAAAGGACAGTTCATAAAATAGCTTGTAAGTACGGAATGCAAATATCTCCAATACAAAGCACATTGCCTTGATTGTCATTTGTTGATGCGTTAGCTATTGGAGCCTAACGCACCATGCGCGAATTAGGGTTTCGTACGCTACCGATACTGTTGTTTAATTAAGGCATGTCATTTTTAGAACCCTACACCCCCAGTGTACTGCGCACCAAAGGTAGCGCCACCGCCTAACCTCCCAATGCAGGACAAAAGCCCGTGGTAGTGTTGTTCCCTTGGTTTCTTTACATAAGCAGTAGTGTCGTTTTCTTATTTGTCCTTATTCGGCCTGAGCCCTCATGCTGCCCAAAGCTCTTATATACCACGGCAGCAACATCTTTGCAGAGTGGGGAGGCTTTTATTCCCTTGTTACCTGGTTCAGGTAATCCTGTCTCCCGGCGCTCTACCAGATGCGACTTTTTCTCTGTAGCTTCTCATCTTATCTTACTGATCAAACAAGTCTCTTCTTTCCGAAGTAAACATGTCACGTTGTACGTATTTGTTGCTCCTGAAATAATTCATTGATGGCCTGACACGTTTGTTCGTGAAAATGGTAGACTTGTCTAGGTTATTTCGAAAAGGCCGTGTGTTTAGGGAAAGCTTTTGCTAACACTTGCCGTGCCTACGTGCAGCGATTTGGGCTATATAATCCTTAGTTATTTGAAAACGTTGGCGCTCCCATCAAAGGAAACGCTTCCACCATTGGTGCGAAATATGGTAACCAATGGTGAACCTGGAGGATGCATTTTTATATAACAGTCTACCGCTGCAGTGAAAAAAGGCATAGCCTTCGTATAAAGAACCATTAAACTGATTTCAAAGGACTAGGATTGCAAAGCTACGCGATTTTGCATTTACTCTGTCCGCTAACTTTTATCTCACCCAACAATAAACGTCTCTATTGGGCTTGTTCCAACACTTTTTTATACCTCCGAACACACCAGACAGTCATCGTTCGTCCGGTGGGCAAGAGGCAGACAGTAGCATCAGAGAGATCTGAATTTTAAGTGCAGTAAGAGATGTGGCTTATGTGAAGTGTTTCAATCCTGTTGTATTTCTTATACATTCTGAGCTGACTTAAAACCGGCCTTTCTAGGATCCTAACAGAACGAAATAGGGAACGGTTGGCCCCTGTGAAACACTACTATTTTATGCAACAACTATTGAACGATATTTTTTGATAAAGTGAAGCTATGCCGTTTTACGCCAATACGCCCTGCAGGAACGCAAACTTTCCCTTATGGTGACGATGAATGATCTTGGGTTAAGTGAAAGAAAAAAAATGGTTCCCCTGGCCTGAATCGAATGTAAGTCGTTCGCGTTAAGAATCCTCCTCCAAACCGATTGCTCCATTTCGACATGGTCAAAGCAAACGTGGAGCACCAAGTACTGATTCGCGCCGTTCACTCCAAACCCAAACGTTAGCCTACGGCGGGCACACCCTGGATTTGTGGTGGGTATTCTAGAAAAGTGGTGCGTACCTCGATAGTAGCACATACCTGCAGTGTGGGATTGGCCAGCAAAGAATCCATTACGATAAGGAAGAGCAGGGAAAATTTTACTTTGAGCCTGGTGTTGTGCGAGTGGTGTGTCAGTCCAGGGAAGTGCCAGAAAGTTTCGAGTTCCACCACTGTCGTCGTTCGAAGGAGGGGTGCATGATTCTGGAAGCCTGTCCCCACCACAAGCCAGCGGCAGAAGTTATGGTCGCAGGCTACTTCACGTCGATTGCAACGTTCCTGAAAGAATAGGCGCCCCTATTTTTTATTTGTATGTTACCGTGGTGTCGATCCGGGTACGTGTGGCGAAGCTATGGCTCCTTTTTCCTTGACGTTGCCACACTGTCCAAAATAAGCACAGTGACGCACGTAACTAAGACATTATCGTGAACATAAATCATTTTAGAAAGGGTTCTTATATATGTGAATCAAAAGTAGCGGCTTGGAAAGTATGGTGACATTAGAGGACGATCAATATTTTGCAACATTATTTCCGTCTTTTATGTAATTTCGCTTAGGGTGCACAAAACACGTGATTACGATAAGACATTGCATCATGACAAGACAACATAAGCGGATCACATAGCGGGCTAGTCAAATAAGTAGCAGGAATACAAACGTTGAAAATACCTTTCGTGGTTTATCCCAAACATCCACTCTCTCGTGCGCGCCCGCATGAGCGCACGCACACACACACACACACACACGCGCGCACACACATGAGCTAACGCACACACACACGCGCACGCGCACACACGCGCGCACGCACACACACACACACAACACACACACAACACACACGCGCACACGCACACGCACACAACACACACACACGAACAGTCTGTGTGTCTTCCATCGGCGTGTGCGTGTGCGTGTGCGCGTGAGAACGTGCGAATGTGCGTGCTTGCATGCGTGCGCGCGTGCGCGCACAATATACTACCATGCGTTTTCATGAAGAGAGAGAGAGAGAGAGAGAGATGAAAGGTTTATTTGAAATTAAAGAACTTGATTGGGCTAGGGTAGTTTCCCTACTTCCAGGGCCCCTGTTTCCTCTGCCCTAGTCTTGGTCCTAAAGATCATATACTTCTGCACCCCAGGGTCGGAGCTGGGCATAGCTTCCTCCCACAAGCATTCACATCTTAAATGCCTACCCTGAGTCGCTCCAAACAGTATCCGTTGCATTTAATTGATAAACAAAAATTGGCGCTGCGCAGACTAATGCTGCAAGGCTGGAGGAAAATCAGACCTGGCGGCCCCTCTCCGTTCGTCGGAGACTCGCTTGTTGCACCTCATATTGATTTCGAACTTGCCGCTAAAATATCTTGAATGGCAGGCCCGGAAGAGTTTGTCCGCAGGCTTTCACGTCTCTCCCAAAGTGGACCGAGTTAGCCCGTGCTAGAACGCGCAGCAACCGGCTTCTGAAACTCGGCGTCTCTACTGTGAACTGGGAGTCTGTGCTCTGTGCCACTTGAGGTGCGTTCAGGCGCGAACGCGCTTAATCTGGTAAGGTGAACAGCACGCAAGAGATGCGCCACGAACGCTGGGCAGAGTGTTCTCGAAGGTCGAAATGGCCTACGCCGAGCGCTCTTCACAAGGCGCACGCTCACAAGCACTCGGTATTTTTCCGTGGTATTTTTTTCGAGCTCCTGACGTGCGCAAGCCCAAGCGCAATCCAGGACGACGACGCTATGCACGAGCCATGATTCCATGTGTTTGGCAGTGCCGTCACGTCTTCACGGGTGCCGGTGAGGCTAGGCGGAGCCATGCCTAGGCTAGCGTAGCGATCGCGAAGCTATGCACAGCAGGAGTTGCTAAGCAAATTGAGGTGACGTCATCGCTCCGCGATGTTTTTTGGTGTGACGGACGGAAAATGCTCGCCGTAACAGCTCTGCTGCTAAAGGCCCATGCGCCACACTTCAATATAAAAGCACTACCCTACTACCAGGTTGCATATTTCATGCGCTAAATGACAGTGAAAAAACAAAGCCAGACAAAGCCACACGGAAAACGAGCTGCTACAATCGTATATATTGCAACAGCGCAAACAACTAACGGCCGTAGAACTTTTCTAAACAGGGTTATGCAGCTATCTTTTCCCGGCGACTTCTCTTGCGGGTTGTCTCAAGCATCGGACAGGAAATCGATAGTTGCGCTCCTCTGCTTCATGCAGCCGCTACCACCGAAACTACGTCGAGACGACTCTGCTGACGCGAATATTCTGCGACGCGGAAGTTCCACCCTGTCTGTTTCTCCACACTCAGAAACGAAGAACTCTAAAGTGAACGTGATGCAGCACGGTCGGAGGAAGGGCATCACGGAGCATCCGCATTAAATGAACTCTGTCTTACAATGTGGCTGCCATCAGGGAATCCAATATTTTGTGTGGCCGGTTCTGACGTTGCATCTCTACTAAGATAGTGCCTTTGTTCTACAGTCAATATTTTTATACGAATTTATGTTTTCAGTAGTGTCAGTATATTACTTTGGACGTCATTCGTTGTGGGGCTTTTGAAGCCGATTGTCTATTTGGGGCTGTTTAAATGCGAATACTTTGGCCTGTCTGTCTGTCTGTCTGTCTGTCTGTCTGTCTGTCTGTCTGTCTGTCTGTCTGTCTGTCTGTCTGTCTGTCTGTCTGTCTGTCGGTATATCCGTCTGTCAGCCTGTCTGTCTGTGTAAATTTAAAGCAGTTAAAAGGATGCTTGGGCACAAATTGAACTTTCATAAGACCAATATAGATTACATAGCATGCACGTTGGATTGGTGTTTAAATATACCCTTTAAACAGCATGGAAGATAGGATACACAAAAGTAAGCACAAAAACGAAAGAACTCGAGCTCGAACTGCTCCAAGGCACATAAAACCGATGAGGTCTCAATAGATACCATACGCGCAGTGTTAACATAGGAAAATTGTATTGAATTGGGCACACCTCCATTGGATTCTTGATAGGATGAGTGAGCTGGGAGGGAAAGAGGGGAAGATGGGAAGGGGATAAAGGAGAGAGTGTCACGGGAAGGGTCGGCCAATTAATATTGTCTTTCGGCGACAATCGCAGCCCAAGGAGCATTCCGCCGTCTGTTACTCTGTCTACAACTCCAAAGGTCTATCGGAATACAAAAATACCTTCCCTACACACTTCAAATTCCTATTGTATTCACTGTCCTTGCGTAGCGACCTCTCGCATTACGTTTGGAAATTTCGGTGTGTACAGCAAAATGTCAGCATAAAAACAAGCTTCGGCGAGAATTGCAGTAAAAAGGCGGGTGATGTGGCGTCAGGTTAAACGAGCCACTATGTATTGTGAACTTTATCATTGCTTACCCAGACACGCACATAGAAATTTTCAATTGTTATAAACAGTTTACATATAAAATGCTTCATCGTTCAAGTGATAACTTACTGCACTAGTTCACTTCTACTTAATTAAAATTCCACGCATTTCAGACCAAATTGGTGATCAAGAACAGCACAAAAAATATCCCCCTTTACACAATTCGGACTACAGTTTTGCATCAGGATTTTCTCAGAGCAATTGTTCAGCCACTCTTCACTGTAAGAGCGATCTCCTGGCTTTGGCCACAACTCCGTACACAGCTGCAGTGCAACGTGCACTTTTCCGCAGACTGCCACGCTCCCCATGGCGAGGCAATGTGTTCGATCACATCACTGATTGTTTCATTGCACCTTGTGTTTCTTCATGTCTTTAAAAAACGCGGTCCACGCAGAGCATTGCTGCGAAGCATAAAGGGGGCAGGGAAGCCTTCGTTCACGTGTATAAAATTCGACGCATCATATAGGACGGGTGAACATTGCGTACAATTCAGTAGTTACGTAATTGTGTAGTTACGTGATCGTGTAGTTACGTGACGTGAATCACTAGTTACGTGACCGGGAGAACAAAGACGCTACCGGAAAAAGAGCGAGCACAAAAGCGGAGGATGAAAGTATGGCTCCACAGGAAGTCTTGTGAACTCAGTTACCACCCCTACCAACAACATAACAACAGCAGAAGAAATTGCAATCGCCTTGGCCGCCCACACCGATCTAGAGTACGTGACGATCCTGACAGACTCCCAGACCGCTTGCCGCCACTACCAAGCTGGACGAATCTCGGTCCTTGCCCTCCGCATTCTTGCCCAACGATCAGCGCCAATTCCCGATATCCGCATCGTGTGGACACCGGGTCACACGGCTCTCCCTGGGAATGAGGCGGCCCACGCCTCTGCCCGCGCCCTCATACCCCGGGCACCCACGGGAGCCGACGACCCAAGTGCTTCTCCGCCCATACCCCTCCGCTACGCTGACATCCTTGCCCATTTACGCCGACAACGCCAGCACTTCTCTCCACCCCATCCGAACCTTCCCAAGACCGACGAGTGCATCTTACGACGGCTACAAACCAACACCTTTCCTCATGGCACACGCCTTCATGCTATGTATCCTGCACAGTACTCTCCAAAGTGCAAACACTGCCCATCCCCATGCACCCTATACCACATGGTGTGGGAGTGCCACCTAACCCCAACTCTACTCCCCCTTCCCAACCCAACCCCTGAGCAGTGGGAGGGCCAGCTGGCTAGCGGCGACCTGGGTGACCAGCAACAGCTGATATCCCGGGCGCAACTGGCCGCACGTGCCCAGGGCCTCCTGGACTGAGGACGCCCCCCACAAGAGAGGAACGGCTCAACTAACTCCGTTCCAGCTCAATAAAACGTTTTCACCACCGTGCGTTCGCTTCCCGCAGCACTTACGTGCCGTCACCCAGAAGACTTCACTATGCCCTGCACACGTATCTCGCATTAGGGAGTATTGCAACCGTCAGCCAAATGTTTGTCCTCACGCACTAACCACTAGGAATGCACCTCCGGATTACATAGCCTCTCGTAGACTTCCAAACATTTCCTGAACAAAACGGATTAATTATTTCACCACCGGTTTTTTTGTATGTCTACGCTATTTAAATATGTGTAACACTGTTTGCACCTACATGTTGTGTTTTAAATCTGTAACGTTGTATTTTTTCCTCGTTTCTCTTCGTACGCGATCTACTTGGGTAAAAACATCCCCGGGGACCCCCCACCCCTATTTAGTGCCTTCGGGCCTGTAAGGTAACGAATTCAGCATCCGCGAAACAAGCACGTTTTGAAAAACCAATTGACAGTAAGCTGTCTCAATTCGCGAATTGAATACAAAACGAAATGTCAACAGGAATTATCCTAACACAGACGCCATAACAAAAGAAAACTGGCCTCTAGGATGCGGGGGCCTACCGCGGGCTAGTGTCGCTGTAATGCTGCTTTCAGCTGCCACTACTCAAGACGAATACTGCTTAGGTGTAAGACATTATGGTATTGTTAATATCAAAACGGGTTTCTAGTTATTCCCCACTGAAATAACTCAAAGCGACCATGAAGACAAAATACAAGTTTGTTTCATTCGAAAGATTTAGTGTTTTATAGTGTACCCAGGGCTTGGCCGGAGGCAGACGATGATTTATTCACTGCGAAATTAATCAATTTATGCTAAAGTTTTGATTCTCGCACCAAAACGTGTGTTTGAATGACGTTTGAAATGACATCGTAAGAACAGGTCTTTTGACAAAACTTGGTGTGGGGCGCAGGCTTGCTTACTGTCAGTCAACCTAGATGGCGCCACCACACCGCGGCAAGCCGTTATCTGCTTTGGTTTGTTTGTGACCGTATTTAAACCTGACTTGTTTTTGTTCATGGAGAAAATCATTTTGTAAAACATGGTGCTCGGTCGATAAATATGGTCTCGCAAGACACCATCGCTTGGGTCCATCGGCCAGTGTCGTTTGAGACAACTCCAATGCTACGCAGTACTGTGCATGTAAAGGAAGCCAAGTGTGCGCAGTACCAAAAGGAGTACGCTTCGGTAATTCTATGCTTACGTGTGTTTTCGCAACTTCCACTGTTTGTCCTACCATTCTTACTGATATAAAAAGAATGTGCCCCATATTTGAGCAGAAATACTTTGTTAGGCAAGCTTATTAGTTCTGGCTAATTTGCGTTTGCTTTTTCCTGCCTCCGCCAGTCGCAGAGCTGGCTGATATTACATCATATGTTCTAGTGAAAGAAAGGAGCTAGTGGTTCGCATGGTAATTCCCTTTTTTCATAATTACACATCTTATGTAGTCAGCAGGAAATCCCTCATTACCGACACACCACTTGCATGTGTAGGCATACGACGTAGGCTCATTACAATCCAGCCCTTTGATGCACAGTTTTGCTCAGGAGTAACAGTTCATACAAGGTTTTTTTTCCTCTCACACTTTGTGGGTTTGCGACATTTAACACCATTTACTGACAGACAAAGGAACCGGGATGTTCAAAAATTAAAGACGAGAGGGCAGCACGTTCTTCCGTGTGCCAAAGAAATATTGTTCACGCGGGTAATCTCGCATCGAAACCGGGTGGCTCAATGCGCTTGTGATAGGTAACCGAAAGTGTGCAATTTCGTTGTTGTTACCAATGATAGCAATACAAACTTTCCGTTGTTGTCTTCACTTAAACCAGTCATGGCGATCAAGGTAGCTCGCTTGTTCAAGGGGTATATGGGCAGGCGGTGGCCAGTGTTTCCCAGTGCCCAGTGTGTCGTAGTCTCAGTCCTAATGAAATAATTTTTTGTGACTTCATATTTGTTATGTCGGAAGTCCTTTTTGATCACAAAGAAAAATTGGCTCCAATCAACGCTGTGAAAGGTGGTTGGGAAGCAAAGCTTTAAACGACACCCACAAATGACGCCGATGTGACGTACCCTGAATTCACACGCGTGACTATACAAATAGTGAAACGAGAGATCCTGCCAGCCGTTACTTGACATTCGCGGGGGCGGCAGCGTCAGCCACTGCCGGGATAGCGCGCGGTGGACACAGAAAGAAAATTGAGAGCCGCGTCTTTCCAACGGAGAGACACCAGAACCTAGCCATCCTCATGTGCTAGCTTGGGGTTGCACCACCGCGCGACACAAGCGTAGACAGCGAAAATATTTGGCATGTGAGTTTAGTAATTCCCATTTATACCGATTGAAACTAGTTAGTTCAGTAGCTTTGAGAATTGCGAGAAAGCTAAGGTAATATTTATAATCGCTATTTCTCAGGACCAGTTCCTCCTTCTGCCTTTTGTAATACCTCCTAAAATACAACAGAATTGGTATTCTACAATAAAAAAAATGGAGTCCCATTCTTGGCAAGCGGTGCCGAAAAGGTAGCGTTTGTACAACGGACAGATATCTGTATGTGGCCTCTACATTGTGTTTCCCCGCCCTGCAAACCAATCCGTAACGTATGTTTGCCGTACGACCACTTAATTCCTTCGGTGCGGTTTACCCTGGAGGTGCTGCCGAACAAGCAATTTAAGCCGTGAGAAGGCAGCGCACAATTGACGCGAAGCAGCTCCAAAATAGGACCGAAACAACCGTCGCTAAAGCAGACATCAAAGCAGTACCGACGACGTCGCAGCCGACGATCACGCACTTCCGCGCGAGCAGCGCTGGATAAATTCGCCGCGCCATTAACGGTGTGTTCCATGAATGAAACCCCCTCCGCTAACCCGCCCCCACTCCCCACGGATGCCTTCGGCGAGTTGGGAGTCTATTTTCGCGCACGCCGCGAAAGAAGCGTTGGCTAGTAGAGGTGGAAAGCTTTACTTTAAATCTTCTCAGACGCTTAAGCAAAATAATAAAGTTTTGGGCATCAAAGGGCCTAGCCGGATGCGAACGGCGCATTCGCGCTGACCGCGCAGCAGATGAAGACTGCCTCAGCGTTGACACTCTAGGTTGCATTGAACCGGTAAACCCGACTGAACGCCAGCTTGGGGCCAGGTGCGCTAAGTGCGGAGCTTCCTTGTACAGCGAGACCTTCACATTAGGTGGGCGTAAATTCATCACTATTTCGATCTCTCTGTTAGGTTCCATACATCGGTCTCGTTTTGATTTTATTACATTACCCTGGAAAAGTGGCTCGGGCACTTTTTGGTCTTAACGTTGTAAAAGCGGTGAAATTGTTAGAAGACAGAAAATTAATAAAATAGTTGATAATTGTAAGAAATACCAAAGCTGATCTTCACGTCTACAAACGTATTCTAAAAACGCGTAGTTGATTTGCCTGTTTTATAAAAAGGCATTAGAAAGGAGTAATGCAATTGTGTAGCTGCCGCGCCTTCTGGATCGAAACATTTTATTGTCACTATAGGAAAATTTGAACTCCGAAGCTGTTGCTGAAATCGTTAGTGTATTGTATCCGCAGTTAAAAACGCAAGAAATGTCGAGCACTAGTAAGAGCGTTCCCCGAGGCGAACACCCGACAGTTAAGATAACAAGAAAATGCCGAGGGCTAGTGTGTGCGTGGCTCACGGCGACTGTCCAGCGTGCCCGGTGCATGATTTTTCAAGCCAAGCATACCCCATAACGGGGATTGGCCAAGATTGTGGCGACCACCGGGCAGCTAAAAAACAAAACAAAAAAATTCCGAGACCCGTGTTTGCGTATCTTACGGCGAACGCCCAGCGCTCCTCACACACTTCGTGAAGTCAACAATACCCACTTAGGGAGATGGGCCAAGATTGGCTAACAAAACAACTTCCACGATAGCCGTAATCGTGGCACCGTCGCTCGGAACGAGAAAGGCACGTCATATCATACTCTCCCCGAAGGCGACGTCCAATGATTTTCACTTCAAAAAACAAAAAATGATGGGAGCTCACATAGCGATCGGCGGCAATCGTGTATTTGAACCGTCGGAGATGGTCGTGAACGTTGCTTACAGCATCGGTACCTTCAAGACGCGTTAATACGAGGAGCTTCCTTCATGAATTTTGTTCTTGTTTTTCTGCTTCTGTAAAAAACTCAAATATTTGGCAAGCCAGCTAAGTTAACTAATCTTGAGAGTGCTCAATCACATAGATTGTACGGTACTGACGTGCACAAAATACGCGTACGTTTTGTTTTTCAGCGCATGGTAGTGTAACCTCTATACGACTGCAAAAGTTAGAAGCAGTATTCAACATTTGCCGGGAAATGGCCAACGCAGGAGTTGTAGAGTTGAAATACATGCTGTGTTAGGCAATTACAGCAACGTGATTACTTTGGCTGCTATTTGTGATTTGCCTGAATGATTAGGCTGCATGCGTTTTATGTAATATCTGCTGATGTAGAACACTAACTCCAGTGGAATGTCATAAAATACGTTTTGAAGGCTCTTTTATTTGTGTTCAAATGTTTTGTTATCTTGGGCCTGCCTCGAGTCTGTACGGATGTTTCTGCTCATTTCGTCGAGGCTTTGTGGATGCTTGGTTTCGTCATGCCCTTTAACGCAATATGGCTACTGCGCCACCGAGAGTTTGGTCACTGTTTTTAGAAATATGGTTATAGAGCATCTTAGTATATAGACATTACACTAGAGTTATTGACCGTTGTAGCGAAGCGTAGGTTTGTCAGGATGATGCCTGACATCTTTCTAACCCAAAATATGGTACAAGCTGCTGGGAAAAGACACCTAAGATATACATATTTCGGTTGTCATTTTACTTCTACTAGCAATTCTTTTTTGTTAGCAGAAGATTTTTTTATGAAACAAAATAAGAGAGAAGCAGTAAAAAACGGCTCTCTACAAATAAATCGACAGGATGTGTCACCCCAAATATCACAAGCGAAGACAGTTATTCCTAGTGTCACGGGACATATAGGTTGGCAATAGCCCATAGCGCCATCACAAAAAACCAGTGATGACGACGACGAAGAAAGTTCTGGTGGACCCTGCAATTTTTGCTGATCACCGCTATGTAAATGCTGCAAAAAGATTGTTCACCTTTTTCATGGTTCGTAAAATTTGCTCGACCGCCACGTTACATGTGGTGGATTGTGCATGACCGTCCCCGTCCCCTCCTGCAAATAGCTTCGCCCCTTATCGGCATCGGCGGAGTTATCGAGGGCGAGTTAACCGCGTCGGGCAGACCCAGCCCCGCCGCTTAAGCACCACCGCCCAACCGCTCCCCATGTCCCCCCAGCCCTTTCCCAGCCTATCCAGAGCCTCCAAGACCAGACGACATGTGACCAGTTTACGGCGACGTGTCCCCAGCCCTGTGGTCGGAGGTGGTTACTAGACCTCACCGGTCAGTCGTTGCCTTGCGGACATCGCTACTACGGGGCGGTGTTCACCAAACCCTTTGCCTTCATCTCTGGCGGCAAGCGCTCTTTCTCGTTTATTTTCCCGCATTGCTTATCTGCGCCACCATCCTCATCGCGCCGAAGCTTCGACAGGGATGGGCGCCCTCTACCGGGGGGTACTGTCACGGGACATAGCGGTGGGGAATACCCCACAGTGCCATCACAAAAGACCAGCGACGTCGACGAACAAAGTTGTGGCGGACTCTGCGCTGGCTGTCTGATCGCACGCCATGTAGATACTAGAAATTGATTGTTCACCTTCTGCACGGTTCGTCTCATCTGCTCTGCCACCATGTTACACCTGCTTTAATAAAAACTGTTGCTTCGCGCTGTGCCACAACCACTTTATGTCCCTCAGAGCCAAGAATCTAACCAAGGTACTGATGAAAAGTTCAAAGATATCTTCAGATACCAAAACTTTGAAAACATAAACACAGTGATCTGTTGATTAACCCAGCCTACATTAGGTTCCTCCATTGTCACCCGCGATGTCAACACATAGAATTGGTACGAAAATCTCCGATCCGCAGCCTTAAAGTGACTTGCTCTCGTAATTTCTTAATATCGACTTCAATGAATAGCGTTGGAAAGCTTAAGGACCATGCGAAATGTTGGCTTGACTTTACTATTCCTCAAGAAATAAGGACTCGCAAACATTGACGTGGTCGCCACACTAACGTCTAATTGTTCCGTCTGTGTAACCACCTGTAAAAGGCAAATCAGAATTCGGAACTCTAATAGAGCTGTCAGATGGCAAACCGAGCGCTAATGTATGCTCGTGGGATATCCTAGAGTTAAATATTGAAAGCAGATAGCGTTTTCGGTTTGTACAAATGACATCTTGAAGTGCGGAGGAGCGCTGCCTGACACAAAAATGTAGAACAGGGGGAATTACAGAGAAACTGAGGAGGTGAGGTGCAAGTTGTTAAAACAGCAACTAGCCCACTCCCAAGTCATGTTGTACAAACAAACAAAAAAATTCCGCGCGTTGCCTTGAGGCTTGACGTACGAGCAGTGCGGGTCATAGATAAATATTGCGTTTAAGACCCATTACATTGCTACATATATTAGCTTGCCGTCACCTACAAGCAGACAGTTTCTTTTTTATTGTTTTTATTAAAACTTTACCATTGGTCACAAATAAAGACTGCTCTCTGAATATTTTATAGAGTAATAAACAACAATATATATCATATATAATATATATATATATTTTTATTATACACAATATATAGTGTGAATCATTAAAATCACGAAATATATTAGATTAATAGTTAGAGTCGGTCACTCCCGCTGTTTTAAGAAGTGAGTCTGCCGCACTTTTGTAACATCTTGAGAACAGTTCACTTGAACACATGAAAATTGTTCGCAAATTGTAGGTGGGAACGACCATATGCCTGCAGCATAGCCTGGTTTGCCCAGACAATAAAAGGGTCATGCCCGGTCCCAGGTCTCCAACCGTAAGTAGCCCTGTTTTTTTAACACGTAAAAAGAGCGGAAACGCCAGTGTGTTAACTTTCGAGCCCCCGTGGCCGAACATTTTATTTGAAATGGCAAAAAAACAAGACCAAGGCAAAAATGTTAGCTTTAATGACCCGCTTTTTCAATTATATTTTCAACGTCATGCGCACTATGCTCGAGCTGTGTAATACGTAACAGCTGACTTCTTCGTAAGTTCACAGTTCATTTTTCGTACAGCGCGAATATCTGAAAATAAAAGTGCGGAGATTGACATTTTTGTTCAAAAGCAGCGCAATGCACTCCCAAAGATCTGAGCAGGCGTTTCAAATCATCTCATGCCGTTCCCACGAATACTTGCTCCGAAAGGGCGGGTGCTAACTATAGAAACAAACTACCCTGCAAAGAATTTAGAATTGGTTGGTATAGTGTTACTGAGACAAAGGGAGGAAGTCAAAACATGCTTGAGAAGAAGCAAATAAGCAAAAAGTGAGTGCATCAAAGCTTGCATCAAAGGGGAGTGACCTGAACGCACTCTTAGTCTGGCGTACATTCTATAAAACGCTATGTAGAAAATTTTGTCTTCGATTCCGGGAATACTTGTCCCTTTCCTGCCCAACAAAAATATTAAAAGAAATGACCACAAGTACCTAAATTTTGTGTATTAACCCTTCCTACGATGCTTCGACAGATGAAAATGAAAAGCTCCGAGTATTTCACACAGAAAACAAATGCACACATATTTGGGGGCTGGGCTTCTATTTGTATGATCTGCGCATAGTAAGAATACCTTAAAAACGGCATCCGGCGCAAAAAAACTGCATTTCTATGTAATATTTATAAGTTTATATTGTTTTCAGGAGTCATTACACAATAAATAGGATTGTGTGGAAACAAATAATATTGATGTTTTATGTAAAAACAGTAATTATAATTATTATTATTATTATCACAAGTATTTACGGAACTAGTTTGAGGTTAAGGCCCAAGAAAACATTACCAATGAGACTGCACAAAACTGCGAACAAAGGAGACACCAAGAAAGAACGAAAAAATTATTTATCGCTAGCGCTGCAGTGCACGAGCCCGCCACCCTGTACTGTCCAACAAAATTTTCGTAACGACGAAAGCCCAGCCACACGTGTGTGGGTGCATTTTTCAAGCGTGATGACGGAACGCACACGAAGAAACGGGTGCATTTTTAGATGCGAAGCAGCTTATGGTCGAGCCTGTTCCCTCCGCCGTTGTGTGGGTGCCGTTGTGTGGCGTCCACACCCCCATTGCGCATGCCTGGCCAGCCACCGCTGATGATAGTTGTGGCAGGATGCCCCTAGGGATTGGCCAACCAAAGAATCCATCACGAGATAGCTTCGCGTTCAACCACCATCGTCATCTTCCCGTAGGCGAACCCTGAGTAGTATGCCAGACATTTCTCCTCTCCTCTCCGACGCTCCTCTGTTCTCCGGCGTTCCTCCTCTCCTCTCCGAAGCTCCCCTCCTCTCGCAACGAATGGACCTTGGCTGCGCGCGAAAGCGAATGGGTAGACGCGACGGTAGCCACTCCATACTCCGCGGGGCCCACGGTAGCTCCGCGGTATAACTGACGCGCGCGCGCGCGATCCTCCCTTCATTCTCCTCGCGCAACGCCGCGATCGAACTGAAAACTAATGGGAACTTGAGTCGACCCCATCGCTGTTTCGCATACTACTCAGGGATCCCCTACGGGAAGATGGTGAAACTTTTTTAACTGATCGTGTTTTTTCAAGTACTGCAAGTCGTGTCGTTTGCTTGTTATTCAGAAAATACGAGAATAGCGAGAATAAATATCAGTTTTCATCTTGAAGTCCGCTAGCGTGATCGCGCCTGCTGGGGCTCCGTTTTTATGTGCGGTTTCTCGCCCCCTGGTGGCGAAGTGAGTGAACTACCGAAACCAGTGAAGTCTCGGAAGCGTTCGCAGCAGCTACCCAGGGCTGTGAAACCGAAACTCAAACAGGTGCCACTTGGTAAACAAATTTGTTGACCCACACGTTTGTGTGGGCTGGGCCATAGAAGGGGTATAAGATTCTGGGGTTGGAAATATGGCACAAACCTTATACGCAATATGTATTACACGCGTGGTAAAACGTTTGTATTTGATTTCAAATTTAGACCACTAGTGAATATACCTTGGACAGATATATTTTGTGATCCGTCGGTGCGGAATCGAACCGAGGTATATGTTCTATAGTGGCTGTCCCGTTTAAGCGTTGCTACAATGCTTATTATATGCAGCAAGATTCACAAATGCACACTCAATGCAACAAATGCAACAAATGCACACTCCGTCGCATGCAATCAATCAATTAGATATTGTTATTGGCGGCATTTTTGACCTAAGGGAAACGTTCCATTTTTGAATAGATCAAACGATCGCAGGTGGTGTCTGAGGTGGGTGTTTGGTTGGCACTCACTTCATTGAGAAGCGCCCTTTTGGCTGAACACATTTCTTCTCAAATACGCCCACCCCAAGAAAACTTTAAGCTTCCGGTGTCCAGTAGCCTTCGATTAAAACTTTCGTTTTAAGCCACACAGAATACAAACATGACGCCTGTTCAGCTGAAATGTCTCTCTAGATTGCACACATTTTCCCATTCAGTAATGTAAATTATCACTATGCAGTTTTTGTGCTGGATTCTAGAATATTTCTGGTGCCTAAAAAAACAGAAAGATGAAAATGTTGCTATGTTTTCTCAATTTGTCTTGATTTTCATACCCCCCCCCCCCCAAACCAAGAAATATCAACAAATAGGAAAGCACATCACTCTCTTTTCAGCGATGACAGCCCTTAGGCAGTAGCACAACTGCGGGCACCGCGGACACCCTCGCAAATAAACGGTAAACCACTTACCTTTTATACAAAAAAAAGTGATCAAATCTGCCCCCCGAGGACGCCATCGCTGTCCATTCCCGAGTGTCCAGCGCACCTTACAGCAAGTCAGTGAAGGTGTAGACGGAGCCAGGGCCTTTTTCTTAAGCTGTAGGAAGGTAAGAGCCTGGGAATCACCGGTTCCTTCCTTCGTTTGTTTTTCTCCCTTCTTTGGGAACCTGAAAGACGTATCTGAGTTACTTTTATTTCCTTGCCTAGTTGTGCATCAACGAGCACACGTGGAAACCAGGGCAAGCAAGTCGTCTTTGTGAGGTAAGGCAATGGCGAGAGGTTTTATCAGAACAAGTGTCTTTGAGTATCTGGGCAAGAAGGAAAAGGAAAACAGGAGAGGGGGCGTACTAAGCCCTTCATGTTCACTGGCCCTGGTTCCTTACATTTGGTTGCGAAGTTTAGCGCTGAGACAAAGCGGGGAGGCGCGGAAGTCAAAGGAGCTGCTACTGAGGGGCAGTCTTCTCTCTCAATCCAAAGGGAAGAAGAAGAAGTTTGGAGGTAAGACAGACGGAACCGAACGACGTTTCACACCGACTCTTCTAGCGGCGCGCTGAAGTGCGCACCTCACGTAAGCAGCACGTGGATGAAAGGGAACTTAGACGCCGAGCGAGATATTCCGACCCGTAATGGAAGTTTCGGAATGAAGAAAGTTCAACAAAAAGCTCACGCTTCCGTCTAGGACTTCACAATGGCAATCATAGTGCATTGCCCAAAAACAAAGACATAGTTTCTAGACGTCAACCGTACGTGAGAAGCTTTAGAATCCGTTTCTGAATGCAGCGAGAAGAACAAATAAAGCCGCCGAGCGAACTTTTGCGATAAAATGTAACTCTGCAAAAATACTCCCTATTTCTCTATTATTATTTGCCTGGATGGCGGGGAAGTCTAGTAAGCCTCCTAATAGCCCAAGTCTCGTTTAAAGAAGCTGAGTGGAGAGAAAGATAAGAGAATCCGTGCAATTGTGAATATGAGACATCTCAAAGAAATTTCTCATGATATGGTAAGAGATACTTCATCGAATGCACTCCACAACTTCTCCAAGGACTCGGCGCATTCTTCTGTTTTTCAGTGCTCTTTTTTTGTCCGGACATTTGTTATGATCATTATTTTTATTGTTGCGCGTGTATAAGGCTACGCACGTATATTTTCGCAGCTTTCCTCTGTGTGTTGCAGTGTTTGATATTTGGCCTTGTTTAAAGATGTGCAAAGATATGTATGTGTAAAGATGTGCTACCTGTTTGATAATGATGTGTTTACGCATCTTCTCTGTCTATGTTTTTGCTTGTTTAATAATGGCTTCTAAACCACTTCTATACTGTAAAGGGAGCCCTATAAATTGTTCAGCCTCGTTGCCTTTTGTCCCGACTTCCTCTGCCACATCTGAAAGAAACAAATAAACTTCAAACTTCAAACAAACAAAATAACGGTCTTTGTGAAGGGCTGAGTGAAAGCAAGCGTACTTCAATAAAATCGAATATTTATTACTTCGTATCGCGCATTGGCGACAATAGTTTGCCATTGAGTTTCACCGAAACTTGGGTTTTTTTGTTTGCGATAATATGCCCGTTGGTAGAAAATAACTTATTTACAGGTACAGGTAGGCGCCCGTCTCTCTGGAGGAAGTCAAGAACTGAGCGGTGTTGGGGTCCTCAGAGCCGCTGCTTGACTTCCGGAGGTGTTCAGCGATGGAGGCCTGTGCCTCTAAGGTTTCGACTTCTGGCTGAGTCTAGTGAAGGACACGCCCGTAATAAATGATCCGCATTAGCTTGTTCGGCAGGAGCTGTGCAGAAGGGGCAGGTGTCATCGAACGGGCTATGGTAGCGTGGTGGCAACGCAAGGCCAGACCAGTGTAAAGAACCACTCCAACGTGAAGCCCTCGCCTGAAAACCTCTTCCAAGCGAGCATGCCTACTGGGGAGGTCGGCTGCACATAGGGGGATGAGGGCACGTTAGGCCCGGCGCAAGTATTCTTTCCGTTGGGGCTGGCCCGGTTCTCAACATAGGGTGACAAGCCCTACCCGCTGCAATGTGAACGGGGAGCGTATTCCGCTGCAACCACAACAGCCGGAGAGGGCAGGGTACGTGTCTAGTAGGGTGCGGATGTCCCTTGAAATAGGGCAGTTGTCGGGTACTCGGCCTAAATCCCGTATCGCCGCAGTGGGTTCCGTATAAAGATGCAGAATAGCACCAACTGGAGAGTTCTTCACAATTACCGTGGAGAAAGGCTTAGAAATTACCGTGGTCACTTTACTGGATTTGAAGCACAGACATACTTGTACGAGCGAAGATAAACCGCCGTTTATTTACGGTAGGACCAGAGTTATAAAAACATGTGCATCTTCTAAAAAAAAAAGATGCTCCTACTGCATGATTTTGGAATGAAAGGAGTTCCACATGGAACCAACAACAGTTAGACCTCACTACGAATAATAAGAAAAACCGATTGCAAGCTACGGCACCGCGTTCGACAGAGAGCGAAAAAGAGAGAGATAATATATATCTTTAATTGTTGGATCCTTGGCGCTTGATACTGAGAGTACCCGCGCTATGTGTGCGTGCGGGGGGTGGGGGTGCGTCCCGTAGTCCAGGATGCCCTGGTCTTTTCTTGCTGCTCGTGCCCTGTCTACTAGCACACGCCCTTTCGAGAGGTCCGAGTTTGACAGCCGGTACAACCACCGCTCGTACAGTTAGAGGATATTATAGGTAAGAAATTAGGATTTTTTTATTCCAAAACCTTTAAGCTGATGTCTGTAATCGGTAGGCGTGTACGCGTAAATTAAATGTTGAGGGCCTTCCCGTTATCCTGATTCTCTTCTGTAATGGCCCTCGGGGTATGTACTCGGGCAGCGTCGCGTGCCGCCTCATTTCAGTCGAGAAGCTCGTGTCCTAGGATCCTAAATATACAGATGTCAGGAGGCTGCGGGGTGTTTTTTTTAAATATCTTGAGGGCGAAGGGTCATATGCGGCCGCCCTGGAAGTTGCGGCATGCGACTTGCGCGTCCGTGATGACCATTTGTGGTGCGAAGACGATGGCAGTTTTCTAAGCGCCATTTGTAGACGTGGTGCATATCGTGGCGACGCGGAGTTGGGTGCCCTGGTGGTCCATCACTGTAAATGCGTGACCGGTTTACGAATTATTCTATTGTTAGAAGACTGTGTACCCGCGTCGTGGGGATCCCCGCGCGTCGTTGGTTACCGCTCCAACAAGTGCCTTGATGCGTGCTTTGAAGTAATAGGACTGCATGTTGCATGGTGTGGGAGTTACACTAGTGCGTTTCCGGATGGGGAGGGGAACACGCTGATATTGGCTGTCTTGATGCGGTATTGGATATCCGAGGCGGGTAAGGGTGACTCGTCCTGCGGGTGTGAGCTTGAGGCAGCTAGTTTGGTAGTCACTGCAATTCTTCCAAGGTATTGCAGTTCTTCTAAGGGACTGTGCACACCTATATGAAGCAACGTGAGCGTTGATGTTCCGGTGGGCGGGCCTAGGGCGATCTTGTAGGCTTGGTGGATGAAGGCATTGAGTTTTTCTTTTATCGGCAGATTGGGAGCTAGGTATAGAGTGCCGTAGATAAGGCGCCCGACGTGGATTGCTTGATTTATTTTGACAGTGTCTTTATCCCGTAGGACGTAGCGGCGATGGTGGTCGTCCCACGAGGTGCGTGAGTTGCGTGAGGGCACGAACTGCAGAAAAGGCTTGAGAGCCGATTCTTTTTTTA
Source organism: Haemaphysalis longicornis (assembly GCA_013339765.2). Taxonomy (NCBI): domain Eukaryota; kingdom Metazoa; phylum Arthropoda; class Arachnida; order Ixodida; family Ixodidae; genus Haemaphysalis; species Haemaphysalis longicornis. The sequence goes on along the minus strand of CM023449.1, from coordinate 157,339,521 downwards.
GGGAAGCTGAGGCCTAATGTGCGCGGAGGTGGGTGTTTATGGGACGTGTTGGCTGATTTATCCTTGATCTTCATCTCAGGCTGCTGATCAACGCATTCACTTTTTCCCAAGTAAATTCGCAGGCCCACCGTGCGAGGCATTTACCGAGTCCGCGGGGATGGGCCCTTTTCTTTTTCGCAGATTTGAGAGCTAGGCATATAGTCCAAAGGCGCGACCTGGATTAAAAAGTCTGTCTCCGAAGCAGCGAGATACTGGTGCGCCTGACTTTGCTGAGGGCCGTTTGCAAAGGCTTCAAGCCGATTCTTTTTTAGGGAGCTAGCGCGCAGTACTTAGCGGCGCAGTTGGGATATCCTGACTTGTTTTTTAAAGACTAAACCTTGAGAGCGCCTATTGGGGCCCATGTGGCATTGTTCCTGTTCTGCTTGTTGTTGTCCCGTCAAGAAAGGGCCACCACAGTAAAGTGCAAACAATTAAACATCACTGTGTGAACTGGTGATATTTTGGTTTTGATAAAGCGCAGGCTCTACCAACTGTGCTACATCCACTCGTTAACAGCGCAGAACAAAAGTTGGTGCGTTGTTATTGCACCCTTCATCGTATCACATACGCACTTGGGACATTGGCATGAATAGGGGATCTTAGAGGGGAAATGGGCCGGGTCCACAAAGTTCACATAGCTATGAATTTGAAACCTACAAGTCTCCTGTGGAAGGGACAGGTTTACGCTTTTAGACTCTTGTACGATGCATACGGTCTCACGCAACACTTGTCTGTTTTCACCACTGTGTCTGGTACTCACGGATGCTTATTTCTGATTGACTATGATGGCGACCAGTAAGGCATATAACGTGTTCCCCACATTGGAGATTAGACGGCATGTTTGGTGAGATAGCTCGTTTTTAACTGGAGAGCAGGCACCCTTTTCAACTGTGTGGGAGCTAAGTCTAGGCTTCCGGTCGCTGCGCAAAACTAATATAGGTCATTTTCCTACTGCGTCCTCAACATAAAAGGATAGAAAAGCCCTCGCGTGCTTCCTGAAAAAGAAATCGCACAAAATACATAACAATAACGCACTCTAGGACGCTAACAGAAGCTTAACGCTAAGGTTCCTAACGCTGTGGACACCACTAATTTCTTTTTGACCTTTTATCTTTTTTCTGCTCTGTTTCCTTTTTTACCACACGCGTCTTTCTTCACATGTACGATAGCAAGGTAGGCCATAGCCTAGTTTGCATTGCTTGCTTTCCTCTGCCTTTTTCTATGTTCCTTCATCCCTTCAAAAAAATCTTATCTATCTACACTCACGGACCGATGTATGGAAAAGGAAAAATAAAAGAAAGCTACAGCTAAGGCTGGTTGCAATTCATGCCAACTATGTAGGTTTGCTTTTCATCGAGCTATTCCGTCCTCTTCTATATTTCTCCATGCAGGACGCGTGTGGAAATTCAGTACATCTTCGGAAACTCACTTTTATCATTGCTGGTTACTGTTGCTGACAACTTAAAAGGTGGATATCGTGCGAGTTCATATAGGTGTTTGGTAATGTAATTTTTCACATAGGAAGGGCGACAGGCGATAGGAATATACACGCAGAACTGTTTGCCGTTTACTCTTCTCTACTGGCTCGCCTTCTGCGCTCAAGCTGACAATACTAATTAACTTCACTGCGTTTATCCTATATCCGTTGCCTTGTCTTTTAGGCCAGCTAGGCAATAGACATTACTATTTAAATGTGGCACCTTGTTATCCTCCTAACACAACGTAGAGCTTGCGCCTGTCTTGCAGAGCTCATAAGTTTTGGAGACAACGCGTGATCTTTTACAGCAGAGCCAGTAAAGAGTCACCAGTGCCCAAGCGGAACATGTATTCTCAATTGAATGCGACGACGACACAATTTCCGCAACATACAAAACCCTGCCATAGTTCTTCCCGTTGTCGATTCCTTGGTCTATCATTCACTCCAGCAACCGTGAAATCAAGTCGTTTGACGCTCTATCGACCCCTCACAGAGGACGCCCCGCGTTCAAAACGGGTCTTGACAGGGTACTGAATTTGAACGAGAGGGGCTTGCTCTTCAAATGCATTTTGCCGCTGTTTGCAAAAAAGAACACGGAGAAACTAGCTGGCGTCTCAAAGGATTGTGACACGAACCCACCCCGCTGGATCTTGCATCAATGCTCCCAGACGTATTAGGTTGGGTTGCGATAACACCCGTTACGACGATGTACCAAAGATTGCTGCGTTCCAAAGTAAAACCCTGACAAGTTCTCAGACATCTTATTCTGGGCCCTTTTTGAAATGTATTTCTGCCACCTCGATCTCCTTTTCTTCCCCGTCGTGTTTTGCCTCCTTCGTCCGGATTCAAAACCAGTCTTTTTTCCAGCTCTTGGAAAAAGCTTTTATATTTTAGGAAACACCGCGTATGTATTTGCTGGAATTTAGATAGATGTAACTTTAGTAATGATCACACAAAAAACGTACATGAATTATTCGCGCAGGGTCGCCCTTTTCGCAGCCGCACAGGGAGTGCGTTCCATTCCCGATAAGGTGACGATGGGTTCGCCCTGTCCCAGCGATTCGGCAGGTGGGACTCCGGTGGGCACTGCTGGCGTTCGGGCAGCCGCGAGCTCCACGATTTTGACCCCCGCACCCCGAACAACCAAACAACAATGTTGGCAGTGAGGTTTCACCCATTTCCATTCAGGTGAGCGTATTTTCTTTCCCGAGGTCTTGTGCGCCCGTCTCACTCATCCCAGATGACCGGTACATGGCATCTGGTTGGGCAGACCGGTCTCGTGGGTCCTCCTCGAGCCGGATTCTTCCTCACCGCGGGTGGTCTCCGCATTACAGATCGTCGCTGCAAAGCGGCGGGTGCATCAAGGTACCTAGCCTACGCAGGTTAGGTTCACGAACGTAGGCGTGAAATGCACTTCTTGAATGATATTGTAAAATGCCTGCATTATGTCTGGTTGTTCAAATAAGGAGCACAATCACCCATGTGGCTGCTGACTGCTCTCAAGTCCAAAAACGTGATTTTTGGGGCTGATTTCGGGGAGAGCTTTTATCTGACCGCCATCCGTGTTCAGTTGCTTCGCAGACCGCTGGGGACTGAGGCCGAGGGTTAATTGGCTATCATGGGAGGTTGTGGGCTGTTACTACACCAGGTTGGCCAATCCTGCTCTGGTGAGGGGGTCAATTACCGGCAATGGTCGCCGGGGTAGGCCGCACCCCAAGCCCTTTGTGCAATTCCATCAATAGGCGGATTTTTTTTTTCCATTGGCGGACAGGCGTCAATTGGAATCTGAACCTGGCAACGTTTAACGCGCGAACCTTATCTAGCGAAGCAAGTCTCGAGGTGTTGTTCGAGGAATCAGGATGCATTAAATGGGATGTAATAGGGCTTTGCGAGGATAGGAGGGCAGGCGAAGCCTTTACGGTGCTGAAAAATGGGCACGTCCTATGTTACCGTGGTTCAGAGGCCAGAAGAGACTGGGAGTGGGATTTCTAGTCAATAAAAGCATAGCTGGCAACATAGACGAATACTATAGCATTAACGAAAGGGCAGCAGGTCTTGTAATTAGGCTGAATAGGAGGTACAAGCTCAAGGTGGTGCAGGGCTACGCGCCCACATCCAGCCACGATGACCACGTAGTGGAACGCTTCTATGAAGATGTGGAATCGGCAATGGCTAAAGTAAAAACACAGTATACCATAGTTATGGGGAACTTCAATGCTAAAGTAGGCAAGAATCAGGCTGGAGACAAGGCAGTTGGGAACTACGGTCTGGCTGTAGAAATAGCAGGGGGGACTACTAGTTGAGTTTGCAGAACGGAATAACCTACGCATAATGAATACCTTCTTCTGTAAAAGGAGAGTCGGAAGTGGACCTGGAGGAGCCCGAATGGGGAGCACAAAATGAAATACACTTCATATTATGCGATAACCCTGGCGTCGTGCAGGATGTGGAAGTGCTCGGAAGGGTAAATGTAGTGACCACCGTATGGTAAGATCTCGAATTAGGCTAGATTTGAGGAGGGACCGCAACAAGCTAGTACGAAAGAAGCCGATGAATGAGCTAACAGTAAGACGTAAAGTAGAAGAATCCAGGATCGCGCTGCAGAACCGATATTTAGCCCTTAACGAGGAAGCCGAGCTTACGACACAGGAAGCAAGCGACAACCTCACACAGCCTTATCACGGATGTGCAGTAGAAGTTGGGGACACTATGGCTAGACAGGATACTGGTAAACTTTCACAGGAGACGAAAGATCTAATCAGGAAACGGCAAACCATGAATCTCTATCTCGCCGCAGCTGACAGAATTGACTAGCGGAGCTCTCGAAGTTAATCAATAAGCGTAAGACAGCTGACATACGGCAGTATAATATGGAGAGGATCGAATACGCTGTAAAGAACGGAGGTAGCCTGAAAGCAGTGAAGAGACGTTTGCGTGGGGAAACATCAGATGTATGCATTTAAGGATAAGCAAGGCAATGTCATCACAAATATGGATAAAATGGTCACAGTGGCCGAGGAGTTCTATAGGGATCTGTACAGTAGCCGGGACATACAGGATAATGCCGAACGAGACAGTAGTTCAGAGGAATAAACATCCCACCAGTAACGACCGAAGAAGTAACGAGGCTTTGAAAGAAATGAAAGGGGCAAAGCACCTGCTGAGGATCAGATAACAGCAGACCTCTTGAAGGATGGCGGCGAAATTGTACTTGAAAAACTGGCAAACCTGTATACGCAATGCCTAATGACCGCAATGTACCAGAATCTTGGAAGAACGCGAACATCATCCTAATCCATAAGAAAGGCGACATGAAGGACTTGAAAAATTACAGGCCGATCAGTTACTGTCAGTCATCTACAAGGTATTTACCAAGGTAATCGCTAAACGAATCTCTGCACCTTAGATTCAGTCAACTTATAGGCAAGCAGGGTTCCATAAAGGTTATTCAACAATGGACCATATTCACACAATCAATCAGGTGGTAGAGAAGTGCGCTGAGTATACTGAACCCCTATATATAGCCTTCATAGATTATGAGAAAGCATTTGACTCGGTCGAAACCTCAGCAGTCATTCAGGCATTACGAAACCAGGGGTAGATGAGCATTATGTAAGAATAATGGAGGATATATCTACCGGTTCAACGCTAGCGGACGACTTTGTGGACATCTCCTGCCAGCGCCTCAGATCCAGTCAACGAAAACAACTCGCCCTCAAGCCCACCACTTCTAGCCCTCTCCCTGCTTTCCGCTGGCCACGGAGAGCTACTTCCTGCATGGGACACTCCCTGCCGCTATTTAAGCAGCCCCCCCCCGGACCCACTTGGGGCACGCCACCGACCGAGCGTGGTCATGACGCCGTTTCTGCTTGTGCAGGTTAGTTACCTACCTTGCGCAAGATGTGTATGTTCTAGCGACCGAATGTTAATTGCGGTGTCGTGCCCCACCGACACATTTTATGCCACTCGAAAACTGCTTTACCAATCTCTCAGTTCATTCTGTGTCAATGCTCACCTTACTCTTCTTTTACTTGCCCTTTCTGGGGATGTTGAACTGAACCCTGGCCCCGACAATGCAACTCCGACTCCTGTGACCCTTGAGCTTATTGCAAGCTCCTTTCACGCCGCCTTGAAATTTCGCAAAACACTGTTTTGTCTGAGCTAGCCATAATTCGTGCCGCTCAGTCCTCAATTGAAAACCAGGTTGGTCGCCTATTCACCCGCGTTGACGAACTTGAAAAAATAGTCGAAGCTATTAAACCACGTCCCCGATATCTGACCCGAGTAGCAAACCTGAAATAATTAGACTCTCTTCACAATTAAATAACCTCGCGCAAAAATGCGACGACTCGGAAAATCGCCTTCGCAGGGATAACCTACTCTTTTTCGGTATTGAAGACGTACGCGACGAAACTTGGGAAACATCGGAATCGCGGGTTATTTCTCTCTGTGCACAGAAACTTGACATTCCTATTAAAAAGAGGACATCGAACGAGCACACAGGCTCGGGCGTTTTCAGGATGGTAAGAACCGCCCAATCATTGTTAAGCTTGCGCGGTTTAAAGTTAAAGGTAGTATTCTGTCAGCCGGGGCAAAACTTAAAGGTTCACAAATTTCTATCCGTGAGGATTTTTCATCGGGCGTTCGGCTTGCAAGGAAAAAGTTGTACGCGTATGCAAAACAAAGCGATTTCTCCAGTTTTAAGATGAGATTTGATAAGCTACAGATGAACGGAAAAGCAGTTTTGTTACGATGCACAATCAGATTCAGTCTTGGAAGTTAAATCCTAGCCATCACAGCAGGCCTGCCCGACCCAACTTTCCCTTCCCCAGCAGCCGCTATTAACCCCAATTCATGCATCACCCAAACACACATTATCAGTCATTATGGCTAACGTTCGCAGCTACATGCCGAAAAAAACACGTGGTATCCATTCTCGATGACAACAACACAGACATGGCCATCTTCACTGAGTCTTGGTTATCTTCTGACATCAACGACACTGAGCTACTGCAAGCCAACTCCCCCTACACTGCTTTCCGACGCGACAGGAATGGACGAAAGGGTGGTGGTGTCCTTGTATTCACTAAAAGCAACATTCCTTCCTACCAGCTCCCCAACAATTGTGCACACGAAATCCTTTGTGTGCACTTTTCCGTGCCGTCTCGCACATACGTACTGATATCTTGTTATCGCCCGCCAGATTCCGACTCTTCCTTCACCAATGAACTTCACTCCGTCCTTTTAGATGTAATCTCTAAATTTCCCCGTGCCAGCTACATTCTTTGTGGGGATTTCAACTTTCCGGAAATAAACTGGGTCAATCTAACAGCATCATCGCGCCAGTCAAAAGACTTCCTTGACCTAGCACTAAACTTCAACCTTACGCAAACCGTAAATTTTCCAACCCGTGGCACAAACACTCTTGACCTGGTTTTGACTTCTCACCCCGAAAACATTGAGTCGTTATCTCCTGTAGACGGGCTGAGTGATCACAGTATTGTTCTATTTAATTTGAATATTTCCGCTCCAATCAGACAGCGTTCAATAAAATTAATTCGAGACTACAGTAAAGCTGACATTTCTAGAATTAACAGTGAACTTAACACCTTCTTTGAATATCTAAAAGAAACTGCTTATACAAGGTCTGTAGACGAAAACTGGCGTTTGTACAAGCAAAAACTACTCAGCCTAATTAGTAATTACGTACCCCTCGTTTGCATCCGTGGTGAAATGGGAAGGCCCTGGTACACAAATCTGTTAAAAAAAACTAGCCAAAAGAAAAAGCGCCTCTTCAAAGTGGCAAAAAAATCTGGTACTGCCCCGAAATGGAACTTGGGCCTGCCTCGAGTCTGTACGGATGTTTCTGCTCATTTCGTCGAGGCTTTGTGGATGCTTGGTTTCGTCATGCCCTTTAACGCAATATGGCTACTGCGCCACCGAGAGTTTGGTCACTGTTTTTAGAAATATGGTTATAGAGCATCTTAGTATATAGACATTACACTAGAGTTATTGACCGTTGTAGCGAAGCGTAGGTTTGTCAGGATGATGCCTGACATCTTTCTAACCCAAAATATGGTACAAGCTGCTGGGAAAAGACACTTAAGATATACATATTTCGGTTGTCATTTTACTTCTACTAGCAATTCTTTTTTGTTAGCAGAAGATTTTTTTATGAAACAAAATAAGAGAGAAGCAGTAAAAAACGGCTCTCTACAAATAAATCGACAGGATGTGTCACCCCAAATATCACAAGCGAAGACAGTTATTCCTAGTGTCACGGGACATATAGGTTGGCAATAGCCCATAGCGCCATCACAAAAAACCAGTGATGACGACGACGAAGAAAGTTCTGGTGGACCCTGCAATTTTTGCTGATCACCGCTATGTAAATGCTGCAAAAAGATTGTTCACCTTTTTCATGGTTCGTAAAATTTGCTCGACCGCCACGTTACATGTGGTGGATTGTGCATGACCGTCCCCGTCCCCTCCTGCAAATAGCTTCGCCCCTTATCGGCATCGGCGGAGTTATCGAGGGCGAGTTAACCGCGTCGGGCAGACCCAGCCCCGCCGCTTAAGCACCACCGCCCAACCGCTCCCCATGTCCCCCCAGCCCTTTCCCAGCCTATCCAGAGCCTCCAAGACCAGACGACATGTGACCAGTTTACGGCGACGTGTCCCCAGCCCTGTGGTCGGAGGTGGTTACTAGACCTCACCGGTCAGTCGTTGCCTTGCGGACATCGCTACTACGGGGCGGTGTTCACCAAACCCTTTGCCTTCATCTCTGGCGGCAAGCGCTCTTTCTCGTTTATTTTCCCGCATTGCTTATCTGCGCCACCATCCTCATCGCGCCGAAGCTTCGACAGGGATGGGCGCCCTCTACCGGGGGGTACTGTCACGGGACATAGCGGTGGGGAATACCCCACAGTGCCATCACAAAAGACCAGCGACGTCGACGAACAAAGTTGTGGCGGACTCTGCGCTGGCTGTCTGATCGCACGCCATGTAGATACTAGAAATTGATTGTTCACCTTCTGCACGGTTCGTCTCATCTGCTCTGCCACCATGTTACACCTGCTTTAATAAAAACTGTTGCTTCGCGCTGTGCCACAACCACTTTATGTCCCTCAGAGCCAAGAATCTAACCAAGGTACTGATGAAAAGTTCAAAGATATCTTCAGATACCAAAACTTTGAAAACATAAACACAGTGATCTGTTGATTAACCCAGCCTACATTAGGTTCCTCCATTGTCACCCGCGATGTCAACACATAGAATTGGTACGAAAATCTCCGATCCGCAGCCTTAAAGTGACTTGCTCTCGTAATTTCTTAATATCGACTTCAATGAATAGCGTTGGAAAGCTTAAGGACCATGCGAAATGTTGGCTTGACTTTACTATTCCTCAAGAAATAAGGACTCGCAAACATTGACGTGGTCGCCACACTAACGTCTAATTGTTCCGTCTGTGTAACCACCTGTAAAAGGCAAATCAGAATTCGGAACTCTAATAGAGCTGTCAGATGGCAAACCGAGCGCTAATGTATGCTCGTGGGATATCCTAGAGTTAAATATTGAAAGCAGATAGCGTTTTCGGTTTGTACAAATGACATCTTGAAGTGCGGAGGAGCGCTGCCTGACACAAAAATGTAGAACAGGGGGAATTACAGAGAAACTGAGGAGGTGAGGTGCAAGTTGTTAAAACAGCAACTAGCCCACTCCCAAGTCATGTTGTACAAACAAACAAAAAAATTCCGCGCGTTGCCTTGAGGCTTGACGTACGAGCAGTGCGGGTCATAGATAAATATTGCGTTTAAGACCCATTACATTGCTACATATATTAGCTTGCCGTCACCTACAAGCAGACAGTTTCTTTTTTATTGTTTTTATTAAAACTTTACCATTGGTCACAAATAAAGACTGCTCTCTGAATATTTTATAGAGTAATAAACAACAATATATATCATATATAATATATATATATATTTTTATTATACACAATATATAGTGTGAATCATTAAAATCACGAAATATATTAGATTAATAGTTAGAGTCGGTCACTCCCGCTGTTTTAAGAAGTGAGTCTGCCGCACTTTTGTAACATCTTGAGAACAGTTCACTTGAACACATGAAAATTGTTCGCAAATTGTAGGTGGGAACGACCATATGCCTGCAGCATAGCCTGGTTTGCCCAGACAATAAAAGGGTCATGCCCGGTCCCAGGTCTCCAACCGTAAGTAGCCCTGTTTTTTTAACACGTAAAAAGAGCGGAAACGCCAGTGTGTTAACTTTCGAGCCCCCGTGGCCGAACATTTTATTTGAAATGGCAAAAAAACAAGACCAAGGCAAAAATGTTAGCTTTAATGACCCGCTTTTTCAATTATATTTTCAACGTCATGCGCACTATGCTCGAGCTGTGTAATACGTAACAGCTGACTTCTTCGTAAGTTCACAGTTCATTTTTCGTACAGCGCGAATATCTGAAAATAAAAGTGCGGAGATTGACATTTTTGTTCAAAAGCAGCGCAATGCACTCCCAAAGATCTGAGCAGGCGTTTCAAATCATCTCATGCCGTTCCCACGAATACTTGCTCCGAAAGGGCGGGTGCTAACTATAGAAACAAACTACCCTGCAAAGAATTTAGAATTGGTTGGTATAGTGTTACTGAGACAAAGGGAGGAAGTCAAAACATGCTTGAGAAGAAGCAAATAAGCAAAAAGTGAGTGCATCAAAGCTTGCATCAAAGGGGAGTGACCTGAACGCACTCTTAGTCTGGCGTACATTCTATAAAACGCTATGTAGAAAATTTTGTCTTCGATTCCGGGAATACTTGTCCCTTTCCTGCCCAACAAAAATATTAAAAGAAATGACCACAAGTACCTAAATTTTGTGTATTAACCCTTCCTACGATGCTTCGACAGATGAAAATGAAAAGCTCCGAGTATTTCACACAGAAAACAAATGCACACATATTTGGGGGCTGGGCTTCTATTTGTATGATCTGCGCATAGTAAGAATACCTTAAAAACGGCATCCGGCGCAAAAAAACTGCATTTCTATGTAATATTTATAAGTTTATATTGTTTTCAGGAGTCATTACACAATAAATAGGATTGTGTGGAAACAAATAATATTGATGTTTTATGTAAAAACAGTAATTATAATTATTATTATTATTATCACAAGTATTTACGGAACTAGTTTGAGGTTAAGGCCCAAGAAAACATTACCAATGAGACTGCACAAAACTGCGAACAAAGGAGACACCAAGAAAGAAAGAAAAAAATATTTATCGCTAGCGCTGCAGTGCACGAGCCCGCCACCCTGTACTGTCCAACAAAATTTTCGTAACGACGAAAGCCCAGCCACACGTGTGTGGGTGCATTTTTCAAGCGTGATGACGGAACGCACACGAAGAAACGGGTGCATTTTTAGATGCGAAGCAGCTTATGGTCGAGCCTGTTCCCTCCGCCGTTGTGTGGGCGCCGTTGTGTGGCGTCCACACCCCCATTGCGCATGCCTGGCCAGCCACCGCTGATGATAGTTGTGGCAGGATGCCCCTAGGGATTGGCCAACCAAAGAATCCATCACGAGATAGCTTCGCGTTCAACCACCATCGTCATCTTCCCGTAGGCGAACCCTGAGTAGTATGCCAGACATTTCTCCTCTCCTCTCCGACGCTCCTCTGTTCTCCGGCGTTCCTCCTCTCCTCTCCGAAGCTCCCCTCCTCTCGCAACGAATGGACCTTGGCTGCGCGCGAAAGCGAATGGGTAGACGCGACGGTAGCCACTCCATACTCCGCGGGGCCCACGGTAGCTCCGCGGTATAACTGACGCGCGCGCGCGCGATCCTCCCTTCATTCTCCTCCCGCAACGCCGCGATCGAACTGAAAACTAATGGGAACTTGAGTCGACCCCATCGCTGTTTCGCATACTACTCAGGGATCCCCTACGGGAAGATGGTGAAACTTTTTTAACTGATCGTGTTTTTTCAAGTACTGCAAGTCGTGTCGTTTGCTTGTTATTCAGAAAATACGAGAATAGCGAGAAAAATATCAGTTTTCATCTTGAAGTCGGCTAGCGTGATCGCGCCTGCTGGGGCTCCGTTTTTATGTGCGATTTCTCGCCCCCTGGTGGCGAAGTGAGTGAACTACCGAAACCAGTGAAGTCTCGGAAGCGTTCGCAGCAGCTACCCAGGGCTGTGAAACCGAAACTCAAACAGGTGCCACTTGGTAAACAAATTTGTTGACCCACACGTTTGTGTGGGCTGGGCCATAGAAGGGGTATAAGATTCTGGGGTTGGAAATATGGCACAAACCTTATACGCAATATGTATTACACGCGTGGTAAAACGTTTGTATTTGATTTCAAATTTAGACCACTAGTGAATATACCTTGGACAGATATATTTTGTGATCCGTCGGTGCGGAATCGAACCGAGGTATATGTTCTATAGTGGCTGTCCCGTTTAAGCGTTGCTACAATGCTTATTATATGCAGCAAGATTCACAAATGCACACTCAATGCAACAAATGCAACAAATGCACACTCCGTCGCATGCAATCAATCAATTAGATATTGTTATTGGCGGCATTTTCGACCTAAGGGAAACGTTCCATTTTTGAATAGATCAAACGATCGCAGGTGGTGTCTGAGGTGGGTGTTTGGTTGGCACTCACTTCATTGAGAAGCGCCCTTTTGGCTGAACACATTTCTTCTCAAATACGCCCACCCCAAGAAAACTTTAAGCTTCCGGTGTCCAGTAGCCTTCGATTAAAACTTTCGTTTTAAGCCACACAGAATACAAACATGACGCCTGTTCAGCTGAAATGTCTCTCTAGATTGCACACATTTTCCCATTCAGTAATGTAAATTATCACTATGCAGTTTTTGTGCTGGATTCTAGAATATTTCTGGTGCCTAAAAAAACAGAAAGATGAAAATGTTGCTATGTTTTCTCAATTTGTCTTGATTTTCATACCCCCCCCCCCCCAAACCAAGAAATATCAACAAATAGGAAAGCACATCACTCTCTTTTCAGCGATGACAGCCCCTTAGGCAGTAGCACAACTGCGGGCACCGCGGACACCCTCGCAAATAAACGGTAAACCACTTACCTTTTATACAAAAAAAAGTGATCAAATCTGCCCCCCGAGGACGCCATCGCTGTCCATTCCCGAGTGTCCAGCGCACCTTACAGCAAGTCAGTGAAGGTGTAGACGGAGCCAGGGCCTTTTTCTTAAGCTGTAGGAAGGTAAGAGCCTGGGAATCACCGGTTCCTTCCTTCGTTTGTTTTTCTCCCTTCTTTGGGAACCTGAAAGACGTATCTGAGTTACTTTTATTTCCTTGCCTAGTTGTGCATCAACGAGCACACGTGGAAACCAGGGCAAGCAAGTCGTCTTTGTGAGGTAAGGCAATGGCGAGAGGTTTTATCAGAACAAGTGTCTTTGAGTATCTGGGCAAGAAGGAAAAGGAAAACAGGAGAGGGGGCGTACTAAGCCCTTCATGTTCACTGGCCCTGGTTCCTTACATTTGGTTGCGAAGTTTAGCGCTGAGACAAAGCGGGGAGGCGCGGAAGTCAAAGGAGCTGCTACTGAGGGGCAGTCTTCTCTCTCAATCCAAAGGGAAGAAGAAGAAGTTTGGAGGTAAGACAGACGGAACCGAACGACGTTTCACACCGACTCTTCTAGCGGCGCGCTGAAGTGCGCACCTCACGTAAGCAGCACGTGGATGAAAGGGAACTTAGACGCCGAGCGAGATATTCCGACCCGTAATGGAAGTTTCGGAATGAAGAAAGTTCAACAAAAAGCTCACGCTTCCGTCTAGGACTTCACAATGGCAATCATAGTGCATTGCCCAAAAACAAAGACATAGTTTCTAGACGTCAACCGTACGTGAGAAGCTTTAGAATCCGTTTCTGAATGCAGCGAGAAGAACAAATAAAGCCGCCGAGCGAACTTTTGCGATAAAATGTAACTCTGCAAAAATACTCCCTATTTCTCTATTATTATTTGCCTGGATGGCGGGGAAGTCTAGTAAGCCTCCTAATAGCCCAAGTCTCGTTTAAAGAAGCTGAGTGGAGAGAAAGATAAGAGAATCCGTGCAATTGTGAATATGAGACATCTCAAAGAAATTTCTCATGATATGGTAAGAGATACTTCATCGAATGCACTCCACAACTTCTCCAAGGACTCGGCGCATTCTTCTGTTTTTCAGTGCTCTTTTTTTGTCCGGACATTTGTTATGATCATTATTTTTATTGTTGCGCGTGTATAAGGCTACGCACGTATATTTTCGCAGCTTTCCTCTGTGTGTTGCAGTGTTTGATATTTGGCCTTGTTTAAAGATGTGCAAAGATATGTATGTGTAAAGATGTGCTACCTGTTTGATAATGATGTGTTTACGCATCTTCTCTGTCTATGTTTTTGCTTGTTTAATAATGGCTTCTAAACCACTTCTATACTGTAAAGGGAGCCCTATAAATTGTTCAGCCTCGTTGCCTTTTGTCCCGACTTCCTCTGCCACATCTGAAAGAAACAAATAAACTTCAAACTTCAAACAAACAAAATAACGGTCTTTGTGAAGGGCTGAGTGAAAGCAAGCGTACTTCAATAAAATCGAATATTTATTACTTCGTATCGCGCATTGGCGACAATAGTTTGCCATTGAGTTTCACCGAAACTTGGGTTTTTTTGTTTGCGATAATATGCCCGTTGGTAGAAAATAACTTATTTACAGGTACAGGTAGGCGCCCGTCTCTCTGGAGGAAGTCAAGAACTGAGCGGTGTTGGGGTCCTCAGAGCCGCTGCTTGATTTCCGGGAGGTGTTCAGCGATGGAGGCCTGTGCCTCTAAGGTTTCGACTTCTGGCTGAGTCTAGTGAAGGACACGCCCGTAATAAATGATCCGCATTAGCTTGTTCGGCAGGAGCTGTGCAGAAGGGGCAGGTGTCATCGAACGGGCTATGGTAGCGTGGTGGCAACGCAAGGCCAGACCAGTGTAAAGAACCACTCCAACGTGAAGCCCTCGCCTGAAAACCTCTTCCAAGCGAGCATGCCTACTGGGGAGGTCGGCTGCACATAGGGGGATGAGGGCACGTTAGGCCCGGCGCAAGTATTCTTTCCGTTGGGGCTGGGCCGGTTCTCAACATAGGGTGACAAGCCCTACCCGCTGCAATGTGAGCGGGGAGCGTATTCCGCTGCAACCACAACAGCCGGAGAGGGCAGGGGTACGTGTCTAGTAGGGTGCGGATGTCCCTTGAAATAGGGCAGTTGTCGGGTACTCGGCCTAAATCCCGTATCGCCGCAGTGGGTTCCGTATAAAGATGCAGAATAGCACCAACTGGAGAGTTCTTCACAATTACCGTGGAGAAAGGCTTAGAAATTACCGTGGTCACTTTACTGGATTTGAAGCCCACAGATACTTGTAAGAGCGAACATAAACCACCGTTTATTTACGGTAGGACCAGAGTTATAAAAACATGTGCATCTTCTAAAAAAAAAAGATGCTCCTACTGCATGATTTTGGAATGAAAGGAGTTCCACATGGAACCAACAACAGTTAGACCTCACTACGAATAATAAGAAAAACCGATTGCAAGCTACGGCACCGCGTTCGACAGAGAGCGAAAAAGAGAGAGATAATATATATCTTTAATTGTTGGATCCTTGGCGCTTGATACTGAGAGTACCCGCGCTATGTGTGCGTGCGGGGGGTGGGGGTGCGTCCCGTAGTCCAGGATGCCCTGGTCTTTTCTTGCTGCTCGTGCCCTCTGTACCAGCACACGCCCTTTCGAGAGGTCCGAGTTTGACAGCCGGTACAACCACCGCTCGTACAGTTAGAGGATATTATAGGTAAGAAATTAGGATTTTTTTATTCCAAAACCTTTAAGCTGATGTCTGTAATCGGTAGGCGTGTACGCGTAAATTAAGTGTTGAGGGCCTTCCCGTTATCCTGATTCTCTTCTGTAATGGCCCTCGGGGTATGTACTCGGGCAGCGTCGCGTGCCGCCTCATTTCAGTCGAGAAGCTCGTGTCCTAGGATCCTAAATATACAGATGTCAGGAGGCTGCGGGGTGTTTTTTTTAATATCTTGAGGGCGAAGGGTCATATGCGGCCGCCCTGGAAGTTGCGGCATGCGACTTGCGAGTCCGTGATGACCATTTGTGGTGCGAAGACGATGGCAGTTTTCTAAGCGCCATTTGTAGACGTGGTGCATATCGTGGCGACGCGGAGTTGGGTGCCCTGGTGGTCCATCACTGTAAATGCGTGACCGGTTTACGAATTATTCTATTGTTAGAAGACTGTGTACCCGCGTCGTGGGGATCCCCGCGCGTCGTTGGTTACCGCTCCAACAAGTGCCTTGATGCGTGCTTTGAAGTAATAGGACTGCATGTTGCATGGTGTGGGAGTTACACTAGTGCGTTTCCGGATGGGGAGGGGAACACGCTGATATTGGCTGTCTTGATGCGGTATTGGATATCCGAGGCGGGTAAGGGTGACTCGTCCTGCGGGTGTGAGCTTGAGGCAGCTAGTTTGGTAGTCACTGCAATTCTTCCAAGGTATTGCAGTTCTTCTAAGGGACTGTGCACACCTATATGAAGCAACGTGAGCGTTGATGTTCCGGTGGGCGGGCCTAGGGCGATCTTGTAGGCTTGGTGGATGAAGGCATTGAGTTTTTCTTTTATCGGCAGATTGGGAGCTAGGTATAGAGTGCCGTAGATAAGGCGCCCGACGTGGATTGCTTGATTTATTTTGACAGTGTCTTTATCCCGTAGGACGTAGCGGCGATGGTGGTCGTCCCACGAGGTGCGTGAGTTGCGTGAGGGCACGAACTGCAGAAAAGGCTTGAGAGCCGATTCTTTTTTTAGGGAAGCTGAGGCCTAATGTGCGCGGAGGTGGGTGTTTATGGGACGTGTTGGCTGATTTATCCTTGATCTTCATCTCAGGCTGCTGATCAACGCATTCACTTTTTCCCAAGTAAATTCGCAGGCCCACCGTGCGAGGCATTTACCGAGTCCGCGGGGATGGGCCCTTTTCTTTTTCGCAGATTTGAGAGCTAGGCATATAGTCCAAAGGCGCGACCTGGATTAAAAAGTCTGTCTCCGAAGCAGCGAGATACTGGTGCGCCTGACTTTGCTGAGGGCCGTTTGCAAAGGCTTCAAGCCGATTCTTTTTTAGGGAGCTAGCGCGCAGTACTTAGCGGCGCAGTTGGGATATCCTGACTTGTTTTTTAAAGACTAAGACCTTGAGAGCGCCATTGGGGCCCATGTGGCATTTTGTTCCTGTTCTTTGCTTGTTTTTGTCAAGCCGTCAAGAAAGGGCCACCACAGTAAAGTGCAAACAATTAAACATCACTGTGTGAACTGGTGATATTTTGGTTTTGATAAAGCGCAGGCTCTACCAACTGTGCTACATCCACTCGTTAACAGCGCAGAACAAAAGTTGGTGCGTTGTTATTGCACCCTTCATCGTATCACATACGCACTTGGGACATTGGCATGAATAGGGGATCTTAGAGGGGAAATGGGCCGGGTCCACAAAGTTCACATAGCTATGAATTTGAAACCTACAAGTCTCCTGTGGAAGGGACAGGTTTACGCTTTTAGACTCTTGTACGATGCATACGGTCTCACGCAACACTTGTCTGTTTTCACCACTGTGTCTGGCACTCACGGATGCTTATTTCTGATTGACTATGATGGCGACCAGTAAGGCATATAACGTGTTCCCCACATTGGAGATTACACGGCACGTTTGGTGAGATAGCTCGTTTTTAACTAGAGAGCAGGCACCCTTTTCAACTGTGTGGGAGCTAAGTCTAGGCTTCCGGTCGCTGCGCAAAACTAATATAGGTCATTTTCCTACTGCGTCCTCAACATAAAAGGATAGAAAAGCCCTCGCGTGCTTCCTGAAAAAGAAATCGCACAAAATACATAACAATAACGCACTCTAGGACGCTAACAGAAGCTTAACGCTAAGGTTCCTAACGCTGTGGACACCACTAATTTCTTTTTGACCTTTTATCTTTTTTCTGCTCTGTTTCCTTTTTTACCACACGCGTCTTTCTTCACATGTACGATAGCAAGGTAGGCCATAGCCTAGTTTGCATTGCTTGCTTTCCTCTGCCTTTTTCTATGTTCCTTCATCCCTTCAAAAAAATCTTATCTATCACTCACGGACCGATGTATGGAAAAGGAAAAATAAAAGAAAGCTACAGCTAAGGCTGGTTGCAATTCATGCCAACTATGTAGGTTTGCTTTTCATCGAGCTATTCCGTCCTCTTCTATATTTCTCCATGCAGGACGCGTGTGGAAATTCAGTACATCTTCGGAAACTCACTTTTATCATTGCTGGTTACTGTTGCTGACAACTTAAAAGGTGGATATCGTGCGAGTTCATATAGGTGTTTGGTAATGTAATTTTTCACATAGGAAGGGCGACAGGCGATAGGAATATACACGCAGAACTGTTTGCCGTTTACTCTTCTCTACTGGCTCGCCTTCTGCGCTCAAGCTGACAATACTAATTAACTTCACTGCGTTTATCCTATATCCGTTGCCTTGTCTTTTAGGCCAGCTAGGCAATAGACATGACTATTTAAATGTGGCACCTTGTTATCCTCCTAACACAACGTAGAGCTTGCGCCTGTCTTGCAGAGCTCATAAGTTTTGGAGACAACGCGTGATCTTTTACAGCAGAGCCAGTAAAGAGTCACCAGTGCCCAAGCGGAACATGTATTCTCAATTGAATGCGACGACGACACAATTTCCGCAACATACAAAACCCTGCCATAGTTCTTCCCGTTGTCGATTCCTTGGTCTATCATTCACTCCAGCAACCGTGAAATCAAGTCGTTTGACGCTCTATCGACCCCTCACAGAGGACGCCCCGCGTTCAAAACGGGTCTTGACAGGGTACTGAATTTGAACGAGAGGGGCTTGCTCTTCAAATGCATTTTGCCGCTGTTTGCAAAAAAGAACACGGAGAAACTAGCTGGCGTCTCAAAGGATTGTGACACGAACCCACCCCGCTGAATCTTGCATCAATGCTCCCAGACGTATTAGGGTTGGGTCGCGATAACACCCGTTACGACGAAGTACCAAAGATTGCTGCGTTCCAAAGTAAACCCCTGACAAGTTCTCAGGCATCTTATTCTGGGCCTCTTTTTGAAATGTATTTCTGCCACCTCGATCTCCTTTTCTTCACCGTCGTGTTTTGCCTCCTTTGTCCGGATTCAAAAGCAGTCTTTTTTCCAGCTCTTGGCAAAAGCTTTTATATTTTAGGAAACACCGCGTATGTATTTGCTGGAATTTAGATAGATGTAACTTTAGTAATGATCACACAAAAAACGTACATGAATTATTCGCGCAGGGTCGCCCTTTTCGCAGCCGCACAGGGAGTGCGTTCCATTCCCGATAAGGTGACGATGGGTTCGCCCTGTCCCAGCGATTCGGCAGGTGGGACTCCGGTGGGCAGTGCTGGCGCTTCGGGCAGCCGCGAGCTCCACGATTTTGACCCCCGCACCCCAAACAACCAAACAACAATGTTGGCAGTGAGGTTTCACCCATTTCCATTCAGGTGAGCGTATTTTTTCCCAGAGTCTTGTGCTCCCGCAAAGCAGCCTAGCTTTGATTTGCAACGATAACGTTCTGCAACTTGACTTTCGTACCTTAAAATACCCGAGCATGTAGAATTTCCGCTTTTTTGCGATTGCTGGAAAGCACCATGAGCTTCGATGCACGGTCTTTAGCGAAGTCGACTCTCCTCCGCGCTGGCTGCTTGTCGACTGCGTTTAGTACGGCATGCTTTTCCTGAAGAGACAAAGTTCGCGACAAAGTTCGCGGTTGCAAGTCCGGCGGTGTTCTCAAATTGATTGATTGATTCTAGGTTTTAACGCGCCGACGCAACGCAGGCGATGAGGCGCGCCGTAGTGGAGGGCTCCGGATTAATTTTGACCACCTGGGGATCTTTAGCGTGCGCCGAAATCTCGTACACACGGGCGTTTTTGCTTCTCGCCTCCATCAGAAAAGCGGCCGCCGCGGCCGGGAATCGAACCCGCGACCTCGTGCTCAGCAGCGCAACGCCTTAGCCACTGAGCCACCGCGGCGGGTGTGTTCTCAAATCTTGAAGCGCACCATGACGACGAGAGCGCGTGCTATTCCTGCGATAGTGCGTTTGTGACAAACACGCAATCCTGGAATTCAGAAGTGGAAGTTCCGCTGTAAATGCAGTGATGATGGTTATAGCATTGAGTAGCAGGACATCTAGTGGTGACCAATAGCCTCTGCGTGCGCCTTCATTCAGTCAGGCCGGTATCCAAGCCTGGCGGTTGAAATGGCGGTCGAAATGGCAGTCCCCGCATGTTGCCCGGGCGGCTAAGCAGTGTCAGATTGCGAAGAATTATCCGCAAACGTACTGTTAGCCACGACGTAGCAGGGATGATTTTAATACATGGGTCTCTCAGTGGGTGGCTCCGGGAGTAGACACAAACCAACGTAGCAGCCGGGATAACGCAGCCCTGAGGAACGTAAGAGCGGGGTTCTACAGCATTAACGTAACTTTAAAAACACGATATATCATTATGTGTGATTTTAAATTGTCTACAAAAATCATTTTCGAAAACAAACAAGGCCGAACGTATTTTTTAGGTACAGTCAAATCTCGTTACTACGAACCCCAAATAAATAATTTCTCAAATTGACGAACATTTTCAACATCCACGCTAGATTGCCTACATTTGTAGGTAGGAATTTTTCAGAAGTACGAATATGTATATAACATATATTTCAGAATAACGCCCGTAATTTATTTTCCCCTTTATAGTCGAGAAACATCAGTATTCTGAATTGGGGAGAAGTAACAGCGCCGCAACCTCCGCGTGAAACAGAAACCGCCGCTTCTGGGTGTTTTCACACAAGGGCAGTACCTATCATCATTACCTTGTTCAGTGCCAATTCCTAGCGGCCCCAGAAAGGTGTAGTTCAATGTACAGTAGCCTCACCAGCCTAGCCGCCTCTGGTCCTTTTTCTCTCTCCTTGCTTTGGATGTCGCTCGGTGGCCGGTCGGTGGGTCGTTCGTTCTTCACGCAATTCACGTGTGCAGGCAGGGATTTCTTGGTTATAAGTGATCTTGCTGCGAAGTTTGTGCAAAACCCAACAATGAATGCAGCTTGCGGCGGAGCTAACAAGAAGCTGAAGCAGTTATCGTCCCGACGCGAATGCAGACGGCTGTGGGTCACGGAACACAGAAGATGAGATAATGTTGAACCCTGATGTTTTATTGAACATAAACAAAGTTCAATCTTTCATCGCCCCGTGCAGTGAAGCGCACGATGACGTATTACGGACAATGAAATCCGTCGTGCGTGCTTCACTCACCAGAAGAAAATACCCGATTTCTTCAAATTAGGAGTTTTGAAGTAGTGCAACAGTTTTATTTTAGAGTTTGCGTGTCTGCACACGCGTCTACTCCCTCAGGAGGTAATTTTCTTTTCTATGTTTCAGCACGGGTTATAAGAGAAAGTTTCTCAATACAACAATATTTCAAAATACCGAATAATTTTCGGCCGTTCCACCTTATTCGTTGTATCCAGATTTGACTGTATAACGAAGAGAACTCCTTGCCTACCCTCAAGCAGTCCTAATTCGATTATAACTTTTTGGGCGGCAGGGGTTACGAGGCGAGAAGGCGCGCACCTCTTCTAAAGACTATCGTGTCGACGCGCCAACTGATACTCGCGAAGCCAGCAACTTTTCATTGCTTGCATTGCTCATTTGCATTGCTTATTTGCAGTGTTTTCATTGCTTATTGATGATTTGGCATACTTTTTTGCTTAGCAAAATAGAGCATTGCCACCATATGTGAAAATTCTAATTAATGCAGGCAAGCAAATTTAAAATTCTCACGCGTCTACGAAATAAGTGTAAGCCAGGCGAACTCCAACAGTACAATATAACGTGAAAGCTCGGTAATTCGAACTTCAATATTTTCAAATTATCAATGATTCAAACTACACGATTTGGCTTGGATAAGCTTCATATGTCGATGTACAAAAGAAAAAAAACCGTCAATTCTAACGGAGTTTCCGCCACGGATAGTTCGAACTACGCACCTCCGCGCCGGCGGCTTAGCGCCTTGTATAGGCTAGAATCCCTGTATATAGTTCCCCTAGGGGAGCGAAGTTCCGCGTCCTTCGCAAAATTGAGCTTCAAAGTTGTGCGGGAAGGCCGCTCGTCACGCGTGTGCCAGCCGTCGCGCGGGGTGCGGCGGCGGAAAAAAGTCGGCGCGTGCTTCTACTGCCTCTTGCGCGGGATGCTGCGCGGGGCACTTGCAGACGCTAACCTGCGCACAACTGGAAAAAGAGTTCGGTGCACAGCACTGAAAACGGCGTGGAACCGCCAGCGCAGCGCCTCGTGGAACTCAGACGCGCATACCAGGCGGAGACGCCTCTTCAACGGGGAGAAAACAGACAGAAGGTACAAATCTGAATGTCCCATGATTGACGTTGTGGCAGACATTCCCCGCGGTCAACTTTATTGTGGACAGGAGTAGGTTAGTATCAGGAGCGTGAAAGCTGCCGCTTCCAGACACGAGATAAGGACGACAAAGCCCAGTGCGGCTTTTCGCTGCGTAATTCGTGGCTGGCATTAACGGCTCCGGCCTCTCCTTGCGCTTAGAGGAAAGCGCAGACAAGAACTTCCGCTTCATTGGCTTTTACTGCAAAAAGCGTTGGCTGTCGCCTTCAGGGACAATGGGCAGGCTGCAATCACGGAGTCTTTCAAGCCTAAAAACATTGGCATAAAAACGTAGATTAAGGCACTGACACGAAAATTTCATGTTACACTTTAATTGCTTTTATCGATGCTTAATGGCCTGGCGAACCTGAAACTGCCTCCCAACGGAAGTGCACCGTTGCATTTCTTCACATTGATTACCTCAAGCTGAGATGACGTTTCCTTACATTTCGAAATAACGAGCTATTAAAGTCTCACATGGTCAATCATACAGCGCGCAAATGGTCAGGACAAAATAACAGGGACAAAGTACTATGTCGCTGTTTTCTCCCCGTTCCTCATCGTACTTATACTTCTCCGATCCATGTCAACCAAGTGGCACTACTTTTTGTTGTTTCCGCAATATGAGGCACCATTGAGGAATACTAACTGCTCTCGTACCAATCTCAAACCTGTATTTTCCGAGTGTCTCGGGGAAAAAAGCCAGACTATTGCGCAAAGAACGCGCCCCCGGACAGCAAGCCGGCCTCCTGTTGCGGGCGTCAACGAGATGGGATATGTTGACGGAGGCACAAAGTTCATAGGTCAAAACGGAAACATGCAAACGGCCGGTGTTTGTGTTGCAAAACACGTGCGCGCGGATTTCCTAAAGCAGTGGCGCCCGCGTACACGTCTCGCGTCCAAACTACGCTACCACGTCACCCTGCCAGAGAAGAATACACGCCACCCCAGACTACAAAAACCATGTCTCACCGAAATCCGGTCTCCGCACGTCTCCCGTTTTATTCTACGGATCACAGTTGCTCTCGCACGCAGCACAATCTCGGTAGGACGAATTGCGCGATATACAAGCCTCCATGTCAATTGCAAAGCTCAACTGCCGCAATAATACCGTGCTCGTCGTCGGGAGGGATACAAACTCAATGCGAAATGCGACTGCCGTTCAAACCGAAACAGCAACGCAATGTCGCAACGGTAAACGCTCAATCACCATGCTCTCAAACCGCGCTCATAATGCGCAACATTACGCCAAGCTAGCTCAAGGTAGTTTCGGTACCCTTGCGAAGTGAGCGGTTTCACCGACAGCATGCTGTCTAAGCGGTCTGTACCCAATTCTTTGAAGCAACTGGCTGAGACGATAGCGCAGAAATTCCCGTATTTTCGCAAGGTTGACCGAATGTGCATAACTGTACAACCGTTCCTTCGACAAAACCAATGAACGGCAATGTTTAAAACAAAGGGGCGCGGTCTTCGTAAAGATGGAAGTGATGATGCACGACACCGTGAGAGGCGGCCTGTACCCTTTGCGACAGGGAGTAAGACGTACGTGCATTCACATTATTCAACGAATTCAACCTGACTTAACCCGCAAATTAGGGGCCTCTTGCATCCACCCCGAGCCCGTGCACTCTTTTTCGGGTGTGCCCAGGGGGAACTAGCAAATCACGTAGATTAAGGAAAGAGCAAGAGAGGAAGCTGCGGTGCAAGAAACTTTCACGCCAAATCCATTTGAAGAGGAAATACATACTGCGGGCTAGCACTCTATACACTCGGAGCTTATTGAACAGCCATATGCTACGACGCAGGCCTGAATTGCGTTGTTAAATTACAAGGAGCCAGGTAAGCTTCGTTTCCATACTAGAGCAGTGCGTATACTGGAGCTGCTACTTGTTTGTCTCCGGGGCCTCTTGAAAGAGAATTAATTTCAAGGAGCACTGACACGAAAATTTCATGTTACACTTTTATTGCTTTTATCGATGCTTAATAGCCTGGCGAACCTGAAAAAGCACTTCAAATACTTCAGCGCGCGATAGTTATTTACTTTGAACTGCCTGAAAATCGCTTGTTTCGAATTCCCGCGCTTTGATCCCGAACGGCGCATATGACCTCACCGATTTGTGCGGGCGCCACCGACGCCCGCCTGAGAGGGTGTTGCGCCCGCTCGCCGATCGTGGGGCCGCGCGCATGAAGTGACGTCACGAGCTTATGACGAGCGCTGCCGCGTCACTTCTTTTGGCTCTTACTGGTTGATGTCACGCTGATGTCCATTTGCTGAGTGCCGCTCCGCGCGCTGCTCCGTCGGCGCGATAAATGAGATCCAATTAAACTATGTTCTTCGCGTCGCAGGCCGCTCATATTTCATTTAGTGTATTCTGTTGAGTGAAGGAAGCGAACTGTGCAATAAAATTAACGCCGAAAATTTGTGTGAGTGCTCCTTTAACCTATGTAAACAAGGGCATTCATGGTACTTTGAGTGCAGAACATATTCAAACAATGCTTGAGGAACTACAGTAAGAAAACACGGCCGTAAGGCTTTTAAATAATTGTGAATAACATTAAAGTAATGATGAATAAGCATGCCAAAAATGTCTTCTTCAGCTTAACGAAATGCTAGAAGAAGTAAAAATATACAACTACTTCGGACAGATGAAAAGAGCTGACTCTAACCACCAGAGAGAAATCCGCAGCAGAATAGGTATGGGTATGGGAGCTCCCGACAAGTACTCCTAAATAATCAAAAGTAAGTTATCTGTGTTACTCAAAAGAAAAATCTGCAACCAATGCATATTGCCCGTGATGACATACGGAGCTGAAACTTGGCGCCTTACTAAACAACTGGAAAGCTAACTTAAGCAGCTCTATGCGCCACGGAACGAATGATGTTAGGAATAACACCCGGGGACAGGGAACGAGCTATGTTTCACATCCCTGAACAAACTATAGAACAAACTACAGAATTGACGATATCATAGTTTAAATAAAGGAAAAAGATATGGACTTGGGCTGGCCATATAGTGAGATGAACCTACAACCGGTAGACGATTAGGGTAGGAGAGGGATACCAAGACATTGGTATAGAAGAAGGGGAAGGCCATGAATTCGATGGAGGGATGAAATAAAGAAATTATGGGGTGAACTGTGGACTCGAGCAGTCCAGGACAGGAGCGGTTGAAGGTCGATAAGAGAGTACCTCGTCCTGCACTGGACCTGATGATGATGATGACGACGACGACAATGATGATATCAAAGGCAATAAATGTAGTCGATTTTTTTTTTCTTTCCAAACTTTCTCTACAGAATTTCAGCGTTCGCTTGAAACTCGCCACACCATATTGAAGTGACCGCAGAAAGGGAGCACTGGCATGGAAGGGCCATATAGCGGTGTGCATCGTTTCTCTGCCTATATATAGCCTGTTTCTTTAGGTTTCCTGCGAGCATGCTCACACTATAGCTGCTTTTCTTTTTTAACGAAGTTTTTTTAGTATAGGTGGTACCTTGCTTTGTAATTACTTGTGTTACTTTAAGTCTTTGTCCTCTAATCCGTACCAGAGCAAAACCCACATTTTTTGTTACACCGGCGCATCCCAGCAGCATGACACTGATCACGTATCTAGCTAAGTAGCGCGAGAAAACGATAGACCGATGGGAGAAAAGGCATATATTAAGAATAATCTCGCTCGACAAACTTAAAGTCCCCGCAAAATAATAACCTTAGGACAAAAAGTGGTCTGAGTTTAGCATGACGAGAATCTCTGCACTAGGGCAAAGAAACAAGCCATCCTTATGAAATTCATGTGAGCAGGTGCGCTTGACGTCTGCCGCATTTTACGGCGGAATGAGCGGGAGGTAGTCTGAACAGCGTTGGTGGTTGTCGCCTGCACTCGGTTGTCTGAGACATCTCGACTCTGCCAAAAAAGCATTGTACCTTTAATTCAGAGTAACGTTACGTTTATTAGATGTATTTTCGAATGAACGGGTTATTTTGTTGCGTTCTAAATTTTCACCGAAGTGAGGACGTTGGCAATAAATGGGCCCTGACCGTTTATCTGAAGCTGGTTTGGGGCTAGCAATCAATTACTAGGCGCGAACCAGCAGGCACGTAGGTATTCACAATGTAAGGATAAACGTCCTGGAATTGGTCAGATTGGTTTGTGGGCGAGCTAGATTATGACGTGTGGTTGAGAAAAATGCGAGTATTAACACCTTTACACCAGCTAGCTACGTAACCGTGAAGCCAGTAAAAGGCGAGGTGCTCATTTTGTTACGTGTAGTTACTGATTCGATTTTTTGGCATTTACGGTCATTCGCAATGGAGAAATACCGAGAACGTCTTCGCTCGAGTTCGATGCCAAATGAGGGCCATAAGTACATGTCAGTACGTCTAAGCAGAACCGAGGTACCTTGATGTATGAACGGACGCCGGAAACAATAAGTATCGTCCTTTGAAAGACCATGAATCCCTGGTGAAAGACAAATACGCGTTACGTACCTGTGAGTAAAAATTGGGGCTATTACAAACTTTTACTGCTGCCTTACGCATTTATCCCTATCTGCCGTTTCATTTTGTTTCGTAATGCGGCAGAGATCTTGGCTCAGTGTAAACGGAAAGGCTGCTTAGGTACATTTCAATTCACCTGAGGCATATTAGGCCAATGCTGACGGAATCCCTAGCCATATGAATATGCCTAGTAATATGCGATGGCAATTGAAGAGTGGAAAGTGGACAATTATACTACTGCGCAGTCGAAATGAGATACGTGGCTTCAGCAGCCGCCATGCCTGCTCAGTGATATTCGTTTTATGCATGGTTGGTAGTTGCATGCTCGGCAGATGTGGTCCGCAGCTGTGACTACGGAGTAGGCTAAAGAACAGCGCTGACTGTGGCCCACAAAAATCATTTTTACGGGCCGACGAAGTGCCCGCGCCGCCGGCCGCCCAGCTTTCACTTTGCTCTCTCCCCGTGTCGCAGCCGTTTCGTCGTTGTGCCCTTGTACCATAGAGTTTCTTACAATATACACTAGAGAGGAGTCTGGCGCTATCGTCTATGCGGCTCACATCAAGGCCGTCAGTGTCGCCATGGACCGCCATTAAGTCACGCGCTCGCCTCAGTTTCATTATTGGCTTCGACTGAAACGTTTTAGTGACTTCAAATGTAAGCAAAGTTCCACAAAAGCGCGAAAATGTGTGTGCAATCATGTAAGTGGCAAATAAAACAGGCTGTTTTAAAACTACGAAAACAGGAAGTAAAGCGGATTTTTGCCGGAACGTTTGTGCCTGCTATTTTGAAGGCCAAGGTGGTAATTACCAACAATGTTATAATTACCATCAATGTTAATATTTGGGGAAGAAACTCCTATTTTATTTACTTTACCAATATTTCAAATAATACGTTGCTTGAAGAGTTTGGAAAGCTTTCTTAGCGTACCTATGAAAACGTCACCTTCGTTGTGAACCGGTGCACCGACCCTCAGATGCAGTTTAACAAGAAAAAATAAAACGTGACGTAAAACATTCGTGGACGATGACAAGACAGGGCAGTTTCAGGCTCTCGTATGTGTCGTATCTTGTCTTCGTCGAAGTACCTTTTGTTTATTTTTTCGTTGCCTACAAATTTCGCGGCGGCATGTTACGCGCTCAGTAATACCTCCTTCGCCTGCGGCATGACCAATGCCAGGTGCGATCACGCTTTGCCTGCGGTTTCACCGAACACGGCTGTCACAGAACAGGAAGGATTTCGGCTTCCTCGTAGCTCGTGGACGTGTTAATGCATAGTAAAGAAAGCAAATCCCCAAAACCGCTCAACAACCCAATTGTCGTGCCAAGCCTAAGACAAAAAGGGGGGTCTTCCCATATTCCCCACGATGACATGGATCACCAGGCACAGTGTCCTCTCTAGTATACTTACTAAGAAACTCCATGCCTTTGTACATTGTTCTCCCCTTGTTCCCTTTCCCCAGAGGCATGTTTTCTTTTGGTCTGTTGCTGCTGGAAGAGCGAGCATACTGCAAGCTTACCAAACGAAATGTCATTCTCACCCGCCGTGGTGGCTCAGTGGCTAAGGCGTTGCGCTGCTGAGCACGAGGTCGCGGGTTCGATTCCCGGCCGCGGCGGCCGCTTTTCTGATGGAGGCGAAAAGCAAAAACGCCCGTGTGTGCGAGATTTCGGCGCACGTTAAAGATCCCCAGGTGGTCAAAATTAATCCGGAGCCCTCCACTACGGCGCGCCTCATCGCCTGCGTTACGTCGGCGCGTTAAACCCCAACAATCAGTCAAATGTCATTCTCGGTAGCTTGCCGGGGATATAAAACGACTTTGCCCTTCCCGAGCTGCGACTTTATTGGAGCAATCAGGTTGCAGGAATGCTCCACTGCGCAACAGCGAAAGCCCACACCCGATGAGTGCAAACTTTTTGCATTTCATAATTTGTTTCCGACACCTGCAAATTGTTAATATTTGACAAGTGTGAGCCCAGGAGCTGCTCAGTGGCGAAGGCGTTTGCTGATGACCACAAGTGGCGTCGATCTCTCTTCCCCACGACCGTTTTTCTGAAGTACATGGAAATCGAAAACATCCGTGTATCGAGATTTTGATCCACGTTTAATATCACCAGCTGGTTAAAATGTGCCTGCTGGCCTGCAACTTAAGCTGCGCCTCCGAGCAGAGATATAGCACGGGGAATCAAATTCGCCAGTTTTTTTAAATATGTGTACATGGAAAACAACAAAACAGGAAAAGCGAATGACGTTGTTTTAAAATATTACGCAAAAAGTAAGTAAAACCGAATAAGTACAAAAAGCACCAAAACGTGGATATTGCTCTATACTTATCTTTACCCTGCCTTTCACAACCAAACGTGTCATCGGTGCGAAGGAAGTGAGTTCCGAGGTCAGATTTTGAGGACAGTACAGTGGACAAGTTCCGTTTTATTTTTACAGGTACAAATAACAACAGATATGTCAGGGCAGATTGTTTAGGTGCCACGTAATTCCTTGGCAAGAAACTGCAGCCCTCGGCCTTGAATTGGAAGCAGAAACAGTAATAAAGCAGATGACACGTGCAGAAAGGCAGGCCGGTACCGCACAGTGCCCCATTCGCCCAGCGATCATCTTTTCTTCTTGTTCTACAGATTTTATCTTTCAGATCTGCTTTTTTTCGATGGTGTGCTTGTACTGACTGCCCAACTCGCTACATTACTTTTACTGCTACTCGTTCCGGAGGGGAGTACTGCTGTGGACGAATTACAGAGCGTCTACCCAAAAAAGTCCCATCTCATGCTCCGCGCGTGAAATTTCCCTTTCATTTTGTAACAGCATAATCTGTTTACGATTCCGCAATGTAGCACACTGAACGATGGCAGGGGGTTAGGCTGTACGATGACATACTGATTGTAATGCACACATCCCATATAGATATCGCAAAATAAATTGCAGTGGTTATACCAATAATGCAATGAGTGAGCGTTAACTAAAGCTTACTTTTAAGGAAAGTGTGGCTAACACATTCGATAAGATGACAGCCAACAAATTATTCAGGGTGACCAAATGATCTAATTCATTGGTAGTACTTATGCGCCTGTTGTAAGATTTTTCTGTTTTGTTACAAATATAAAGAAGTGTGCGCCATTGGTATTAAGCGCTGGTATTTGAACGCGCCAATACGCAGGCCTAAATTTAAGGCTTCAAGGTTAGCGTAATGGGCGATTCCATAGCGACGATTGCGATTTCAACAAAAAAGGAAAGGGAAGAAAATATATCCCACCGTCATATCTCTTGGCGGTGGCTTTATGAACACTCGCTAGGACCACATAAAGTGTGGGTCAGAAAGTAGGTGATAAATCGTCGGCACTTATTCTGTTTTTTCTAATATCTCTTAATTGATTGAAGTTTTCTTTGCAAATGCGCCACGGCCCTTCCGGAACAGCAGCATTTCGAATTGTTGTTTGTATTTTGATTTGACTGTTGTTTCAAACTACGAAATGTTTTTTTCTAATTTCAGTGATAATTCAATTCATCGAACCGGTTCGCGAACCGGTTCAAGCTCCCGAACCGTTTTGCGAACCAGTTCGGTACGTGATTTTGTCGAACTGGAACTGAACCGGAACGAAATGATTTCGCCTGAACCCGAACTGTAACCGAACCTGTATTTTTTTGGTTCGACACACTGATTTCCATACAAGAAGTTTACGGCTGCCGCCTTGCAATGAATATGGAAAGGTTCTGTCCGCGTGATTAGGCGACCGAAGATTTCCCAACGCTATTTTTGTTTTAACCGTTGTCATAACCTAAAACTCGATGTTCCCAGTCACTGTGCTGTCGTGTGATCTTTTCGATGCCGCCATCTGATAGCGCCTTATATATTGCTGCGCAATTTTTTGTGAGAACTTGGTTTGTGAAAATAAAGTTGTTCCAGAATAAACAGCCAAGCCGGATAGTGACCAATATTCCGTCATAAGAAGTGCTTTCGTGTGTTTAAAAATAGGTTTATTTGAAATCAAATTTAATAAAAAATAAATCTGTAACGTGCTTAAATCCACACTGGTCGCTACCTTATTAATGGTGGCATCGATGGACGTTTTCCCCCGCATGTCGTGTCTGCGTGTCAGAATTCCCTGCTCGACAATCAGATGAGGGGTCGCAAGTCTTCACATGTTGCAGAGGGAGGGAGAGGGGCCACGTGAAGTGGAGTCATGATGCGGCAAAATTCCTCGAAGCGTCCCCTAGCGGGACCAACGTGGTTGTTTCAGAAATACTCCTAACTAGTCTCAACTTATGAAAGAAGGCACCGATCATGCAATTCAAGCAGTTAAGGTGATTTCAAACTTAGTGTTACCTCTTGAAACACGTAGCCCCAATCATCATTTTGCAAGCAGCACTCCGCATTTTACGTGCGTTCTACCGCAAGGAGTAAGCTGCTTTGGACTATTTAGATGCAGTTCTAACGAGCGCAGCGCACTATACACTAGTGTTGAATACGGTACAGATATTGCAATGCTTACAGTCGTATGCAGTTTTAAAAGAAAAGAAAAGAAGCTCGGGGCTACAACGCCGCGCCTCACAAGCAGAGATACTGCAGCAATTCGGCATGTCAGCCAACTGGTTACCATTCATACCGAGCTTGAACTAGTAAGTTTAGTTTACAAATGGTAAAAAAATAAAGGACACATTTAAGACCGCTGTTTGTCAGAACTAGTTGGATTCTGTCGGCTTTTGTGATAAAAGGAGAACACAATAGACGTTCTATTCAGAAATTTACGAGGGCTTGCTCCTATTCGCAGCCCGCAATGCGTGAAAGGTAGCATTTATTCAGTGGCCAGATATCTGTATGTGGTCTCTACATTTTTTTCCCACCCTTCAAACCAATCCTTGCGGTACCTTTGTCGTGCGACAACATCATGTCGTGAGGTAGCGGTTACCCAGGAGGTGGTGTCAACATGCTCATCAACCCGAGCGTAGTAGGCCCGCACTGGAGGCGAAGCTGCGCCAAAACAGGCCCCAAACAACCGTCGCTGAAGCATACAACAAAGCCGACGGAATGGATCCCGCCGTCGCGCCCGGCTTGGTGAGCAGGCTAAGGCGTGCGGGTAACGCTGGTCAACACCGCCGATTCACCGCGCCATCTACACTGTGCTCCATGAGTGAGGGACATTAAGGGTCCGTCGGACAGAGCGAAATCGGCGCTCCTTTTTCTCTTAGTCCGTGGCCGTGACCACCCGCAACTAACGCCAGCATATCAAAAATCCTGATTGTGTCACCTGTCAGAAAAATGGGCGCGTAAAAACATTATTACACGCTCTCCGGGACCAAGGCCCAGATTACGAGTAGAATAAAACTAAAATGTGCACCAATACGAAATAAAGACAGAATGTACGTATAACAACGGAACTTTTTCAACGACTTTTGGAAATAACAGTGGTCCGGTCACCGCCACAAGATCTGTCTGGCAAACGACGGATGGCGCCGTGAGGCCAATTGAAAGAATAACCCTAGTATAATTCAGGATGTCGTCTTAGAGAATAGTCACCTAGGAGAGAGAGAAATGCACAGCTCTTTATTGTGTTCTGGATAGGTGGGGCTGTGGTAGCGTCGTGGTTTATCCTCGGCATGACCATATAAAGACGCTGGGGAGTCGATCTCAAAATTTCGGATATACAGAGAATATAACCCTTTGGCCCGCATTGTAAGACGCCATACGAGTGGTATACAAGGAATGAGATTTTAACCGGTACGACTCACGCAGGCACTGATCATGATCCAAATATCGCACAGCTTGCGTAATCAGAAGTTATCCACACTAAAAAAACAAATAAATAATGTCATCAGGATAGCGTATAAGGAAGCCCTCAACGTGCAAATTTCCATGCCCGCGAAAAGGCCCAAATTGTGGTCTTTATGAAAACTCTGAAATAGCTAGAGCAGCCACTCTATTAGTGCAAAAATTTGCAGATGTCACGTTTACTCGTTATGATTTACGACACGACAGCGTTAGTTTGACGTTTCGAGAGCGCTTTGAAAGAACATTTTTACATCTATTTCGTATTCTTTCTCAATACTAAAAGTCAGGGAACAGACGAAGACTTGTCACTACAGATTTTAGTCGTCATTACTCAGGAAAGACAGCCGCCATTCACCATAATGTGGCTTATTTCGGCGTGCAGTTATGGCTACGGTATGTTGGCCACTTTGAACAAGAAGGCGACACTGTCAGCGTTAAAAGTGCTTATTCAGCATCGGCGTGGCCGGAGTGGACGTTGTGATTTTTTACTAAAGGCGACATCAAGGGATACTGAAAAAAAAATGAGTGCAAAATAGTTGGAGGTCGGGAAAAGGGGATAAGCAGTTTGTAGACAGCTTAATGGTGGAACGCGAAGTCCAGAGCGTCACAGGCAGTAGTTCCTTTCTTGACCTCTGTTATCTGACAGGGATCTTTAGGTGACGGGCTAGTCAGTGTTGGCTCGCATTTCACGATAGACGGGGAACATTAAATGTTTGAGTTGTCCCTTCAGCATGTCGTTGGACATGACCATGTCGCATGGAAGGGGGTGAGTGTTTTCTCGCATATAGCACAACCGCTAGTATTGGAAGTTTGTGTAAGAAGTTTCTTGTAGAACATCCAGCTGGCCTTTCTTAGCTTTTGAGACCGTAGTTTTAATAGTTTGCCTACTTTTTAGTCACATTGCAGTATTGGCGCCGCATAAATGTTTTTGGTATAAGCATTCCTATATACATGGGCGTCAGAAGCACAGAATGGGGATTCGCACTCTTTTGGTTTGACTGCCGCATTTCTTTCCAGACACCAACCTTCCCGGGTGTCCTTGTGATTTCAGCTTTCTTTTACTGCGAAGCGGTATATGTGTAACCGCCCCGCCAAGTTTTCATTCTGGTGTCTTCGATTTACTCGTTGCCGCTCCGAGGCTCCTCCTCCCCACGGCTGCCACATCTTTCCAAACTATTTTCCCCCTCGCCTCCACCGATGCCCCTTTGGCAAGTTGCGCAGTCGGCAGCTCACGGCGGTATGCGTTTATCAGATGATTGCGAGAAATAAACAGAAGTACTGATGGGCGTAAAAAAAATCGCGCCAATCCACCCCGTGAATGTGGTTGGAAAGCAAAGCTGTAAACGGCACCCATAACGATTACCCATGTGACGTCACCTAAATTCACTCACATCGCTCTACAAATAGCAAAACCAGAGAGAAGTGAAATGCACTTAACCACACCTTTTATTACTTCAAAGAGATATTCTTGTTAAGATTAAATCAATGCATGATGCATGAACGGTGCTTGGTTGAGTTGTATTGGTGTAGCACAAGAGTGGAAACTTGTTTTATAAAACTAAAGTAAACTCCAACCCGGTGTTAGACGATCTGTCTTCTCCATCTGTGCGCCGCGGACGGAGGCGACGAGATTTGTGGCAGAGAAGGGGGAGGAGGAAGAAATACTTCTGTTCAGATTTCTGAACCGCCCAGAGTGCAGCCCTTGGGAGTGATTCCTTCTTCTGTGGGGCCATATGCAGTCCGCGCGGCCTGTGTTCTGTCCTCCCACTGAAACTGGGTAGGTAGAGAGGGCCTGTACAGCAGCGTCTCCCATTGCTCTTGTTAGGTAGTTGACAGAAAGAGAGGAGGGTTCTTAGGGCTAAAGTCGCACACCCCGATTACGGGGCGGAGTGTTCCCACTTCTGAGCAAAATTTACGTTCAGCGTCGTAACGATTCGGATACATTAAGTGAAGACGCGTAGGCTGTGGGAAGGAGCCCGGATTTTATGAGCCGTAGTGTAGTTTGTTGTTCTCTGGAAAGGTCAGGGTAAGGCGAATGTACGGTCTGTCTCAGAAGGCGATAAATCTGGGTTATCTCCCCGAACATGACAAGCGGGTGACTGTCCTCGTGCAGCTCCATAGCACGGGAAGTAAAAGCGGAGGCTTGTTGGGTGGTCGTATTTGTTGCCCTCCATTGAAGCGTGAGGGGTTGTCCAGATGAGCTGAATGGAACCGTTTGGGGAGTGGTTTTTTAGCACGCGCAGTGCAGGTCAGGACACCCAACCATACTGGTAATTCCAGTAGGCTTGCTGGGAATCGATGACTACCCTCCGAACCCCTGGTTGAGCGAAAGCCAAGGTGATGGCTGCCTCTTCTGCTGCCGTCATTTCTTGGGTCCTAAGCGAGGTGCACGCAAGGAGGTTGGTTCTGGAGGTAGCCACGATGATGGCGTATTGCTGCCCTCGATGTTTGGAGGCGTCTGTGTAAATAACTGCATGATCCCCCCCCCTCCCCGTAGGTGGTGTTTAGCGTTTGGGCCCGGGCTTTACGGTGACCCTCGTCATGTGGGGGGTTCATATTTCTAAGCAAAATGAGCATCTTTAGTTTTAGTCGCCAAGAGTCTGGGAGTACGTCAAGCGGAGTGACATTCTGGGCTGCCCAGCCAATCTGGTGAAGCATGCGGTTATCCATCGCAGTTCTGAGTCGGACCTTCTGGTTAGAAAGATGGCCTTCTATCCGCTGTTCCACCGTGTTGTGGAGCCCCGTGCTGAGCAGTCTCTGTGTGGACGCACTCATGGGAAGACCAATGGCCTGCTCGACCACCTTTCTAATCATTATATAAAGCATCTCTATGTCTTCCTTGTCGAGAACAAGACAAGTAACTCTCGAGAGGACAAAAGCTTCAATTAATCGAAAGGTACCCGATTCCTTTAGGCCTCGCTTCTTGGTGGCAACTCGCCTGATCATGTGTATGATTTGATTAATGCGGTTTATGAGGCGCTGCAAGGAGACGTCACTCTTGGCGTTAGCCTCGAGATGTAGGCCCGGGACCTTGATGCTGGGGTTTGGAGTGATGGCCTGGCCATCAAGGAGTATTTGAATGTATTCCTTGGTTTGGCGTGAGGGCGGACGACAAGGAGCTGTGATTGTTTACGTGAACACTGGAGGCCACATTGGCGCATTAGAAGTGAGATGCCATGCATTGGTGTGAGCTTCCTTTAATTTTTTTAACTCTTAGCACATGAGCAAGGTGCGCACAAGGCCGCTTGACGGGCGTGAGAGGTCGCGTGACGCTTTCACGTGCATTCAGCGAGAACGCAGGGGGTAAACCCGTCGGTGTGCTTAGTGAGTACACCAGCTGTGGTCCCAGTCTCTGCGTGGGCTCTAAGCTAAATCGGTAAGACAACGGGCTCTCGCTTTGTTAGTCTATTAGTTCCAGGTTCAATTCCCGGTGGTGCCAGTAAATTCTTTTATTTGTTCGCTGGAGTTTTCTGGTGACACTAACGGTCGCGAAAGAATCCTTGGGGGGTAGAGGTACAAAGCTTTGCTTTAAAAAACAAACCGAAAGTTACTACACTCCCTAATAAAAAAATTGTGCGCCGTGCGAGATGCAGTCTTCTCGGTCACGGGGCATTTCTGCTGCGTCTCAGGAAGTGTTGCCGTGATCAGCGAACGTACGGCGGCATGCGCTACTCTGCTGCAACCTCCCAGTGCGCCACTGCCGCCTGCAGCATGTTGCAAATCTTGTTTGAACCTCCCGCGCAAATATCACGTGGTTCGTAATATCACCGCACATGAGAGCAGCCTGCTAGTTGCTGCATATCGTGTTCGAACCTCCCGAGAATACTTCAAGTGATTTGGACTAACGGAGTATCCAACAGCGTCTGGGGAAACTGTCCGGGGGAGGGCGCACCTTGGTGGCGACAAATGACACATGTGTGAGGAATGCAGTGATAGAGATGGCGCCGTAGCCGCACCGTAGCCGCATTTCACCCTTCGCTGGACGATTCTCTCTGTTTTCTTTCTTTGTCCCTGCTGGGTTCGCTCACTCGGTTATTCGAACATAAACAGACACCGCTCCCGCGAAGCCCAGGTAAAATGGCTGCCATAGTGCTGCCCTTAAAACGACGGAAACGCGGCGTTTCTTTTTCCACTCAAATTCACTTCGCCAAGTAGCGGCGAATTCCTCCCGGTAGAGAAAAAAAACTTGCCCAGTTGGAACGCCGGATTGAGACCACATTACTTTTTCGGCTTGGAAGGCCTCCCGAGCGACAATTTTACCGGTGTCTTGCACGCCTAAGTATGCGCCATCACCGGTTGCCTGTATGCGTGCACCGTTTGCGGGTAGAAAAAGGGGGTTGTGCACGCACAGCTAGGCTTCATGCTGCTACCGATTAAATGGCGGTTTCGCAGGTGGAAGATTTAGATGTCAAAATTACATGGCTCAATGCGGTTAGTCAGCTGTCCTCCTCAATCGAGTGGTTCGGGTGTGGACTGATGTGTTACACAGACATCTTCCACACACAGTAAGATGTATACGATGAAGAAGGAAAACGGAGAGCCACATATTTGTACGCGAGAATAGGGCTCAAGGGCTTCCAGATTTTAAATCGTTATGGGACGGAGGATGCATGCCGTTTGCTTGGAGGAATAGAGCACGAATCGAAGTGTTGGTCGGAACACAAGCTCGAATGGTGCAATAACAACGCTAAGCTGCTGGCACCGGCGTTACCACCTCAAGCTCAGCTCGTTGAGTAGCGGCGAATCCCTACCGGATGAACAGCAAATTGCCGCTTGTAACGCCGGCGTGAGCCAATATCACTTCTTGGGGGGGCTTTTAGGGGATAATTTCAACGGCGCCTGTCACTTCTAAGCCCGCGCACAAGACCGGTTGCCGGTTTATGCGAGCGAAGGTTTGTAGTGGAGAATAGTGGAAGGGAGGGGGCGGGGGGGGGGGGCGTGCATGCATACGCAGCTATAATTTCATGCCCGTACTGATGGATGGCATGTCCCTTGTACTGGTGCGAGATTTAAACGCGGACGTTAAACGGCCCAATGGGGGCCTGTCCGGAGTCCCCAGTGATAGAGCGGATTGGGCTTCTGTGTTACGCTATGTTCAGATTACCGACGCAACACCCGTATCGTGGACTATGGACGTAAAAAATGCCATCTCAAGCAGTTCGGTTGGGTGAGACGTGAAATGACGTCATTCTTTACAGTTATTACGACAGTTGTTGCCACACTCTGAACCCGGCCTTACACAAATAGTAAGATGCTACGACGAGGGAGGGACACAGGAAGTTCTATATTTATCTGCAAGGACAAAGCTTGGATCCGTCCGAGGTTCATTCAGTTAATTGGCTAGGAAATATGCTCCATCGTAAATTACAACAAACGTGTTTTGTTTCGTGCACCTCGTGGGCTGCGTCCAGCTTTGGAGGTCTCACTTCTTCACAGAGTGGAAGGGAACTAATTTTTTGTGAATCGGAAAACCTTTCTGAAGTGTTTGGAGCCGAAGGTGTAGTTCTGTCTGCAGCCGAAAGAGAAATAACCTTTTCAGAGTTTGTAATAATGTTTAAGCTCCAATTCTATGATAATGCTACTCGGATACCCAAGGGAGTGGTTCAGAATTCCGTTTTAATCGTTTCTGTGCGCAGATCACTCATCCAGGCAAAACATTGCCCCGCACAGCCGACCACTAGGACAATTGTTGCCTCTGTACTTTCACACATCCCGGCAGCTGTGTAGAACATGTTTAAATGGTTTTTAAACTTTCATCGAAGGCGCTTGGTCTTGGCTTGTCACCCGAACGTGTGTTGGTTTCGACCCGTGTTTTCCGGTACGAGGATAGTGCTTCAGAAGAGCCGCTGGATTGGTGACATATTCGTGATGTCGTCCATACAGTCGTTTCTTCTGTACGCCGGGCCTTCTTGAAGTTGTTCTGTTATTTCTTCAGCCGCTCCTATTTTGCTAGTAGAATGGCTTATCTGGCTAATATTCAGAGGTGTTATAAACGTAAATTTGGGGCGTTTCATGCCTTGTTCCGAAATAATGCCTTTCATGCCATTCAAAATGGTTCCAACATTCGGCTCCCTACAATCTGCTTATCGTCTTTTTGTAAGTTCCGCCTATTTTGTATCACTAAACATTTTCTCTGTATCACTGGTTGTAAAAAATAAGAGCGTTCACAGTGGCCACGCCTGTATAGAATAAACACTTGTAACACTGACACTGTCGCCTTATCCCTCAAAATGGCGAGCACCCCGCTGACCCAACCATAGAGTTTCTTACAATACACACTAGAATGGAATCTGGCGCTTACGCCTATGCGGCTCACCTCAAGGCCGTCTGTGTCGTCATGGACCGCCATTAGATCATGCGCTCACTTTAGTTTCATCATTGGCTCGAATTGAAACGCTTTAGTGACCGCAAATTCAAACTAATTTCCACAAAAGCGCCAATATTAGGTGCAATTTTATAAGTAAAATAAACCAAGCTGTTTCTAAACTAAGGAAAAAAGACGTAAAGCGTTTTCCCGGAACGGTTGTGCCTACTATTCGGCCGGTCAAGGTGGTAGTTACAATCAATGTTAACCCCACATGGGGTACCTTGAGCAATCTTGGTGACGGTGTTGGCGACAACGCGGACACCGAGCCCCCATACTCAAGCTGTAACCGACCGTGGTAACGAGTTTTAAGGTGAAGTGCAGAAACCTCAAACGGTGGCCGTCGGAGCCCAGGTCAAGCTCCGCCGGATGGGCTCCCTGTCTGTTTACCAGGCAGGGAGCTCCAGGACCTCTTAGGCTATCAGGGTAAGGTTTGAGAGAAAGTAGCCCCGTCCCCTGCTTCTTTTACATGACATATGGTAAACCGTAAACCCCCCCCCCCCCCCCCCCAAACTGGAGAAATCCTGGTTGAAGTACACAACCAACAGCATGCCAAGATCCTTCTTGCACAAACTCGCATAGCAAATCTTGCAATCAGGGTGACACCCCACCAGAGCCTGAACAGTACTCAAGGTGTCATCTCTGAACTAGATCTCATGAATGAGATAGATGCTGACATGCTGGAGGGCCTGAGAAATCAGGGCGTGACAGCTGTGAGGCGCATAACTATGAGGAGGGATGACAAAGTAGTATCGACCAAGCACATTATCCTTACTTTTGACCGGTCCGCACTCCCAGAGTACGTCAATGCAGGTTTTGTATATTGTAATGTCCGGCCCTACATTCCAAACCCACGCCGCTGCTGTAAGTGCCAGCGGTTCGGGCACGGAACCAACTCCTGCCGTGGTCCTCTGACCTGCGCAAAGTGTGATCACTATGATCATCCATCTGATAATTGTCCATCGTCAACCCTCACCTGCGCCAACTGCCAGGGACCCCATGCCGCCTACTCTCGAAAGTGCGAGAAGTTTAAGCAGGGGAGAGCGATCATTAATGTGAAGGTCACTGAGAACATCACTTTCCCAGAGGCGCGGAAGAGGTTCGCCTCTTTCCCCCTGGGGAGGTACGCCGAAGCGGCTCGCCGGGGGGCAGAGCGGCGTCTGGTGTCCACAGGGACCCAGTTCAACGAGTCTGACCTGGTTTCTCGCCCCCCCCCCCTGGGGTGCCTCAGGCAGCCCAATCCGTCGTCACGCCGCTTGCTGAGGCAGCAGCAGGTTGTGGTGACAACCTCTTCTGTAGGGACCGGTGCCGCTCCCGCATCTCCCTCCCCGTCCTCCAGTGCGTTGAAGGGTGCCGACCGGATGGACACCGGGGCCCCGCATCGGCTCCCACCGCCACCGCACCTCCCGTGAAACCTTTGGTGTCCCGGACGCCCTCGGCAGTGGCAGCTCAAACGAAGGGCTCCTGAAAGGGGGCCAAGTCCGAGTTGCCTGGTCCGCCGGGCACCCTTCTGGCATCCGACGAGGAGATAAATGCCGCGCCGTTCCTGCCCGCAACGCAGCGCAAGGAGCGGCCTCCGATGTCCTAGCCGGCAGAAAGGCCTAAAATCCTAGTATAACAGCCCCAAAAGACGACACACGAACAAAAACACACACACACACTTCAGTTATTCTTAAATTTAAATAATGGGAAATGAAAACATCATCCAATAGAACTGCAGATGCCTCCTTAAAAATATTGACGATGAGTATGAGATGCTGCATGCCAATCAGCGAAGTATCATGTGTCTCCAGGAAACCCACCTCAATTCTAAACAAACAAATTTCTTAAATAGGTACATGGTATGCAGAAAGGACAGGGTTGGCTGCACACACTCTTCAGGAGGTGTGGCAAATGTCGCCCAGAAATCCTAAACCTGCCACCCTGTCACTCTGAACACTGTCCTTGAGGCTGTACCAATCCGTACGGTAATATTGAACAGGTTGATAACGGTATGCTCCATTTACATTCCTCCTGATCATGCACTTTCGAGCTCTGACTTCGCGGCGCTGGTCGACCAGCTGCCCGAACCTTACATCCTAGCAGGCGACCTTACTGCGCACAACTCTCTTTGGGGCTCCTCTAGAATAGATGCTAGAGGTCGCCTGATAGAGAAATTCCTTACATCTTCAGGAACATGCCTTTTCAACAAAAAACAGCGTACATACCATAACTTAGACACAATACATTCTCGCGTCTTGACTTGGCTATTGGTTCTGCAATTCTCTTTCCATCTCATGAGTGGGGCGTGGGCACAGACCCATATGGTAGTGACCGCTTCCCCACTTCCCTAACGTACATAGGTAAAGGCCCATGCAGTCCATCTTCCTATAACAGGTTTAATGAATCAAAAGCAAACTGGAGTACATTCACAGAAACATCTAAACTACACCACACAACCATAAAACACCTACACGTGGAGGAAGCAGCCCAACTCTTCACGGCACACATACTCGACGATGCCGAAAAGTCCATTCTCCAGGCCTCCAGTGCGTCCCGCAACCCAAGGAGAACCCTGGTGGAACGAGGACTGTAGGCGGGCGCGAGAGGCCCAGAACAAGGCGTGGGGTGTCCTTCGCTGGTACCCCACGCCAGATAATCTCATTTCCTTTAAACGGGCAAAGGCTCTTGGGAAGCGTGTGCGTCGTGAGGCAAAAAGGGAGAGTTGGCGCGCCTTCCTCACTTGCATCAACTCATACACCGACACTCACAAAGTCTGGACACGAATACGCCACTTAAAAGCACAACAGACACACAGCCTGCCCCTGGTTAGCACAACAGGGGACACACTCGAAGACCAGGCCAACACGCTTGCACAACACTTCGAACACGTGTCCAGCTCAGCACACTACACCAACACTTTCATTAAACGCAAAGCATCATGTGAGCAGTCCTTGCGAGACAGTAATAAGTCGAACTCATCTTATGACACCCCCTTTTCACTTCATGAGCCGACGGTCGCTCTCGGTACTTGTAAACCTTCAGCTCCAGGTGCAGACAGGATTTCATACACAATGATACAACACTTACATGCAGACACGCTTGAAACACTTCTTTACCTCTACAATAAAATATTTCTTTCGGGGCACTTTCTACGCTGTTGGAGGGAGGCCATAGTAATGGCTTTCCTAAAGGAAGGGAAGGATCTTTCGTCTCCTGCCAGTTATCGCCCCATTGCCCTGACAAGCTGCCTGTGTAAGCTCTTCGAGAAGATGATGAACAGGAGACTTGTGTACTTCTTAGAGTACAATGCTCTTCTCGAAAGCTGCCAGGCAGGCTTCAGGGCGGGGCGATCTACCAACGATCAACTCGTTGCATTAGAGGCGTACATAAAAGATGCTTTCCTCCACAAGCAGTACTGTATGACAGTCTTCTTTGATCTTGAAAAGGCGTACGATACTGCTTGGTGTTACGACATCCTCAGTGATTTGAAGTCCTCTGGCATGTCGGGTAACATGATGAACACGCTTGCCAGTTACCTGTCTGGAAGAACGTTTCGCGTGCGAGTTGGAACTGCACTTTCCAGGGTTGATGTGCAGGAAAACGGCATGCCGCAAGGTGGAGTTTTGAGTTGCACTTTGTTTATTGTAAAAATGAATTCTCTTCGGAAGGCGCTACCACCATCGATTTCATGTTCAATTTATGTAGACGACGTTCAACTCTCTTTCAAATCCTGTCGCTTGTCCATCTGCGAGCAGCAAGTCCAGCTTGGTGTGAACAAGCTTGCCGGCTGGGCAGATAGCAACGGTTTTAAATTTATTCCAGGAAAGTGCACCGCGTTTTGTTTTCCAAGAGGCGTGGCATTCGGCCGGATCGAGACATTCAACTCCATGGTGTCTCTATTCCTGTAAAAAAAGAACGCAAGTTCTTAGGTATTATCTTTGTCAAAAAGCTCACATTCACCCCACACATAAAACAACCTAAACATAAATGCTTAAAAACACTGACTATCCTGAAGGTTCTCTCGCACATTTTTTTGGTGCTGACAAACAACTTCTTTTACGTGTTTCTACCAGCCTAATCGGTTCACGATTGGACTATGGTAGCATTGTTTATGGGTCAGCCACTAAAACATCCCTCAGAACGCTGGACCCTGTGCTTCATCTTGGGCTCCGCTTGGCGTGTGGTGCCTTCCGAACTATTCCAGTTGAAAGCCTGTATGTAGAGAGCAACAAATGGAAGCTACAACGTCAGCGAGCATACACAGACCTCCTTTATGCTTTTAAAATTTTATCCATGCCTCACCATCCTTTTAAATTAGTTTTTCATGATACCTCCATGAATGAACTCCTTTTAAATCGACCATCGTTCTTTGTGCCCTTCTCTTACAGAGTTAGAGAGGAAGCGTCAGAGCTTGCGGTCTCCTTTTTCGACACCATCCAAAGTTCTGTAACAGATTTCATAGCACCATTGCATCTCCGCCCTGTGTCATGCGACATATCTTATACTCATGAAGGTAAAAACCGAGCTCCCACATGTGCAATTCAGCAGCACTTCTTGTATCTGCAGGAGAAGTATCAGTGTTCTGAATTTTATACGGACGCTTCTGGAACTTCCACCTCGCTGTCCGGCGCGGCGCATGGGCCTGGCCTTATTGTCACCAAAACTCTGAACAGTTATACTAGCATCTTTACGGCAGAGGCTTATGGTGTACTTGTTGTCGTTAATCATATACTTCAAAGCCACATCCCACAATTCATTACTATACAGATGCACTCAGTGTTGTGCGGGCGTTGTCGTCAACAAAGTCTTCAAAAAATCACGTTATAAATCTAATAGTAAAGGGTATTATGTCTGTGTATGTCCACAAATCTGAACTTGTCCTTTGCTGGGTCCCTGGACACTGTGGTATAGCCGGGAACGAAGCAGCGGATCGAATGGCTGCTGCTGCTACACTCTTGAATACAGTAGACATAACCACACTACCCTACACCAACGTGAAACCACATATCAACAACAACTTCGCAAAACATGGCAAACACACTGGAGCGAACAAACAGACAAGTTACACGTAATAAAACCACACTTGGGACCATACACCACCGACACACGTAATAGATACACTGAAGTCGCCTTGGCTAGATTACGGATAGGGCACACTCACGCCACGCACTCGCACCTTCTCACGGGGTCTCCAAGACCTCTGTGCAGCAGGTTCGGACAGGCCCTATCCGTGATCCACTTCCTTATACAATGTAAC
The DNA here is from genome assembly GCA_013339765.2 of Haemaphysalis longicornis. Taxonomy (NCBI): domain Eukaryota; kingdom Metazoa; phylum Arthropoda; class Arachnida; order Ixodida; family Ixodidae; genus Haemaphysalis; species Haemaphysalis longicornis. Next base: position 157,295,618 of record CM023449.1, on the reverse strand, counting down.
GCACTTGACACAACACGACAAAAATACTTCCCACAACTACACACGCGACATATTCCACCACACCCGTCATACTTCTTAGGAAACGAAGCCATGTTTTCTATCAAACGCGTTTTCGAGTATCGTACCTACGTAAAATTCTTACATCTCATTTCTTATCATGCATGTTGACAACCTGGCCCTTTACACCAGTCGTCTTCATTACGTTGTGTTTAACTTTGTTTATTTTTATTGATATGTTCTACTTTTACTTCCATGCCACTTTCATGTAGGCACTATTGTTTGGCGCTCTGTGCCCTTAGTCGGCCTTGCGCTATTAAACTCCAAACATCATCATCATCAACGATCAATGTTAATATTTGGGGGTGGGGGGTGACTCATTAAATATTCTTATTTTATTTTTTTACCATTATTTCAAATAATAGGTTGTTTGAAGAGTTTAGAAAGGTTTTTGAGCGTGCCTAAGAAAACGTCGCCTTCGTGGTGAACCGGTGCAACGACCGTCAGCTAGTTTAACAAGAAAAAAAAATCGCGCCAATCCACCCCGTGAATGTGGTTGGAAAGCAAAGCTGTAAACGGCACCCATAACGATTACCGATGCGACGTCACTTAAATTTACTCACATCGCTCTACAAATAGCAATACCAGAGAGGAGTGAAATGCACTTAACCACACCATTTATTACTTCAAAGAGATACTCTTGGTAACGCTAAATCAATGCATGATGCATGAACGGTGTTTGATATTGTATTGGTGTAGCACAAGAGTGGAAACTTTTGTTATAAAATTAAAGTAAGCTCCAACCCGGTGATAGACGATCTGACTTCTCCTTCTCTACGCCGCGGACGGAGGCGACGAGATTTGCGGCAGGAAAGGAGCAGAAGGAGGAAGAAATACTTCTGTTCAGATTCCTGAACGGCCCAGATTGCAGCCCTGAGGAGCGATTCTTCTTCTGTGGGGCCCATATGCAGTCCCACGCGGCCTGTGTTCTGTCCACCCGCTGAAGCTGGAAAGGTAGAGAGGGCATGGACAGCAGCATCTCCCATTGCTCTTGTTGGGTAGTAGACGGAAAAAGAGGAGGGTGCTAGGGCTAAAGTCGCACACCCCGATTACGGGGCGGAGTGTTCCTACTTCTGAGCAAAATTTACATTCAGCGTCGTAGCGATTCGGATAAATTAAGTGAAGACGAGTAGGCTATGGAAAGGAGACCGGTTTGTATGAGCCGTAGGGTAGTTTGTTGTTCTCTAGAAAGGTCAGGGTAAGGCGATGGTACGGTATGTCTCAGAAGTGATAGTTCTGGGTTATCTCTCTGAATGTGACAAGGGGGTGACTGTCCTCGTGCAGCTCCATAGCACGGGAGGTAAAAGCGCAGGCTTGTTTAGTGGGCGTATTTGTTGCCCTCCATTGAAGCGTGAGGTGGTGTCCAGATGAGCTGAATGCAAACCGTTTGGGGAGTGGTTTTTTAGCAGGCGCAGTGCAGGTCAGGACACCTAACCAGACTGGTAATTTCAGTAGGCTTGCTGGGAGTCGATGACTACCCTCCGAACCCCTGGTTGAGTAAGAGCCAAGGTGATGGCTGCCTCTTCTCCTGCCGTCATTTCTTGGGTCCTAAAAGAGATACACGCAAGGAGGTTGGTTCTGGAGGTAGCCACGATGGTGGCGTATTGCTGCCCTCGATGTTTGGAGGTGTCTGTGTAGATAACTGCATGATCCCCACCGAGGGTAGTGTTTAGCGCTTGAGTCCGTGCTTTTCGGTGTCCCTCGGCATGTGAGGGGTACATATTTCTAAGCAAAGGGAGCATCTTTAGTTTTAGTCGCCAAGAGTCTGGGAGTACGTCAAGCGGAGTGACATTCTGGGCTGCCCAGCCAATCTGTTGAAGCATGCGTTTACCCACCGGAGTTCTGAGCCGGACCTTCTGGTTAGAAAGATGGCCTTCTATGAGCTCTTCCACCGTGTTGTGGAGCCCCGTGCTAAGCAGCCTCTGTGTGGACGCACTCATGACAAGACCAATGGCCTTCTCGACCGAATTTCTAATCATTGTATAAAACATCTCTATGTCTTCCTTGTCACAAGAAGACGTAAGTGACTCTCGAGAGGACAAAAGATTCAATAATCGAAAGGCACCAGATTCCATTTGGGCCTCGCTTCTTGGTGGCAACTCGCCTGAGCATGTGTATTATTTGATTAATGCTGTTTTTGGGGCGCTGCAAGGAGACGTCACTCTTGGCGTTAGCCTCGAGATGTAGGCCCAGGATCTTGATGCTGGGGCTTGGAGTGATGGCCTGCCCATCAAGGAGTATTTGATTGTATTCCTTGGTTTGGCGTGAGGGCGGACGACAAGAAGCTGGGATTTTTGCGTGAACACTGGAGGCCACAGGCTTTAGCACATTGGCGTACTAGAAGTGAGATTCCATGCATTGGTGTGAGCTTCCTTTAATTTTTGTAACTCTTAGCCCATGAGCAAGGTGTGCACAGGGCCGCTAGATGGGCGTGAGTGGTCGCGTGACGCTTTCACGTGGCAATCAGCGAGAACGCGGGGGGTAAACCCGTAGATGTGCTCGGTGAGTACACCACCTGTCTTCCCCGCCTTCGTGTGTGGTCGAAGCTGAATCGGTAAGACAACGGGCTCTCGCTTTGTTAGTATATTAGTTCCAGGTTCGATTCCTGCCGTTGCCAGTTAATTCTTTTATTTGTTCGCTGGAGGTTTTTGGTGACACCAACGGTCGCGAAAGAACCCTTGGGGGGTAGAGGTAAAAAGCTTTGCTTTAAAAAGAAAACGTGGCTGACGTGGCGCTGAACAGTCGTGAACAATAGCAGAACAGGACGGATACAGGCGTCCGGATCTGTCGTATCTTGTCTTCGGCAATGTACGTTTTGTTTCTTTTTTTCTACGGTTACAAATTTCGCGGTGGCATATTACCCGGTCAGTCGTACGTCCTTCTACTGCGGCATGACTAAAGTCACGTGCGATAACGCTCTGCCGTCTCTTTCACCGAACACGGCTACCGCAGAACAGAAAGGATTTTGGCTTCCTCGTGGCTCGTCGATGTGTTAATGCATGGTGAAGAAATGAGCCCCACGATTGTAGATATCCTCTGTTTTTTCTGTGCCGCGGCTGCAAAACTGTCGCGACTACTCTTCGTCTCTTCACTCACTTTTAGTGTTTGGAAAGCATAAGTCATAGATGCAGCAGTTTAGTTTCAAAAAGAACCCGCAAAGTCAAACTAACGCTATCGCGTTTTACATCTTACAACCTTAACGTAAATATCATCAGCTACTTTTTTTCCTTAGCTTGGAGCATGCGTATTTGTCGTGTAATGGGTACGACAGTAGCGAAACTAACGCGTGAGTAACATCGCGGTGATTATACATTTCGCAAGTTACAGCATTGAGCCACACGCGATTCCTCAAAACTTGCTTGCGCATGCGTGCTAAATCTGCATGGTGCTTATAGCAGATGCTTTTTTCAAAGAAGCGAGAAAAAGGCGAGAATACAACTTCAATAATGATCAGCCGGAGGTATTTATGAAATAAGTGCTTGACGCTGTTGCGATGAGGGACTGTGTATGGGAAACATCGCCACCAAAACATAGAAGGATCAGCAGTATCTTTCACATACCTAGCTTTCACAGCACTGTCCACTAATCTCGCTGGTCACGCCTGTGCCTATTAGCATACTGCGGGGCTTGTATCGGCGGGTACGCGTTCGCGCTTTGTTGATATCAGCTCTGACCTCGGTATATGCAATATTTTTCTTGCCTACTCGCACCTTCAGTCTTCTTTGGCAGTAATCTCAAAAGCTATCATTGTGTTCAAGATGTTCATGCCTGAGTAACAGTGTCACAAAGTGATTACACGCCAAGGTTCTCTCCTATTGAGTCAAAAACGCAGGTTCGATACTGTTACAGCCGCATTGTTTTGAAGACAACAGAAATACTCCCGCTGGCCGTTAAAAGATCAGGCGGCCTAATTTATTCCACAGCGTTTTATTCCACCTACTTCATAGCACAGAGTTACCTCCATAAGCCTAAGACCACCTAAATCTGCGCTTTCCTTGAAGAAGATACAGCTGAAGCCACAATGATTACATTGCCTTGCAGTCAAGCTTTTACACTAATGGCAGCTTAAGCAGATAACCTCTAACCCGTCGGGACAAAGATAACGGCAGCCTAATGTCTCAATGTCCTGCATGCTTCATCGGTTTACCCACCCCGACTGGCCGACAACCGTGAAGGGCAAGAGAGCCGAAATGAATCTGCCGAGCCAGGAGCCGAGACAAATGGGCAGAAGGTCGGGGCGGCGCTGAATTGCGCTCCCGCTACGCGGGTCCGCATCGATCACGTGTTGTTGGCGCCATTCATCTCCCTCTCCTCTGGGATGCAAAGCGCGATTGCCCGGAACCCACCGGACACGCGATGAGGACGCGCGGCTCTCGGGGTTACAACCGCACGAGCCTTGGCTCGGGGATGAGTGAGCGGGAACGACGCATAACTTGTAGACAGTTGTGGTAAAAAGGAGGGTACAGGGGCGAGTTTGAAAGGCAGGGAAACAAGGCGGAACAAACAAAAACTTCTTGGTGCTAAACGAGCGGCTTCTTTTCCGCCAGCTGAAACGATAGCGAGGGATACGAGGAAGGAAAGAACTGCAAAGGGATAACGTATAAACGTAGCCGTGTGCAATTTATATTGTAAGGAGGGATGCAGTCCAGACTCGCCTCTCTTGGATGCTCGACCACTCCGTCGCATTTGTTTTCTCGTGAACATTGCGTGTTCGCAGACGGTATGTATTCATGAGCTTTAAGTTCGCCAATATAAATTATCCATATAACAGAGGAGTCCATTGACTCGTGGGAAGTCAATGCTTTCACTGATGCACGCGTTCGTATCTACACGCTGAAAGAAAGTCGATTAGCAGCCTCGAAACTGATGTGTGAAACTAGCATTGGGCATTGGTTGAGGGGTTCAACGCGACGAAGCTGAACCTAGGCGATGAAGCGCGCCGTAGTAGGGTGCTGAAAGTTCGTTTTGACCTCTTGGGGATCTTTGACATCCGCGTAAATGTAGACGGACGGGCGTTTTTGCTTTTTTGCCTTCACCAGAAAAGCAGCCAAGTGGCCACCGTGGCCGGGATCGAATAATAGTGCGCGTTGACAAAGGTATCAAATATAAAAAGTGCACATAATTTTGCGCCTGTGAATTACTGCTAACGTTCAGTGATTGTTTCAAAAAACTTGATGATCACTGTAGTTTCACGGCGCAAAGCCAAGCATGGACAGAGAGCGCCGAAAAAGAACGCATTTCATGGCTGTGGTATGAACGTAAAAACTACAACCTTTGAGTACCTATCAATGTGAAATGACAATAAAGTCAATAAAGATGGCTGGAGTAAAGGGCAGGTTATAATTTTTCGTGGTATGAAATGACGTGTAAAAATTTATTTCTCTTAAGTACTGGAGAACGTGCTTGATACAAAACATGGTATTGTCAGCTATGAAGTATGAGGGTCAGCAAAGAAAGTCGAGCTGTTTGGTATGCTTGCACATGGTTACATATGCTTGCATATGGTTGCATTTGGGTGTAACAGAGTGTGTGGTCTGTAGACTTCTGGAAGGTGACTGCGGCAGGTGTTAAGTGTTCTGCATTGAATTAGGACGGGTATTAGGGATAGGCTATCCCCACACCTGCTCCACATGGGCCTTGAAGATCCAGTGAGCCAGTAAGAGTCTGTTACATCAATGTGGCCTATCCATACACAACCGAAGGTCTGTCTTTCGTTTGAATCAATTGTGTACCGTTCCAAGTGTGGTGTTATTACGTGTAGTTTGTTGTTTTCTGTTCACTCCACAGTGTTTGCCATGTCTTACGAAATTGTTGCATGATGTGTGCATTGAGGTCAGTGTAGGATACCGTTGTTTTGTCCAATAGGTTTTAAAGTGCAGTGGGAGTAGCTATTTCATTCACGAGCTCGTTTCTGGTGATCCCAGAGTGGCCAGGTACCCAGCACACAGAGAATTTAAGGTTTGAGGCGTATGCACCCGTAATGATCATGAAAACGAGATTCTTGGTGTGATTTTTAGAAGACCATGCTGATGATAACGCGTGTACCGCGCTCTGAAAATCGGTGTGAATAACCTATTTAAGAATATGATGTTCTATATTATGGCTAACAAAAAAAAAACATTCTGTGAGCCTCCGGCGTAAAAATGCTGATCTGTACATTCATCGTTCAGCAGGCCACGTGGTTAGGTTACGTTAGTTTGGTCGACGTGCCGTACCGAGTCCCACGGAGGCAGCTCTTATCCCATGGCTCTAATATTCTGCACGAGGATATTTGTCCTGCGCAACAGCACTTCTTGGCACTCGATTTGTATCAATTTTACAAATGGACAAGTCACAGGACACGGCGGAGTTGCCATATGGCTCAAAAATCAGTAAGAGATGTCTTGAAAGCGTCAAATATTTCCGACGACTTCTCTTTCACAATATTGCCGCGAACCATGTATGGCCTTGCTTATTTATTGTTTGTTTCTACTGCCGGGCCACGCCCGGCTGTGTTATCTGCGTTCCAAGCAAAGCACATCTTCCATTCTTTATTTTTATGCCACACGGGCTATTACATTCAGATAAGCAAACTGTTTCGCGCTGCCGTCGCTAGCCCAGAATAATCGTCTGTGACCTACAATGTTCTGGATGTGAAGCGACGGTTCCAGAAACACTCGCGCCGAAAGATAAAAAGCATGCAGAGCAGACGCCTCGGCATTCGATTCTGCGACGCTCGCCGACGCAAGTCACTTTGTTGACCGCTGCATCGCCGCCTCTGTATTATTTTAAGTTTTTAGGGGAGCACAAGTTCGCTCCAATAAACTTGTTTCTCCTTCCAGACAACTGCGTCGTTCCTGGCTTCGTAACATCTGGTGGAGGTGCTGGGTACTCACCCTTTATACTCTCTACGACATCTGGGAGCCAGCCCAACCCGAGAAAGCCGCCGAATGCAAGGATTGCTACCCGAGTTCAGTATTATGCCAGAAGGTCCCAAGAGAAGGAACGCTGCAACCAACACTATGGTGCAAGAAACAACTTCGCCAATCGTCCTGCAGCAGCTCCGGGAACCGCCATCGTTCCGGGGAGCCCCCGCTGAAGACCCCGAAGAATGGTTGGAGAAGCTGGAGCGCGTCCGCATCTTCAACAGGTGGGACGACGAAGGAACTTTCCGGCATGTCTTCTTTTACTTAGAAGATGCTGCTCGAACTTGGTTCGAGAACCATGACAGTTCTTTGACCGACTGGACTCAATTCAAAAGGGAGTTCCTTAAGACCTTCACTACCGTTGTGAGAAAAGAGCGAGCTGCGCTTTTGCTTGAAACTCGAACGCAGCACCCCAACGAAGGTGTCGTAATCTTCGTTGAGGAGATGAAGCAGCTATTTCGCCGCGCGGACCCCGAAATGACCGAAGAAAAGAAGCTCAGGTTTCTAATACGAGGAGTGAAGCAAGAGGTTTTTGCTTGTCCAGTCCGTAACCCGCCGAAGACGGTGGCTGAATTCGCGTCTGAGGCGGCCGCGATGGAGAAGACGCTAGAAATTCGAACGAGGCAGTACGACCGCCCTGTCAACGCGCTGTCCTCGGAGAGCATCGGTGCCGCAACTAGAAGATCCGATACATTGCGCGAGACCATTCGAGCAGTGATCAAGGAGGATCTTCACAAGCTTTTTCCAACAACGCCGCAACCTCAAGTGGCTTCTCTGACTGACGTCATCCGTGAAGAGGTTCAACAGGCGCTTGGAACTTCTATGCCTACGGAAGCACCCCTTCAGCCCCAAGCGATGACCTACTCCGCAGCTCTTCGTCAACCCCGCCCTGCTCCAACCCCTCGTCAAGAGGCCCAGCCATACCGCCGTCAAATGCCGCCCGCCCGACGCCCTGTAGACCAATACCAGACGCCAAGGAAGACCGACGTGTGGCGAACGTCCGATAATCGCCCGCTGTGCTACCACTGCGGAGAGGCCGACCACATCTACCGTCGCTGCCGTTACAAGAGGCTCGGTCTGCGAGGATTCTCCGTCGACGCACCACGCCCCCGACCCGGCCAGCGCCCTACTGAGATCCACGATTACCTGTCCAACACGAACCGAGGACCTGCCCTCTTCTACCGTTCGCTGTCGACCTACCGGTACCAGTCACCAAACCGCCATAACACCGCTGACTTCTCACGTGGAAGGTCCCCCAGCCCGCGCGGGGGAAAGTAAAAGCAGCAACTTCTGGAGGTGAAGTTGCAGAACGGCGAAAAAACAAAAACCCTCCAACGACGCATGGCCGCACCGAACACCGTACCTGCAGCCCAACGACTCGATCTAACCCAGACGTTACTCCCGAACCCGACGACGACACGACGCGACGCGTACCCGAAACGACAGAGCCTGACGCTGAGAAGATGACGAGAATGACGAAGCATGGTGCCCGACCGTCAACACGCACAAGTCGAGATACAACGCCCCGACGCACCCGGAACTCGAGGAAAGCGGCGTCCGACGTCCAGTTGTCCATCGACGGCTTTGACGTTGTCGCCCTCATCGACACAGGAGCCGACTACTCAGTAATGAGCGGCTCATTCGCGTCGAAGCTGAAGAAAGTTACGACAACATGGGACGGTCCGCATATACGTACAGCAGGAGGCCATCTCGTAACGCCAAGTGGAACGTGCACATCACGCGTCACAATAGGTGGCACCACGTACCCTGCTGAGTTCGTTATTTTGCCTAACTGCTGCCGCGACGTAATTCTCGGAATGGACTTTTTGACGGACAACGGCGCATTAATTGCTCGGCAGGCCAAGTCGATAACTTTTTCCTCCGATCTCTCCACGACGCCGCAGCCGAACCCCGATCACCGTGCTGCTGTCAGGATCGCCGACGATCACGTCCCCCTGCCACGCCGCCCAAGCTTGATGATCGCCGTCTACTGTGAGGATGCTGCTTCTGACATCGACGCTATCGTAGAGATTGATCGAAGGTTGATTCTCGACCGCGGTGTCTCCGTCGCAAGAGGCATTGCGCACTTTCAGCAACGCCAATCTCACGTTTTGGTCACTAATTTCACCGAACAGTACCAGCATTTAAACAAGGGAGCTGCAATTGCGTTCCTCGAAGAAACGCAAGAAGCAAGTGACGCGATCGCGGTGGTCGACTTTGAACGCACACACGATGACACCTTCAAGCTTCCGCAGCCCTTCGACGTGAATCCGGCGCTACCGCAAGAACAACGGAACAAATTATTGGCTTTGCTGCGTCGCTACAGCGAGTGTTTTTCGACGAGTTCAAAATTACTTCAGACACCCCTAGCGAAGCACCGTATTATAACTGAAGAGGGAACCCGACCTACCCGACAGTCACCATACCGCGTCTCTTCCCACGAACGGGAAGCCATCCGTACTCAAGTCGACGACATGCTTAGCGACGACATTATACAACCATCGAAAAGCCCCTTGGCTGCACCGGTCGTACTCGCAAAGAAAAAAGACGGTACATTAAGGTTCTGCGTTGACTACCGGCGACTAAACAAAATCACCAAAAAGGACGAGTATCCCCTGCCACGAATCGACGACGCCCTTGACCACCTCTGCCATGCAAAGTACTTCTTATCGATGGATTTGAAGACCGGCTACTGGCAAATTGAAGTGGACGAGAGACCGAGAGAAGACTGCGTTTATAACCCCGGACGGCCTATACGAGTTCAAGGTGATGCCTTTTGGGCTGTGCACGGCGCCAGCAACGTTTCAAAGAGTCATGGACACTGTGCTAGCTGGCCTTAAAGGGGCCCTAAATAGGCTTCCGAAGGTCGCCATTTCAATCGCGCAATCGCTAGAGTACCCCTTCACGACAACGTGTACCAAATATTACACCTCTGCGTAAAGCAGGGGCCGCACAAACACGAAAAAAAGATTTCACTTCCTCCCCTGGCTCACCAACCATACCTTGCCGCCACACTTGCGCGCTCTGACGCAGTTCTTTCCGGCTCTGACGCGCCTCTATGACGCACGAGACACTGCCCAGTGCGGCGCCGCGAACGCGAACCACAGCGACAGCGCTCACCGTGCAACCGGAATCTGGTGGGCGGAGCATGCGCGTCGAGTGCTAAAAAAAAAAGCGCGCGCAGGGCTTGGCGCAGCCAATGACTGCACGTACATCAAGGAGGGTGATGGATTGCCCTGTTTCTCTCGGTGGTCTTGCGCCGGGTCGATGACGTCGCGGCTTCCACAGTGCTTCGGAGGAGCTACTAGAGGAGGAGAGCCCCAGGCCTTATGGGTGGCCCCTTTTAATGAGCGATAACTCGGCTAATACTCAACGCATTTAAACAATTTTTGCGGGATGACGTTCCTTGGATAGTACTCCAGTGACTGCGCACGCAAAATCGTAACATTTGGCAGCCTATTTAGGGCCCCTTTAAGTGGCACACCTGCCTCGTATACCTCGGCGACGTTGTGGTATTCGCCCAGAATTTCTACGAACACCTTGCAAGGTTGGGGTCTGTACTCGAGGCCATTCGTACATCGCGGTTAATGCTGGAGCCTGAAAAGTGTCGTTTTGCGTATGAGGAGCTGAAGTTCTTGGGCCACGTCGTCAACGCCGCGGGAGTCCTACCTGACCCGGCAAAAACTTCGGCCATTGCGAACTTCCCAAGGCCGAAAGACAAGAAGGGTGTGCGAAGATTTCTCGGACTGTGCGCATACTACCGGCGCTTCGTCGCAAACTTCGCCCGCATTGCAGAGCCACTCACACCGTTGACGAAAGATAGCACCCTTTTAGCTGGGAAAACGACCAAGAAAAGGCATTCTGCGAGCTGCAAAAACGCCTGCAAAGCCCTCCCGTGCTCGCTCATTTCGACGAAAACGCCGAAACAGAAATGCACACCGCCGCAAGCGATATAGGCTTGGGTGCCGTTATCGTCCAAAATCAAAGCGGTAGCGAAAGAGTAATCGCCTTTGCCAGCCGTAGTCTGTCGAAGGAGGAGAAAAATTACTCAGCCTCTGAAAAAGAGTGCCTCGCAATTATATGGGCCATTTCAAAATTTCGCCCATACGTATATGGTAGACCATTCAAGGTTGTCACAGACCAGCAATCGCTGTGTGGGCTCGCCAATTTGAAGGACCCCTCTGGCCGTCTTGGGCGGTGGAGCTTGCGCCTGCAAGATTTCGACGTTACAATCGTCTACAAATCCGGCAGGAAACACTCCGACGCCGACTGGCTGTCCCGTGCCCCCGTCGACCCGCCACCACTAGACTCCGATGAAGACAGCGCGTTCTTCGGAGTCATTACGTAGAGCGACCTAGCCGCCCAGCAGCGTGCGGACCCCGACTTGCGCGTCATGATCGACTACCTCGAAGGACGAAATGTCGCCGTGCCTAGGGCGTTCAAGCGAACTTGCCAGCATTCAGCCTCAAACACTCCGTCCTCGTGAAGAAGAATTTCAGCCCCGGAACGAGAATGCATTACCTACTTGTCATCCCTGCAGAGCTCCGTGACGAAATTTTGGAAGCGTGCCATGACCACCCGTCTTCCGGTCATCTCGGCACAGCTCGCACTATTGCAAAAATAAAGGCGAAGTACCTCTGGCCCCGCCTCACATCCGACGTCACCCACTACGTTCGGAGTTGCCGTGACTGCCAGCGACGAACAACGGCGCCAACAAGACCCGCCGGCTTTCTGCAACCGATCGCCGTCCCGCCGAGGCCCTTTCAACAGATTGGAAGGGACCTTCTAGGCCCGTTCCCTACGTCACAATCACAGAACAAGTGGATTGTCGTGGCGACAGACTACATGACGCGCTACGCAGAGACCGCCGCTCTTCCGAGGGGCACTGCGCAGGAAGTCGCAAAGTTCTTCATAAGCCAAGTTGTGCTGCGACATGGAGCCCCGGAAGCCCTAATCACGGACCGCGGAACGGCCTTTACTGCGGAGCTGATGCAAGGAATATTACGCTACAGCAACACGGATCACAGAAGAACGACGGCGTACCACCCCCAAACGAACGGTCTAACAGAACGTCTGAACAAGACAATCGCAGATATGCTGTGAATGTACGTTGATGTTGAACATAAGACTTGGGACGAAGTGCGCCCGTATGTCACGTTTGCGTACAATACGGCTATCCAGAAGACGACGCAGCTGACTCCGTTCGAGCTTGTCTACGGAAGACGGCCAACTACGATGCTCGACGCCATGCTTCCGCACGTAGAAGACGAGGACCTCAACACCGACGTCCAAGGATACCTTCAGCGTGCGGAGGAGGCCCGCCAGCTGGCTCGAGTTCGTACAACGGGCCAGCAGCTCGAGGATGCCGGGCGCTACAACCTCCGACGCCGAGACGCCGAGTACCACCCAGGGGACCGTGTTTGGGTTTGGACTCCCATCCGACGACGCGGACTCAATGAGAAGCTTCTGCAACGATATTTCGGACCCTACCAAATTCTACGACGTGTCGGCCAACTTACCTACGAGGTGATCCCCGGTGGTGATTAGAGGGGGGGGGGGTAATGCCGCGAACCATGTATGGCCTTGCTTATTTATTGTTTGTTTCTACTGCCGGGCCACGCCCGGCTGTGTTATCTGCGTTCCAAGCAAAGCGCATCTTCCATTCTTTATTTTTATGCCGCACGGCCTATCACAATCAGATAAGCAAAGTGTTTCGCCCTAACGTCACTAGCCCAGAATAATCGTCTGTGATCTGCAATGTTCTGGATGTGAATCGACGGTTCCAGAAACACTCGCGCCGAAAGATAAAAAGCCTGCAGAGCAGACGCCTCGGCATTCGATTCTGCGACGCTCGCCGACGCAAGTCACTTTGTTGACCGCTGCTTCGCCGCCTCTGTATTCTTTTGAGTTGTTAGGGGAGCACAAGTTCGGTTCAATAAACTTGTTTCTCCTTCAAGACAACTGCGTCGTTCCTAGCTTGGTGACGACAATATGTAAAAAGGGTTTGATAAAACGTGTTGCTGGTCGCTTTGGTTGGTAGTATTTAAAAAGATACAGTAGGATAAAGGAATACAAAGAGACCGAAGAGAGACTGATGCTGCCTCAACTGTGTTCACTTTGTGCGCTACCTCTTCGCATATAGACCGCATGCCTAGCTTGCATAGCGTGCTTAGTACCGCACACTGATCACATGTAAAAAAATAAAAAAAACTGCTATGGAAAGTGATGCTCCATGGCATTTTAATAAAATTTCAAGCTATAATGTCGAGACCGCCACCGATACATAGCTTAATCAGCTTTCGTCCTATTTCGGGATACAATTACATTGTAATTTGGGTCATGACTCAAATGACACAGTGCACGTGACTTACTGTAGGGTTATTATAAAAAGATACGGGCGAAGATTATACAAGTAATGCGTCGATGGCACTTTTCATATGAAAGTTTAAATTTTCCTTTAAATAGCCTAAGGCACAATCTTCTATTAATTTATTTTTTAGAGATCTTCCAGCAGAAACGTTTATTTCTACAAACTGAATTTCATCTCCCAATTACCGAATAATACCTTTCCTAAAACAAATCTGCGCCGCCGCTTTAGAAGGAGCTCAGCGACGCTATAATCTTTCGACAAATATGCAAAAGGGGTCGACTGACCGCTTTTGCATGTTTTAAAGCAAAGCTTTTTACCTCTACCCCCCAAGGGTTCTTTCGCGACCGTCAGTGTCCCCAGAAAACTCCAGCGAACAAATAAAAGAATTTACTGGCACCACCGGGAATCGAACCTGGAACTAAAAGAATAACAAAGCGAGAGCCCGTTGTCTCACCGATTTAGCTAAGAGCCCACGCGGAGACTGGGAAGACAGCTGGTGTACTCAGTAAGCACACCGACGGGTTTACCCCCTGCGTTTTCGCTGAATGCACGTGAAAGCGTCACGTGACCTCTCACGCCCGTCTAGCGGCCTTGTTCGCACCTTGCTCATGTGCTAAGAGTTACAAAAATTCAAGGAAGCTCACACCAATGCATGGCATCTCCTTCTAATGCGCCAATGTGGCCTCCAGTGTTCACGTAAACAATCACAGCTCCTTGTCATCCGCCCTCACGCCAAACCAAGGAATACATTCAAATACTCCTTGATGGCCAGGCCATCACTCCAAACCCCAGCATCAAGATCCCGGGCCTACATCTCGAGGCTAACGCCAAGAGTGACGTCTCCTTGCAGCGCCTCAAAAACCGCATTAATCAAATCATACACATGATCAGGCGAGTTGCCACCAAGAAGCGAAGCCTAAAGGAATCGGGTACCTTTCGATTAATTGAAGCTTTTGTCCTCTCGAGAGTTACTTGTCTTGTTCTCGACAAGGAAGACATAGAGATGCTTTATATAATGATTAGCAAGGTGGTCGAGCAGGCCATTGGTCTTCCCATGAGTGCGTCCACACAGAGGCTGCTTAGCACGGGGCTCCACAACACGATGGAAGAGGTTATAGAAGGCCATCTTTCTAACCAGAAGGTCCGACTCAGAACTGCGATGGGTAACCGCATGCTTCACCAGATTGGCTGGGCAGCCCAGAATGTCACTCCGCTTGACGTACACCCAGACTCTTGGCGACTAAAACTAAAGACGCTCATTTTGCTTAGAAATATGAACCCCCCACATGATGAGGGTCACCGTAAAGCACGGGCTCAAGCGCTAAACACCACCCTCGGGGAGGGGGGGGGGATCATGCAGTTATTTACACAGACGCCTCCAAACATCGAGGGCAGCAATACGCCATCATCGTGGCTACCTCCAGAACCAACCTCTTTGCGTGCACCTCGCTTAGGACCCAAGAAATGACGGCAGCAGAAGAGGCAGCCATCACCTTGGCTTTCGCTCAACCAGGGGTTCGGAGGGTAGTGATCGATTCCCAGCAAGCCTACTGGAATTACCAGTACGGTTGGGTGTCCTGACCTGCACTGCGCGTGCTAAACAAACCACTCCCCAAACGGTTCCATTCAGCTCATCTGGACAACCCCTCACGCTTCAATGGAGGGCAACAAATACGACCACCCAACAAGCCTCCGCTTTAACTTCGCGTGCTATAGAGCTGCACGAGCACAGTCACCCGCTTGTCATATTCGGGGAGATAACCCAGATTTATCGCCTTCTGAGACAGACCGTACATTCGCCTTACCCTGACCTTTCCAGAGAACAACAAACTACACTACGGCTCATACAATCCGGGCTCCTTCCACAGCCTACGCGTCTTCACTTAATGTATCCGACATCGTTACGACGCTGAACGTAAATTTTGCTCAGAAGTAGGAACACTCCGCCCCCGTATCGGGTGTGCGACTTTAGCCCTAAGAACCCTCCTCGTTTTCTATCATCTACCCACAAGAGCATGGGAGACGCTGCTGTACAGGCCCTCTCTACCTAACCCAGTTTCAGTGGGAGGACAGAACACAGGCCGCGCGGACTGCATATGGCCCCACAGAAGAAGAATCACTCCCAAGGGCTGCACTTCTGGCGGTTCAGAAATCTGAACAGAAGTATTTCTTCCTCGTCCCCTTCTCTGCCACAAATCTCGTCGCCTCCGTCCGCGGCGCACAGATGGAGAAGACAGATCGTCTAACACCGGGTTGGAGTTTACTTTAGTTTTCTAAAACAAGTTTCCACTCTTGTGCTACACCATACAACTCAACCAAGCACCGTTCATGCATCATGCATTCATTTAACCTTAACAAGAATATCTCTTTGAAGTAATAAAAGGTGTGGTTAAGTGCATTTCACTTCTATCTGGTTTTGCTATTTGTAGAGCGATGTGAGTGAATTTAGGTGACGTCGCATGGGTAATCGTTATGGGTGCCGTTTACAGCTTTGCTTTCCAACCACATTCACGGGGTGGATTGGCGCGATTTTTTTGTTTTAGCCATAACATTGTTTTTATAACAGTGTATTCAGCCTTAACAACATTGCATTTATCCTTAACAATTAAACTCAAATGTCTGACAGAGATTTTTAGTCAGGATATAAGATTGGGCCATAAGTAACGGAGATGCTTATATTTACATCTAAAACTTCGAATTTTTTTGCTGGTATTATCCGAATGCCGCAAAAAAATCTTAAAACGGTACATTATTCAACTAAACACGTTTTAAACAGGGGCTTTCACTAATAACGTCAGAAAGTTTTTCCCCTTGAAAGATCTTGTATCTGTTTTGATAAAATTGCTCTCTTAAGCGGTGTATCAGTTCAAACTTAATTTTCTAGGTCGCAAAGCCGAAACGAAAACAACGCGCTATCTGAGCACGACCGGTAGACTAAGAGCTTCTTTGTTTACAACAAACGCCGAGATTCGCCTTAAAATAAATGTTCTTACCCTTCCTAAGATAGGCTCAACTGTAAACATTTTATGTGAGGTTAAGACAGCTTGGGCATAACGGCAACAACCTTTATCCCGCTTATGAACTGGTAATCCTTAACCCCTCAAATAATATTCTGGCGAGTTTCTCTTCTACCCGCCTTTATGATATAGGTCCCTATCAAAGCACGTCTCCACTGGTTTTGGAGGTTCTCTAAGTTCTTTGCGGTGTCCTTGGTGGTTTCTGCTAATATCCAAGGCGAGCAGTCCAAAACAAAATGAACGAAAAATATTAGCAACGTCAATACATGTGCTTACTGCTCGGAAAGCACCCCTATTTTCTAAAACTGAATAGAGACAGCATATGTAGAGGAAAATTGGAATTTACACCAAGCGCGTCGAACTTTCGCAGAATGGGAAGTTTTTATTTGCCCTTGTATTGTCAAACTGTCGGTGCGGAAAGTACCAAGAGAACCCGTGCAAGAATCTATAATAACGACAAGGTAGCCTGACTGACTGGCTGACTGACTGCCTGACTGTCTAATACACTCACTCACTCACTCACTCACTCACTCACTCACTCACTCACTCACTCACTCACTCACTCACTCACTCACTCACTCACTCACTCACTCACTCACTCACTCACTCACTCACTCACTCACTCACTCACTCACATGTTCCCGATAGCCTTTGACCTCACATTTGGAAAGTGCGTTATTTATTGACGTATTTGTTAGCCTATATTTTCTTGAGTCTCTTGGTTTTATTATCCATTTAGTAGCGTTTACTAAGCCGTGTTCATTTCTCGCGTGGGGCTTGTGTAGCACTGTCGCATATGGTGGGGACCTCAGTGCACAGCGCCTAGAGTTTTTATAAGAGTCGCCAGAGTTGCGCTTCCGATTTCCCTAGCCGTCCCGCCACCGGCTGCACAGTGACAGGAAAGCGCAGCAACAGTGCTGCGCACAGAATTCTTTTTCCAGTTGTGGGTATGTCAGCGGATGTGAATGCCTCGCGCAGCCATTCATGTACGCAGGGGCCGGCGCAGCCTGCACCGCATGCCCCCGCCGACTTCACCCAGGCGCTTACACCGATGGCTCTTACATATGGGTGTATTGGCTTTCCCGCACACCTTTGGACCTCCAGGTGGTGGGTGGATGTGAAACTCGATAAATCATAGTATCCTGATTCCACTCGTCGCCGCTGCTAAGCATTTGCTTCCAGCAAACTGCACTTGATATGGTACTTTTTCGGTTGACGTGGTATACTGCGGGTGTGTTCCCACAAAACGGACACACGTGTTTACATTTGCTTGGGTAAATGTGGCAGAGAAGATAGAAATTTAGATCGACGCTCGTGTGGGATTGTCTCCACGCTGTCGCCTCTTCTTGGCAACCTTCTTAGTGGGGTTCTTTATATCGTTTTGTATATTCTCTGTAGTGTTCTAGTATGTCTGCGCAATCGTTATTGATTTGGGGTTGCAGTGAGTGGCTTCATCTGTTTTAGCAAGGTTCAGTTTTGTCGGCCCTGCAGCTTCGTTTTATCGCAGGGTGTCCCGGTATCTACTCTAATACTTGTGCTCCTCGGCGAGCGGACCGTCATTTCTGGGTTGCGGTCGAGAACTTGATTGGCTGAGTTTCTAATTCCGCACTTTTCTTCTCTTGCGTAGAGGCTCTATAAAGAAATTTCAATAGTAAGACGATGACAAAGACTTAGTCGTGCATCTCTTTTACTTTAAAAACACTTGTAAAGTAGGCTACGGTGGAAATCGAATTAAAATACCGTAATTGAGTAGAAAGGACAATGTTGAAAATTGGACTAGATAGAAAATAAATCAAGGCATTCAAAGAAAATGACGTTGAGCACGAATCCACCACGCCACTACGGCTACATGTACCTAGTCGTTCGATTGATTTTCTTCGTCTACAGATGCCGCCAATCCTAATTAGGGACCATTGCAGGAAGGGCACATACATTGTTAGGCGAAAGAACTTTATACAAAGGGAAGCCAATTATAAGTGATATAGCACATAGATATACTAAACGAAGAGTACAATAATAATGATGCAGCTGATAGCAATGCACAAGTAATAACAGGGATCACTTGACTTGGGGGTAAGGAACTCAGTTGGTCACCCCACCAAATGCAGATAATATTCGAGCAGGAATGAAAACTTTACAGTAATTTCCTGTTTGTTATTCAAATGGGCAGAATATTCCTCACACCCATTGCCGGTGTATAGAGAACGGAAATTAAAAGCCGTCAGTCTAGCATTGATATTCATTTAGTGTCCGTAAATGATAGCGTCACGTTTGGCTCGTGACGGGGAAATAAATGTGCTTAGAGCTGTATATGTACAACATATCGTCAGCTAATTGACACCGTAATTACTCGCATACAAGTTTAGCGGGGTTTCTTATTACTTATAACAAGCTTTTTTCTCTCAAAAGGTTTGCTAAGCAGTCTGTTGTTCTGTAATAGTTGTAGGTACGTCTGATGGCTTTTCGGTGAATTCTTTCTGGTGCATTAAAGTGGTTGTATCTAAAGAGAACCAAGCGACGCCTGCGTTCTTTATGTAGTACGTCTTATACATGTGGTTCGCGGAATTAAAACCTGTATACGATGTCTGAGAACAAGTTGCACAATTCTCGCCACGTCTTCATAATCAACATTATGGTAAACACAGACAAAGATTTTTGAGTAGAATTAGCCAATGAAGCTGACGTCTTCGATGAGAACCCAAGGCCGTTTAATCAATTTCTATTGGCCTGTGGCACAAATATACCCACCACAGTTCTCCGGTAATAATTCAAGGGGATCGGGCCATGTCGATGACCGCCGCATCAAGAAACATGACCTATTCACAAACTCCAGTTTGTCTTCCACGTCTATATAACAAACAAAATTCTCTAACACCCTCAGAGTAGGATTGGTCAGTTCCGATAACACCTGCGGTCGATTGCTGACGGCTGATTCACCAATTCGCATTGGCTACACCTTCAACGCTCCCAATTGAAGAGCGCCCTCCTCAATTCTATTCTTCTTTTTTCATTCAGATGTTATTATAAGGGCTTAGGTTAGGTGCCCTCAGAGTTTTTTTAACGCCGCAAATATTCTGATGGCATTATATCTGATTAAAAGTAAACAGCTAAAGGTGAAATAAAAAACCTATTTAACCGGTGTGGGCACATACATGTTTGATCGGAGTACACAAACGCGGCTCGCTTATCTACAAAATGCACAAAAACGCCAAGACAATTACACGCACGCGTCTGTACGGATAAAAACAGACGTAGCTATGAAAAAAACAAGCTTGAAGAAAATATTATCTGGTTAGTGTTCTTTAAAATACATATAAAAAATGGTGACAGAATTAAGGTCATTTTTTAAAACAAGGCTTTCATCAAGGAGCGAAATAACTAAATAAATTGTTCTCCGTAAAATTCGTGACAGGTGGAAAATGCAATTGCGTCAAGAATCCACATTAGCAAAATTATGCACGTGCTTTGTATGGTTACTATTTCAGCGACTCCGGAAGCAATCCCCTTTATGTTACTCTCAGGTACCAGGAACAGTCCGCACGCGTGGCTACAGTCCTTCCTGAAAGCAGAGATGAAGGCTTCGAGGGAAGAATGGGCAGCGTCGTCAAGTGTTAAGCAAATCCCTCTAGATCTCCAATCCCGGACAGTCGAGCACGGCGGGAAGTCTTCGGTGCGAGGATCAAGAGAGTTTCTTCACCTGTGCTTGGAGTTTGTCTGAGCTGTTTAAATCGGATTAGAAGTGTCCGAACAACTTCTTCAAGGCACCCACCGTGCTCTGGAAGGTTTTGTGCTGGCAGATTACGGCTTTTCGGGTTGTCGAACAACTTGATTTTCCAAAATGTCTTTTACTTTTTCTTCTTTCAGATACGACGTTAGACTGCGCTGAACAAACAAGGGCTCGTTTTCTCAAAGTTGTTTACTGCAATGTTTCTTTCGGCGCAGAAATAGTTAAAACTCTGCTGCTTCGAGGGGCAGAGACTTCACCCGGAAAATGGCGAAAATTTTATCTCGGGCTTTTCAAGCTCCACTAAGCGGCACAGTATTTTTTGACGACTTGCTCTGCAGCGAAGTTCAGTTCCTTAATCTTGCCTCATTGGGCTGTAGCTTTAGATTTCTTAAACTGGCCTTGGCAACATTCTTGTGCACTAACACTTTCCGTGCATGTCCTGTAAAAATTCCCTCAACAAATTCCGTTTATGGCTCTCTGGTCTTCATTAAATCCTTATTGCGTATGCTGTACTTGTAAGCTTTTACATTTTTCAAGCTCACTCCGCCATGCCCTATTCATATCGAAAATGCTTTAAAGCTTTGTCCTTTCTAGAACACCACGTATTCCTGCTGAAAATATGTTACAATAAACACAACGGTATCCTTACTACATGTATGGCATCGTAAAAATTTCAACGATATTCCTTTGATATCGTATATATATCAAAAGTATATCAAAGAAGTGCTGCGACACGTCGTTGTTATTGTAAAGATTTCAGCGACATATCGAATATATCTGACATCGCAAATATTCGATATCGTTAACACATTAACGATGTCCAAAAAATTTTGCAATGTCTTAGATATTGCCAGGGGGCAAACGAGACGTCGACAAACGATGTGTGTGTGAAATATTGCTGCACAATGAAAAACAGGACTTTCACGGAAGGGCGTTAGTAAAGAACGACGAAGAGGTCTTTTGTTGATACATTCTGAATGTTAGCGGCAGCCTAGCCTTTCCTCCTGTAAATGCTGTAAATACTATGCATGGACTCTTAACTACCCCACCCTCGCTTCGTAACCTCTTGGATGATGTTATCGTATTTTTTCCTTCGCTTACCACCCACCTCGAGCACCTTCCCATATTCTGGCACTTTTCAGACGGGCGGATCACCAGCTGCATTCCTCAAAATGCCATTTCGGTATCAGACAAATCACCATCGTGGGGCAGCTCGTTGACCCCAGGGGAGTTTAACCAGCCCCGGATAAAGTTGCGTAGTCCACAAGTTCCCGGCACCGCGCTCAACAAAAGATTTTGGAAGCTTTCTAGGACTCTGTTCCTACTTCCGCCACTTTAACAAGGATTTTGCGCACATTGCCTGACCCCTAACCGGCCCGCTGAAGAAAAACGTTCCGTTTACCTGGGGCTCCAGTAAACTGGCCGCTATTAGCACCCTAAATTCCATGCTCACCACTGCACCACTTCTGGCTATCTTTGATCCTCCTGGTCCTACAGGAGTCCGCACGGATGCCAGTGTTACGGTATCAGGGCTATCTGACGCAACGACAATGGACTGATGATGACGATGATGATGTCCTTAAATATTTTGGAACGTACCCACAAGGGGGATTGGCCAGGGCTAAACCGGTTAAATACGTGGGGGCTTCAAAATACTTATTTCCGGGAAGAGGCTGTAAAAGGAAACTTAGTTTTGAATAAACCCGAATTACCCATTAATCAGCACCCTTTAGCAAATCAAACGACCTGAGGCAGAAAAAAATTTTGAATGCAATTACTGGAGCATGTTATTGGCAATGCCATCCGCCTTCTTCTTTACTTGCATGGCCGCTCGTCTACGGGAGACAGATGATCACGCGCTGCGCTGGCTATTTTCTCTAACGGCGAGGTCGGTGGGTATTGCGTCTTCAGGAGTATACATTTGATGTCAAATACAAATCTGGACGTTAAAATTCAGACACTGATTGCCGGTCCCGCCACCCCGTCCACCCACCCGACGACATTACGATGATCGTACAGCTTTTCAGTGCACTATATCTGGGCTTTACGCGTTAAGATAGAGCAGCGTCATGACCCGGTATTACAATCAATTATAGAGAACCTTAACTCGGCCTCACCTGAAACTTCAGCGGCAATGTTTCTGACCCGTGACACCAACCTATACCACCGCAATATCCGTACAGATGGTCCTGAGCTCTTGCTCATTGTTCGCCAGCACCTGCGCTTCACTGTGCTCCAGCAGCTTCAAGACATTCCAACTGATGGGTATCCTGGCATTGCTGGCACTTATGATCAAGTCCGCCGTCGTTTCTTCTGGGCTCGCCTATACCGTTCCATACGCCAGTTCATCAGGGCTTGCGACTAGAGCCAACACACCAGCAAACACCAACTTCGCTTCCACCGGACCATCTCCAGCCTCACGATATTCCAGAAGAACCTTTCTTCCGCGTAGGTCTGCGCCTTCTTGGCCCTTTTCTCTTGTCCTCATCGGGAAACAAGTGGATGGCTGTCGCGACCGATTATGCAACGCGCTATGCAACCACGCGTGCTTTTCCGACCAGCTGTGCTACCGATGTGGCCGATTGTCTGCTTCGAGATATAGTAATCCCGCATAGGGAGTATCGGTGGTTGCTTACTGACCACGGACGTTACTTTCTCTCTCAAGACATTCATGATATGCTTGGATCATATTCTGCAAAAGACAAGCTATCTACAGCATTCACAGCCAAACTAATGGCTGTGAACGCCTCAATCGCACCCGGCAAGACAAGCTATCTTGCTACATTTCTGCGGATCATCGCGACTGGGATGTCATGCTGCCTTATGTGACTTTTGCTTATATTTCATCACAACATGACACCGCCGGGTAATCACCATTCTACGTTCCATATGGCCGTGATTCCACTCTACCGTTAGACGCACTCCTCTCTGTGTCGTACTGCCCACCCCTATGGTTGTCGAGGTACACCGGAAGCCATTTCTCGCGCTTATCATGAGCGGCAGATAGCCCGCAACCGACTTTGTACATCCCAAGCGGTACAGAAAACGATTTACGCCCGCAAACACCGCGTGGCCCACTTTACTGCGGGACCCCTTGTTCTTCTCTAGACACCTAACCGACAAGTCAGGCTTTCTGAAAACTTCTGCCCCGCTACTATGCTCGTATTACGTACTTCGTGAAGTGATCGATGTCACGTATGAGATTTCCCCCTTTTAACAACATCGTCGGGGCATGTACCTCCTAAGGACATTGTCCACGTTGTCTGTCTAAAGCCGTACCAGCCGTGTCTCCTCGATTCGCCAGAGCACCGCGGAGGTGCTCCTTCCGCATGGGGGGGGAGGGGGGGTCGAAGAACTAGACGATGAACAATGCGTCTATGAGGGATCGCTCAGCGAAGAGGGTTGGTGGAAGAAGCTGACGAGATCTTTTGCTGATACATTCTGAATGTTATCGGCAGCCCAGCTTTTCCTCCTGTAAATAGTGTAAATGCTGTATCAAGACCCTTCTATACCGCATCCTCTCCTGGCAACAATATCGTAAAGATTTCAATGATTGGTCTTATGCAAGGCAGTATATCTAGGAAATATCACTAAAACGTGCATGATATCGTATACATTAGCACGACTTGTCCTGTAACTTGTGAGACATCTCGTTGACGTAGAACGAACGTCAGTGCAGCAGGACGACGAGTCGCAGAAGCAGTACAAGTGTAGCATGCAGCACACATCATGCAACGCATGTATCATAGAATTTATGAATATTGTGGAATGCACGATGTCAACCAAAGAACGCCTAATTGGGTCCTCTAAGCATACCGTGGCGTTTTTGCCCTAGGAAATGCCCGTCTGATTGATTTAAGCCCGCAACAGGTAATCCTTGAACATTTTATTTGCAATTAAAATACATTCTATATCACTTCAATATTAGATATAATTATGATATAATGCAAACACTTCATTTACGCCAACCTTGGAAACTAAAGTTTCCACATACTCAGTATACTTCAAGGCAGAGTTCAAAAGAAGGACACTTTTTGTTTTATTAACAGAAAATTTATTGTGTGGTGTTACGGTACTTCTTGCTCTAAATTGAACCCTGCAACACATATATGTATATATTTGCGTAACAGAACTAGAAACACGCCGCACAAACCGCTATCTGCGCTGCTCCATTCAAGTAAAGACCAGCCGTTTTTTCACCTGTGTTCTGGACACATCTAACTGCAGGACAAGATCTCAGCAGTTGAAAAACTTAGATGGGTGTTCTGACTTTAAAAGTAGAAATGTTAATGATCCCTTCTTCAACGTTCACTTCGAGATAAACCAGAGTACAAATTCTTATAATTTGTACTTATGGCTTACTCAAAGAAATGTCAAAATTTTACTTAGCCTGCTTCTATTCTTTCCGTGGGTACGCAGCCCTTTCGACTAACGACGACGACGCTCGCGCATCAGTAAGTATGCCATCTTAGCTGAGACTCACCTTTCGAGTACCCGGGTTGCCTGGCCTATTCCTGTTAAGTCCTAGGACTAATAAATAAGTGCATCGCTTTACTTCTGTTTACGCCTGCGTCTACCAGGACAAAAACTATTAAATTTCGCAGAATTTGAACTCAGTCATTCAGTTAACTAATACTTTTCGCTTGTTCACACGGAACAATATCGGCTCCTTTAGCCCCCCCAGCTAACGATTTGTGCCCATACATTGCTAAAACAGTAGAAAATTTAGGTATAAGGACATCAACGCTTCAAAAGCCGCTTCGCTACTAAATAAAGCTTTGAAGTCAAGAAAACGTTTATGTAGACCAACTAATTACCCCTAATAAGCATTGACAGGACACCGTACTCAGAGGTTGGTCATTTTGAAACCGAGCATTTTCGACGTGACATGATTCGTTGATAATTACCAATGTTGTTTTACATGCGCTTTTTCGTGTTTTTGAAGTTCTGGTCAACCGTAGATCGTCAATACTAGTGTATACTGTCCACGTCGGCTTCCTGTCTTTTTTCTTCAGGTAGTAGAATTATAAAAATACTTAAAAATTTGATTCGTATAACATGCCCATACACTACGTGCGCTGTATTCTTGCCGTATTGATATGTATGAGAACTTCAAGTCATTCAAACAAATTCCAGAGGTCCCTTCAAGTCTGACTTAATGCCTGTAGACTGTACGTGTAAGGCAGCATCAAGAAGCACTGTATTTGTTCGTAAACAAAACATTGAGCAACCACACTTATTATCTGCAACGATAGCCTCGTTGTGTATTCTCAGCAGGAACTTGGTATTATATTCCAATATATAGGCCCCCCGAGTCTTTTAAACGTGGTTCTTGTGTACGTGTTCTTCTGTGGTTTTTCTGTGCTTGTCCTACGGCAACTGCGTACAGATTGTTTTTGAATGGTACTGTGTGAGTCCCCTACCCCCACCTCTTTTCCTGCCGCGTCTCTTCAGTGTGTTTTCTTTTTTCAGAGTTGCTGGCCTAATGCACCTCGAATAAATCCAGCTTGTGAATTTCGGGAGCTTAGGCATCTTTTTATCTTTCTTAGCGACTATTGTGTGCGTGTTAGGTACTTGACTGCTACCATCTCTTACCTTCTACCTTACCTTGTCCCATTCAGAAGCATCCTGGTTCCCGCCTTAGGGCCCGACAATTTACTCATGCCGGTGCTTGCACTATTTCGTCGGCCATTCGGTAGACCATTCGGACACCATGGTTTACACCGGGCAATGTACACTCATTGCCCAGCAACTGATTTGCTAAAAAGTTTGAGAGCTTATTTTTAAATCGCATTTCAACACGACACCTAGAAACCATTCAGTAATAAAAAGTAACATTTACAATTTTCTGCGAACTTTGGCTCCCACGTAGCTTTAGTGGAAGTTATGAAGCTTCCTGATAGATGAATCACTTGATTTTAAACATTACAATACTGCAATAGGAATTTGTGTATTTTAAAACAGCTGCTAACGGCAGAAATCCAATCTATATAAAACACTCAGATGAAGCAACAAACAAAGATGAAGCGATTTCGCCGTTTGGATAAAAAACAAGACCGCATGCTCTCACCATCAGAGGTCACGATAGAGGTAAATGGGTATGTGCAAAGGGGGCCGTAATATAACGGCGCTTTCCAGGCCCTTGCCTCTTTTACCTTCGGCGTTGGCGTTATGGAACCGTCAAGTAGTGTATTCACTGATGATCATCCTTTTATTACCCTCATGCCCACATCATTTGTTTCCCTTTAAACCGACACCCACAAGCATATCTATAAAGCAGGGCATCAGAATTTCCGGCTCGATGGCGCTTGCTGATACGAATGGTGTGACCACTACCCCATCGCTGCGGGCGCCTCCATCCTTACAAGTCCGCACGCTTCAAAGAAACCACCGTTAACTAAAGACGGGGTCATACTAGGCCGAAACGACCTTGACGCCGACACGACAGCGACGCCGACCCGTCGGTTTACTTCTGAGTTGGCAGACCTGGTTGTACCACTACGTCCTCGGCGACACAAATACGTCGGCCGATCAAAATTCCGCGTAGTGTGATTGGTTCGCCGACCGAAGACGCCGGCAAAGCGGGTCAGTCGGCTGGCGGGTCATCGGGAGCCGATAGAGGAGACAAAATTTAAACCATTGCGGGCTCTATTGGGTACTTTCTAGAGTGTGATAAGCTACGTAAGATCCATCAAGCCCAAACAACTCCAAACTACAGCTTATGCGACCTGAATGCGCCCCGTCGCCACGTCTTGCTTGTAACTAGGTGCGTGCAATGAAGGTGCGTTGTTAGGATGTAAAAGTAGTATTTCTTTTGTGAAGCCGCGATCACACGTTGCGCAAGAACTTTTTAAACACTCTTTGTTTTCAAACATACGCTAAAAAAGCATTCAATGACATCCAAATCTCCCTGGAATAGCGCTCTAGGTATTATTGCGCAACGTTCAGCCGTATGCAACTTGCAGGTCAGGTGAAACCAGTATATTCACTCAAAAGCACGTTCAGACTTAGTGGAAAGTGAAAACAAACCTCTCCTATAAACCGTTTCTTGTGTCCCAGGTTGCCCAACAGCAACGAGAGGCCATTTCCATTATTGTGTACTTTGAGTGGGCTAAACATCCGCCCACAAACATACAATCCCTTGCTGCTTGCAATGGTACAGCTTCACTCGGAAATATAAGAGGCTTCACCTCGTCAAAATCAGTAATGATAACCGTTGCTTCTTTTTCCCCCAGGTTCCCTATTATACAGCCTATAGCTACACTAACACATACCTCTGGTTAAGCTTTGCACATCAGAAGTGGTCAGTATGGCTTTCCGCGAAATATTCTGGCATGTCGGATACCTTGTGGCTTGTAGGACTGTTGCAAGTTGGCGAGTTAGTAGGTGTTCGTAACTGATCCCAGGGCGAAAGACGGAACCGACAGACGAATAACCACGGGACAGGTGTTGACTCTCAACTGAATTTATTAAAACCGGCCACAAACATTTATACCGAAGGCAAAGAACGCCACAAGTTTCAAAGTAGCATAAAAAAAGAAAAGCAGAAGAAAAGAAGGAAAGAGAGAAGAAGAAAAGGAAAAGGAAAAAAGGAAACATGACTTATTGGTCGTTATCTATGAACTGAGCCTCTTTATCAGAAAGCACCACTTGAGGGTGGCTCACGCACTGTTTACCCCTCTTGCGCATGTAATAGGCTTCAGCTATCTCTCGGTGTAACTGCTTCGGGCGCTTGGTGACAATATTGGTTTCCTCAAACACCGGGTGGCAGCCGCACCTGTTACAGTGTGAGGGCAAAGACGGTCGCGGTCGTTTGTCGAAGGAGAGCGCGTGCTATCTCAATCTAACATTAGCACACTTGCCAGTCTGCCCTATGTATCACGCCCGACACCAAAGAGAGACCTGGTACACGACGGTGGTTTGGCAGTCCACATATCTGTGCGCATGGGTTTTAGAGGCGAAACAGCTTATGGTCGAGCGTGTTCCCTCCGCCGTTCTGTGGGCGCCATTGTTCAGCATCCACACCCCCTCTGCGCATGCCTGGCCAAGCACCGCTGATGATGATTGTGGCAGGATACTCTAGGGATTGGCCAACTAAAGAATTCATCACGAGATAGCTTCCGGTTCGACCACCGTCGTCATCTTCCCGTAGGGGAACCCTGTGTACCACATCTCCACTGCGCATGCCTGGCCAGGCACCGCTGATGATGATTGTGGCAGGATGCGCCAAGGAATTGGCCAACCAAAGAATCCATCACGAGATATGCTTCGCGCTCAACCACCATCGTCATCTTCCCGTAGGGGAAACCCCAGTAGCATGCGAGGCATTCCTCCTCTCCTCTCTGACGCTCTTCTCCTCTCCGAAGCTGCTCTCCTCTCCGGGATTGCGAAACGAATGCAACACCTGGTGCTCCGCGCGCGATAATGCGAAGCAGCTTAAGGTTAGGAACGCGTGGGTACCCGCTGCATCCTCCGCTGGGGGCGCCACTGTAGCTCCTCGGTATAAATGAGGTGCGCGCGCGCTCCGCTCCCCACATTCTCGTCCCGCAACGGCCGATCGAACTGAAAACTACTGGGAACTCGAGTCGACAACATGGCTGCTTTGCATACTACTCAGGGTGCCCCTACGGGAAGACGGTGAAATATTGCCACACCCTGATTTTGCTGCCCTTCCTGCCAACGAAGCTTTTTTTTGTACGGCAGCGCACATTCCCGCCAGTTTACACGAGCGAAAAAAAAAACACCGTGACACCATACCGACTGGCAACGTTGTTCAAACCAAGCGACGTACTGTGCACATAGGAAATCACGCCCAGTTTATTTCCATCCGCTTTTTTACTTTAATTATCGGGGTCCCCACGAGACTTGACATGTCTAATCAACTTGTTACCACCACTCCACAGCGCTGCTCAAGAGTAACCTGCCGCCTCAAGCCTCTTTAGCTGACCTTCGGAGCTCTCATTCACGCGATGGTGGCAGCAGTGGGCTAAGGCTGAGCGCAACACAGAAAAACGCACTCCATTCTTCACTAATTTAGAACGTCCTGAAAAATTACGTAGGATGAGTTTCTCATAGGGAGGCAAGTACATCCAACAGATGTGGCCTGTCTCAAATCTTAAGCGCATGTCCAGGAACTGCAGCTCTTGGTGTTTTGGGAGCTCGACAGTAAACTTGAAACCGAAACCATTTTCACGGAACACTTTCAAAAGATCAATAGCCATGCTGGTAATTCTTCAGAGTTCACAGAGGCAAGGTAATCATCCAGATATCTAAAAATGCTACTTGCCAGATCACACAGGTTTCACTCAATGGCACGGTCAACCCTACTAAAAAAATATCGCTGAGTACTGGCGCAACACACGACCAAATACCAACACCAACTCTTTGCACAAACAACGACCCGCCCCGGTCTAGAAATGTAGAATGCAGGACAAAAGTAAGAAGTTCCAGAAAAGACTCTAGAGATACGCCACAGCGGCTCACGAAGACCTATTCATCATTATCTCCGACAATGCACATCTTCACGATTTTGATCAGCTCAACATGTAGCAGGGAATAAAAAAGTTCTTCAACGTCAACACTCAACGCTCGGCAGTCCCTTGGATTGCCTAGCTTCACGAAGTCCACAATTCTGCCTGAATTGGGAACACGAAAGGGGTCAGTATTGGTTAGGCTAGACAGGTTCCGCTGTAGGAATCCCGACACTACCCGCTGCCAAGAATCTCCTTTAAAAAACAATGGCCCTGAATGACCATTCTGCTTTTCTTTGTATTTGTATGCTAATTGTACACCTGTGGCGGGTTTTTCCTTACGTATAAATGTTTGTGCGCGTTTTCATACATTCAATTGAGAGTTAGCGCCTGTCCCGTGGTTATTGTTCGGTTTGTTCAGTCTTTTGCGCTGCGATTAGCTATGAATACCTAGCGGTTCTTGAAAAAAATTGTGGCATGGGAGCCTTGAATAGCCGATAAGGACGGGTGTCCAGGTGAGTACTTCTTCCCACCAGCCAAACCAGTTGCAGTTTGCCGCAAGCAGGCAAAATAACTTTATTGCTTTGGATGCAGCTTTGTAATATGTATTGTTGGATTCTAGTGTGAAAGTAAGTTCTCTTTAAAGGACCAGGACTAATGCATACATTTTCAGGTTACCTCAAGACAATACGAAAAAAGGGTTCGAGTGGTTTGGCAATTGAGACTAGGAAATTAGCACCCTAATGCTCAAACCAGTCAGTTTACCCCTAATTTAATGGGTGCACAGGGATCACATCTCGCTAAAATCATTTCATTCCTTTCAAAGACCTCTGAGATAATTTCTTAGAATTCTACCTACGAAGAAGCAGAAGCAATTGCACCCATTTCGAATAATTGGTTGCAGAACATTTCCGACGTCATTTGAATTATGTATGTTGCGGAACTATTCTTATTTCTGCCATTAATGTACTTTCTCCTAATGATCACAAATATACTTCATGTAGACATTTGATCTTGGTTGGCCTTTTCTTGAATGTCAACACAATGTGTGCTGGAGTAAAATTATTAGCTTTGTACATTTCAGGAATGTCCCTTTTGTGAATGTATCAAGTTCTGACGTTCGATGTGCAACAATTGTGACATGCACAGACGCCAGTACACCTCGCTTTGTTGTGTTACATCCGTGTTTCAGTAAATAATAGCGTGGGGCTAGTTGGTGCATATCGCTTGAAGAAAAAAGCGCTAAAAACACGACACAAAAACTAAATGCGACGGGACAGATGCGCTCCTCACAAATTATTTGTTCCACGCGAAGGCAGGGCTATAAGTAGCTTGTCTACACACACACAAGCACGCACCAAAGAATACGAGTTTTCAGAGGTTACGAAAGAAAGTAGCCACTGCTGAAGAAAACAATCCCATCTTTTTACCGTATGTTGTCTAGGAACAGGTACTTATTCGACAGTGGTAATAGCGATGATTCACTGATAAAGCCTGCCCTGTTTTCGAGGATGAAATATGCTTCATGCAGTTCCCGCGCAACGGTGTCACTACTTTTTCTTAGAATGTTTGTTTCATTCAGTCGGGAGAGGCATACATTACAACCTACCAGGCAGTGGTGGGGTAAAGTCCCACCCGGTGGCGACATTACGTTTCGTCTACTTTCCAACGGGGGCGTGGCAGTCAGGGCCGCTGACATCTCAGACGTCCAGTGCGCGCCGCCGTCACATCCGCTGCACGCTTTGCAGTGGCAGTGGCAGCAACGGAGCTGCCCCAAATAAATTTGACGATTTACCTGTAGAACTCTTAAACTGTAAACGGGAACATATGCGCGTTTGAGATGATTACGTTGGGCGCCGAAAAAGTTTTGAATCCACGCCCGCATCCATTGCGAAGGTCACGCTCTAGCCTAGCCGATCGCTGAGCGAAGAAAAATGTCCGGCACTGTGTGCGATTAACAAGCTGTGCTATGCTGTAGCTGCTGCGCCGTAAAGTTTCGCTGAGCTGTGCTACCGCATAACCCCTCGCTGTGTTGGGTGGGTGGTGGTGACTGTGATGGAAGTGCGCGGTGTGCATCGTAAGCCGCTGTATTGTGAGGTGCGGAGAAACCGTGCGAGATTCCCAGACAACTTTCCGAACCTGCGATCGTCCATTTCATTGTCAAAGGATTTCCTGCGTGACTTGATGTGTTCGCTTCTTTTTTGCTTTTTATTTACGCATCACGGTGTGCTCGACGCCTGAGCGAGCATGGTTCGTGTGCCCAAACGCATCGCCGCTTACCTTATGGTTTTCTTATCGACCAAGGAGGAGTGGCACTGTGTTTGTGTATCCGCTCTGCAAGCATCAAAGAAAGCTAATCATCTCAGGCTAATCAAGCGTACAAGTTTCCCACTGGTTGAATGCGTGCAATAATGCCTTTAACAATGCCTTTAAGAGAAAAAATAGCGTGTAGTACTAGCTAAATAAAAGATAATGCCGGCGCCGCTCTTTTTCGTATTGTA
Source organism: Haemaphysalis longicornis (assembly GCA_013339765.2). Taxonomy (NCBI): domain Eukaryota; kingdom Metazoa; phylum Arthropoda; class Arachnida; order Ixodida; family Ixodidae; genus Haemaphysalis; species Haemaphysalis longicornis. The sequence continues at coordinate 157,263,571 of CM023449.1, read as the reverse complement.
GCAAGCCCACTGGATTAATTCAAATGTATTGCACAATTTTTCAGTTTTCAATATGCTTTTGTTTCCTTTTTAAATTGCGTGACGTTTCTAATAACAATGTATTAGTAGCTTATTGCGAAACTGCGGCTTGCATTAACATGCGTGCTACGAGGCTTTCGGCTGCGGTGGAATGCCTGCGGTGGGAGCCGCTGTGTCGTTCCAGTTTCTGTGTCATTCCATGTAATTTGACTGATGGTAAGCTGTCTGCGTTCAGTCCGGGAATGGGAATGTAGTGTGCCAGCTCTGCCAAGCAACTGTTGGTGGGTGAGCCTCTTACCGGCAGTTGTGAAAAGCCAAATATCGTTGCTGTGCTTCGTAACTCCTGAAATAGTGGTGCGCAGCATTGTTATCTTTTGTGAACGTTTCTTTTTTGTGGGATAGAGGTATTCAGTGGGCAGGTGCCGTGCGCGACGTTGACTGTTCCAGATGACGAACAGCTGTATTGCTTTCATTGCCGATGTGCTTCAAACTGTACCCGAAAGGTCCACCGCTCAACAGTGAACCTGTATTTTCTAATATTAATCGGCGCTTCCTGTATCTAGGCCAACCACTAAATTTCTCTAGTACTTGTCTTTATGCGTGTAGCAAACAAATCCCAATTGAGCTATTTTAAATCCAGCCCTGTAAAACCGGCTTCACTAAGGACAAACGCATTGCTAGAAAGACATTTAATAAGGGGAAATATAAACAGTGTGGCAACAAAATGTGGGGTTCCAAAGCCTTTTTTAAATGCCCAATTAGTGTATTACGTCACGCTTCTTATTCCTAGCGGATCTGAAGGTACGAGTCTATCATAATTACGCATGTTAATTTGTCATGATATGTGTTACCTTAGCATGTATTGCGCACCGCCCTTTTTTCATTAAGGGCCGACTTGCCAAAGAATGCTGACACATTAACACTGTTACACTACTCGTCATTGAATTTTTTTTGTGAAAAGAACTGCTGAAGTGACCCCTCAAATGCTGCACATCCGATACCGTTTTCACTATTTTCACACCAGCTCAGACAGTGTCCACCATGTGCCCCTAGCAACAGCTAAAGACTTGTTGAGGCATGCACAAAAAGTTTTGATGCATATCAAATAATGGGGTACCACTGCATAGTTGCATGTTTTCTGAGCATGCCTAGACTGGAGCTATCTATTCCCAAGTACTAGTTTGGTGCATAAAAGTGTGAATTTTGTGAAGCAACCAGTTTTGCAAAAAACAACTTTATTTTATGTTAGCTGAAAGTGATTAGCTTTGTGCCTGATAGCCCTTGGACTGCAGTTCTCTGAATTTTTAAAATCTCCCCAATTGTACACCCGCCAATTTTTTACCAATAGCACCGGAGCGTCGACCGTTCGGTCGGTCAGCGCCTCGTGAATGGAGTGATACGGCAAACTCGGCGAGCGTAGCCGCATACGCACTAAGCAAAGGCCGCTGCTGCCGTCGTCTGCTAGGCTGTTCCAAGAGCAGACGGCCGCCCCCCGATTTTTGTTATTCGCTTATCACACTGCCTGCCATACTCGAAATTTTAAGTGCGATGCACTTTATAAGCGACCCTGAATCCGCCGTCATCCGCGCTCCTCCTCCTCTCCCCTAGCAACGGCGCGAGGAGCGGAGAGGAGCGTCTGTAGCAACGGCGCAGCGACGTCACACCCCACGTGACCCGCGCGCGCTCCGCCTCCCGCGCACATGGCTGCGGCGCGCCCCGCGCCGGCTCCCGCACCGCTCCTCGCGCCGTGACGTCACACTCCCAAGGTGAACACGCGCTGGTGCCTTTGCGTCTGCTCCCCCTCTCCTCGGCTCGTGACGTCACATGCTCTGCAGCTGGCGCGCCTCTCCCCCCGTTAGGTTTGCACTCACCCTCGGCGCGCGCCTCTCCCCTCGCCTGACAGCTCCGCCTCGCCGGTACTACGCCTCTCAAGGCGCGATGGCCAGAATTACTACGCCGTTGTACTCTCGGCGCAAGAAATGCATTCGCACTTCACACGATTCCCTTCGGGAGGTGGGGGGCAATTTTTTCTTCAAGACCGGGCACGTGGCGCCAACTGAAACAGTAATCAGCGTTGCCGAACAAACCTTGCGCTGAACGAACTTTACATTTGGGCATCGCTGATTACTCGGGTTTTTGTTGGCGCCACGTGCCCGGTCTGAAGAAAAAAATTCCCCCGCACCTCCCCGAAGGGAATCGTGCAGAAATGCGAATGCATTGGGTGCACCGATGAGTGTGTTGCGAGTAATGGCGTAATAATGACGAGAGTGTGAACGTAATCATTTATTCATCAGCACCTGTTTGTGTTATCGTTGTGCCTGACGGCCACAGTCACTGCCTTGTGATCGCTAAAGTGCACGGTCAAAGGGTCTTTGAGAAGCATACGCGCGTCACCGTTTCGCGTAAAGACCACATCAATGCAACTCCCGTGAATGGTAGTGGGCACGTGTCGAAGCCGGCAGGAGAGACAATGCATAGAGTGCCTGGTCAGCATGTACTCGACCAGCCAGTCGCCAACCAAGACTATGGGGTCAGAGGGTTTGGAGCGCACGCGCACACTTTAGCCGCGTCCAGCTGCGCGGCAACGGCGTCTCGAGCGAGGTTGGGCGCGAAATACACGGTCACCACAAAGACTCCGTCTCCGGTGTAGGCAAGGGTGTACAAGTCCTTGTACAGAGACATGTCTCGAACGGGAGACGTGGCAACGGCGTGCGATATCAAGTTCCCATACACGTTAGACACGAGACTAACACCGCAGTACTTGCCGTCCTTGCCGCTTCGAGCAAACTAGTACAGCTCGCTTCAAGTGCATGCGTTCGGCATTGAGCGCGGAGAGATAACACCTGCGGGCGCAGGCCGGCGGAGCACGACAAACCCCGACTAAGAAATGCATTCGCATTTACGACGATGACGACGACGAAGGCAGAACTACGAGGCGCGCGCTCACGTGCGCTCTCGCTGGAGGAATGCAGGCGCATGCCGCTCGATGGGCGCAAGACAACCCCCGACTAATAAATGCATTCGCATTTAAATTTCGAGTATGGCAGGCAGTGTGATAAGCGAATAACAAAAAAAGAAAGGGCCCATCTCCCCGCTAGGGGGACTCGAGTAAATGCGTCGCATAGGGGGTGGGTGTATTGCGTTAACGTTTAGTGTTTGGGGAGTTGGTGGTAGTGAATGCGTTGTATCAGAAGCTTCTTGGCGTAGTTTGAATGAGTCAAGGATATAAGACGCGTTCGTAGCCTTTCATTCTGTGTCGGTTTTGTGGCGCAGTGGGAAGAGCACCATGTACCTTGCGTTCTGCCCGAAGGGTCGTGTGATCGAAACCACGCGCCGGTAAGTATTATATTTTTATATAGTGTAGGGGGAGGGGTGCGGACCTGTTGTTGAGAGCGAGGAGGGTAGCGTGATGCGGGAGAGGAGGGTGGGGAGAGGGCGCACCTGGAACGGCTGTTGCAGATGCCGAGGCACGCCTTCGCCGGGTGACATCGTGAGTTAAATAAATGCTCTGCATTTAAAATGGGGCAGCTGTCTGCTAGCAGAACGACAGCAGCAGCGGCCTTTGCTTAGTGCGCATGCGGCCACTCTCGCCGAGTTTGCCGTATCACTCCATCACGAGGCGCTGATCGACCGAACGGTCGATGCTCTGGTGATATTGGTAAAAAATTGGACGGTGTACATTGTTGGTAGCTGGTTGTCTTGCGTTACTCTCCAATGGTACATCTTAGGCACCTGTTTGTTTTGTGTCACTCATTGATTTTGTTTATTTAGCTGGACTTCTCCGGCCACCAATTATTTCTAATATTTTAGGACGTTCAGTTTCCATTTCTAATGTTTGTTTGCACTGCCTCTGATGTGTAAGGCGGCAAATGTGGCTATAAAACACAGATTTCCTGCACACATTATTCTCACCATATTGTACATAGCTTGTTCTTAGCTTATGAACCCATGATTCCAAGCTATTGCCTTCAAACCTACCGCAAAAACATTAGTTATACCGGGTTGTCAACTCAGACCAAGTTATGAATGTATGTGGTACTGAGGATTCTTTCAGGCATGCCGCTTGTTGCATTTTAAGGTGTCGGATACATAGATATAACCCAGATGTAGAGAAGGACGGACCAAGGGGGCAGCCTTAGTCGGAACAAGGAAGTCGAGGATCATCAGAAGCCGTGGACATTCTTAGCTATCTAATGTCAATACTGCTATTCTTTCTTATTAGTGGACTTGGCCGTTTTTCATCATCTTATGGTGCCTGGAAAGCCAAGAAGGAAGAAGTCGGGGATTCTAAACCGACCTATCGTGTCCAGTCGGTAAGACCAACGTTGGTGACCACAATGTGGCATTGTTATAATCCGGAAAGAAGAATGCACTAGCTGAAAATAAAGAACAGCTCGTCAGCAACAAAACACAAGGCTTTTAAATGAAGCGAAGACGGTGTTGGATACTCCTGACGTGGAAATTTCAGGATCACTCATAGAGTGGCTGCAGTCCAACAACGATGAGTTGAGCAAGCTGAATGCCCAGGTAAAAAATGTTTGCCTGACGACGAGTTCGACATACAGTAGAATCTCGATGAACGGAAATCGCTTGAACGGAATTGCCCCTTAAACGGAACAGTCGCCTGTAAGTTGGTTGGTTTTGTATTCAGATAACGCAAAAAAACTCTCAGTAATCGGAACTAAAATTTCCTCATCACTGTGTAAACGGAACCAAAATGGAACTTCTTGTGAAACCCATCGGGGTGAGAATCAGCTTTTTACGCTTCCGCCTGTTTAGTTTTTGTTTTTCTTCCTCCATGGTTTTTTGACGTCGTTGGCCTCGTAAGCCTCGTCTCATTAGTGGTCAGCCGTGTTAGCGCAACGAATGCAACATCGCAGTTCTTGTTCCAGTCGTTTGGTCTTGATTCAAGGCGCTCAGGTTACAGGGCTCAGCTCCTTCGGTCTTGTTTGTGCCATCGTGGTGCTATTCGCGCTTCATTACCGCGTTGCCGTATTCTACATTCGGTGGCTCGCGAAGTTGAGGCCTCTAACCTCCGTGAAGACGCAGTTTGAAGGACTCAAAGATAATTGATGCATTTTGTAGTGAACAGCGAGTAATTGTTGCCAAATCAACTTTGTGGATGCTGTGCCTAAACCTTTTTTTTAGTTTTCTTGCTTTCTAAAAAAACTATCAGCTGAATTCACCTCCTAGTGCTTAGAGTTCCATGAAGAGGTATGAAGAGTGCGTACGCAGACAAATGTGCACTTTTACACATGTATCTCAGTAAACGGAACTCCTGTTAAACGGAACTAATTTTTTTTTGGTCCCTTGAAGTTCCGTCTATCGAGAGTCTACTGTAATTATGAGGTGCGATGACGCTACCGAAGGCATGCTGGGCCAGCTAAAGGCTAAGAAGAGAATGGAGTGTAAGTAGGATTAATGATTAATAAATACATATTACAAGAACAAGAGATCGCTACGGTATGGTCAACGGCTGCCGGGTTCGACAGCCCCCGCACCTTCTGGAGTGTATTCTCAGAGTGACGAATGTCATCTCCATGGAAGCTCCATGAAGCTCCCAATGCTGCAGCTCTAAACATTCAGTGGGGAGTTGTGCCAGTGGCTCAGCTTTCGGACGCAATTTAAAGGAGCCATGAAGACAAATACGAAGACAAAGTTAGATGGGCAGATGAGATGAAGAAGTTTGCAGGGATAAATTGGTCACAGTTGGCCCAGGACCGGGGTAATTGGAGAATAATAGGAGAGGCCTTTGACCTGCAGTGGGCGCAGATGGGCTGGTGATGAAGACAAATACAAGGTTATTTTATTTGAAAGATTTCGTGTTTTATCGTGCCCCAGCACTTGTCCGGATGTGAACGATGCTTTATTCACTGAGAAATTAATTAATTGAAGTTAAAATTTTGGTTTTCCTGCTAAATCGTGCTTTTTTGTGGTCTGCAGTTACATCACAGGAACAGACAGCTCTGCAACCAATTGGAAAATTTGGTTACCGTTAGTGAACCAAGATGGCACCATCATACAGTTGCAAGCCATTTTCTGCCTTTGGTTTGTTTTTGACCGCATTTAAACAGGGCGTGTTTTTGTTCAGGGAGAACGGAATCGTTTCGTGAAACAGAGTGCTCCCTCGACAGATATGGTCGCGTAAGACACCGTTGCTTGCGTCAATCGGCCAGTGTCGTCAAGCCCCGCAGTCCTGTGCAGCTAAACCAAACATAGTGCGCACAGTACCAACAGCAGTACGCATCGGTACTTCTATGTTTACGCGTGCTTTCATAACTTCCCCCTGTTTGTCCGCCCAATATTACTGCTTAAAAAGAATGTGCCCTAAAATTAAGCGCTAATAGCTCGTTCACCAAGCTTATAAGCTCTGCCTAATTTGCGTTTGGTTTTGCCGGCCTCCACCAGTCCCAGAGCTGGCTGGTATGACATCATAGGTTCTGTTGCAGAAAATGAGCTAGTGGGTCGCATGGCCATTCTGTTCTTTCCTAGTTACATAGCTTTTTGAGCGAAGTTTATGTAAAGTTGTGTCAGTAAGATTTTAACGAGGCAATATTTTGAATGAACCAAACTTGTGTTTTTCTCTTCATGGCTCCTTTAAGGCAGCCATCCACAAAAATCCCAGCCTGAACAATAGACAGAAGTTTCATTACCTTTGGTCGCTGCTGATGGGTCAGCTGCTGCATCCATTGCCAGGCTGCAACCGGCGTTGCCCAGACGCCGTGGAAATTCTATTGCGACACTTTAATGACACTCCGGATTGTACAGGAACATCTGGTACAGCTTCGATCGCTCCCTTCAGTGGTATCATCGAACAATGTTGGCGGGCTCCAGCGAATGCTGGACCACGTGCAGTGTCACGTGCGTGGTCTGGCAGCCCTGAAGGCTTCTTCACACGTACTTTACGATGATGACAAGCGTGCTTCTGACATTTTAAGCAAACACTACATCGCAGTGGGTGGCTAAGGCGTTGTGCAGCTTAGCCCAAGGACGTGGGTTCGATTCCTGGCCGCCGCAGCCGCTTTTCGGATGGAGGCAAAATGCAAAAATGCCTGTGTTCGAGATTTTAGCGTGCGTTAAAGATCCCCAGGTGGTCAAAATTAATCCAGAGCCTTCCACTGCGGCGCGCCTCATCGCCTGTGTAGCGTTGGCTCGTTAAACCCCATAATCAGGTCGCAGTTGGTCTGTCATATGCGGCAACAGTGTTGTTTTCGAATAAAGTTGCATAGATTACATAAAGCGTCACTGTAGTTTCGTTCCGTCATACGTAAATTTTCTTACTTGACCTTTATTGAACGTAACTTCCATTTACATTTATTTATTTATACATTTGTTTACAACACTGCTGGCCCTTGCAGATTGCAGCAGGGTAAAAGGTGACAATACATAATGTCCACATAAACAACAAATCTAGCTGTACTTCAAAGTTTTCAGAGGATTGCATCTTGTGAACACTTTGGGAGAGAGAATTTCCATGCACCATTGTACAAGGAACAAAATATTTATTAACTTGCGGTGCATACGACTGAAAAACAAATGGATTCAATTTCTGGTTCTGTCAGATAGGAGTAATTCTTTACTGTGGATTAGACCGGACATCACTTTAACGTAAATTTCAGGTTACATCAGACGTAACTTGAAGCATATGAGTCAAGTTACATCGGACATAATTTTAACTTTTCATGTTGGGTTACGTCAAATGCATCCGGCTAAATGTTTTGCATGGCATGTGTTTTAAAGTCAGCTGCTTCTGAAACAAACCAGCCATACAAAAAAGCCCGAAAAACTAAAGGGCACGTATATTTATAAGTAACGTTAGCAATAACACACTACTGCACAACCAATGCATCCTGCCGGTGACGAGATATGGGGTAGAAACGCCGGCTTACTTTAGGAACCAGAAAGAAAACTAATGTTGGCTCAATATGCCATGAAATGAAGAACGTTGGGAGTAACGCTTAGGGTCAGGAAAAGAGTGGCTTTGGATGGGGAAACAAACTCGCGTGTAGGATAGTATAGTTAAAGTTACCTAACAAAAAGTAGACTTGGGCTGGCCATGTAATAAGATGAAATGACAACCAGTATTACCAAGGTAACTCCTTGGAGAGACGAAGTAAAAAAATCTGGGGGCAAAGAACGGGCTGGGGTGGCTCAGGACAGGAGCTGTCGGAGGTTAATGGGAGAGGCCTTCCCCCTGCAGTGGACTTAAATAGGGGATTGGTGATTGATGTTGAGTATATGTGCACTTGCGTGTTTTCCCAGATGGGATGTACTAGAAAAGGAGCGTCAAGAACTGGCGACAGTCTCAAATTCAGAGCCAAACATGACGTCAAAATATCGAGTCATGTGCAACCTTCCCGTCACAAAGCAAAAGGTAGATTTGATGCTGCAAAAAAATTGCAACCAATGCATTTGAACAGTAAAAATGAACCTACACTGCACTCTTTCAATGGCATTACTTTTAGACAGATGCTCAATTTGACACGACAGACTACATGTAAAATTGGCTTGGTTGTGCCTATTAAAGCCTGACTTTCAGTTTTTAGTGCCTATTGTTGCACCTAAATTTTCGTTTTATTTCTGAAAAGTTTGCTTGTCAAGCGTCAAATCCTTGATCTTGCTTAGGGCTTCTTATTTTCATTTTTGCAAACAAAGCAACGTCACTGATAAAAACATTTACGACAAGGCTGAATTTTGCCTGTCAACTTTCTTTAGAGGGACATTAAAGGCTAAATATTTTACTTGAACTGTTGGAACTGAAGTTTTAATTCTGCTTTGTGACTGACGACGCTTTGTTTGCACGGAATAAAAAAAATGCAGCACTTGCTTCATTTCCCTCCCACCTTGCATGATGCAGCAGAATGTGTATGAACTGCCACGTAGTTCTTGGTAAAACTTAAGCAGGTTTGGCCCCTTTTACAGAAACTGTTTGAACGACCACAGTTAAAGGCAAAGCTGATGCCTAACTTAGTTGCCTATTTGCTGGTTGTAGTACACTACAGTTGAGCAAAAGATGGTTCATGTACTATACTTGGTCGTTATGAATTAGGGCACCCATAAAGTCAAGGCACTTGTACACAGCCGTTGTGAGTGCATGTGTCGGCTTTCACTTCCACAAAAATGGTACTTTCCAATCAGTTATTCCGCCGATGCATGGCTATAAGCATTAGTAGTCTTTTATTGTGGTAATATTTGGCACGGAAAATACAGCAAGCATTTCACACCCTGCAAGTTCTTCAACAGAGAAATAGAGCAAAAGGGCAAACCATCTGTATCCAGCAGGTACGAAATGCTGTACACAATGGCTCTGGTGATTGTTATCATTAGGCAGATAATGGGACATAAAATTGAGAGCAATAAGTTACACTTTGTTGCAACTGCAGTTTCGAATATCGCTGCTTCATATTTATGGGACATTAAAAAATTCTTGTAAACTGTGTACTTCAAAGCACCTTAATTGTATTTGCAGAGAGAAGGATGTTCACAGCATTTATGTTTGTAAATGCATTTACGTTTGCAAACTCCATTGGCATTACATTTCACCGAGCATCCAAAAAGAAAAGCACTGCACTTAAACTGCATAAATATACAGATGCACTAAAAAAATGTTTGGTCATCCAAACAATAACCTCACTGCACCAGCTCCGTGATCACTAAGCGTTGCACAACTACAAGCTACGAGAAAAAACTGTATGGAACACATCGAAGAGGAGGTTTGCAGGACACAATTTTTTGTGCTAGCAGGAGCCAGTGGGGCTATGAATTTTGTGGAGAGCTCTAGAGCTGGAGTATTGTATTGCTGCCTGAAATGCAGTTCCACACAATTATTGTTTACTAGTCACTCTTGTCCACGCTCTAATGGCTACGAAATCAAAACGTAATGAAGGGAAGTATGCGCAAAAAAATTGCTTGTATTCAAGCGCATTCTTTGGATTTAAACCGAACAATGTAACAGTGCTGGTTAGTAAAACCAGTGGAGTTTAAAAATTTTACATGCAACGTAAGAAACAATGACAGAACTTCTCTTCTGAACAGAGAAACTTCTGCTAGAAACTAAGCAATATTACGAATTTGTCCAAAGGTGCACTCGCCTTTCTATTGCTACTTGAAAGATTTCAGAGGGCAGCACTTGAATGCATTTATTTATCACTCACGCTAACGAACTTCGGTTACACATTCAACCCGTCGAGCCCGTGCAATTGTCTCGCCATAATCGCTGGCAGTGCGCAAGCTGAGTGAGTACAGAAGCATAAACAAATTCAAACTAACATAACGGTGAAACTGCAGACTGTTTGTTAAAGGGACACTGAAGTGATACGTAAACATTGCGGGATTACTAGCGCAAATTATAGTCCGGAGTCCCCAGGCCATGTTTCTACCACTCTGGGCGCGTTTACGCGATTTTATTTAGTAGAAAAATTAATTCGAAAATGCTGTCCTCCTCTCTTTACGCTCGCCCATTTTCTGTGGCGTTTTCGTGTGACGTCGGAAGGAGCCGAGCTCGCAATTGGCTGCGCTACTGCACGGCTCCCCGGCCCAGCGTTTCGTCCGCCGGCCGCCGACGAGTAGTCGCAATTCGTTCGCTCAGTTGAAACGAAGCCAGGACACGTTTGTGAATGGAAGAATGTGCCTTTCTTTACTTGGTTAGCTTGTACACTGTATCTAGCTTTAAGTCAAGGTCGCTTCACACAAGCGCTGCACAAGCGCACATGCGACGCTTCGCTGACTGGTACGCCAGTAGGAAAATATAAAGGCCTCTTGAAGGCGGGAGAAAGAGTCAGCGAAGCCAATATAGGTACTAAGGAAATAAAATCAACTGACATTTGTATCGTACAGCGTAAAACTAGGGAGCGGGAAGCACTTTTTTGCGCTGGACGAACAAGCACAGCGGCCAGCAGCACGACTACGCATCTGCGAACGCTTTTCCGTCTAAGAAATGCAATTGCTAGACGTGCGATATTGTGGAAACTTGGGGGATGCTTACTGCACGAGCACAAAACAACAAATAGTCGCCTAGCTGCTTGGAATGCTAAACTAAATAAAAGTGTAAAACTGGTTATACATTATATACCTTATATATCCAACCCCGGGCGAGCTGGCTCGTGGCCGAGTGGTCTTAGGCGCTAGGATTTTTGTTTTGCAAGTCAAAAGTTCGAATCTCCGCGGGTACGTGCTTTTTTTTATAAGTTAACTTTTTTGTTTTCCGCCGATTTTTTCTATACTGAGTTCACCTTTTTTTGGGCCGCAACGTTCATTGCTCCACGAACTAGTTCACAGAACGCGCGCAGGCTGGCACTGGCGCGCTAGCGAGTTCTCGTTGGCGTGCTGTTGCCATAAGCACCGACTGCTTGCGGGCAGTGGGCACAGGCCAGAATCAACAGACCCTTGGCCTGGTGCGAACACGCTTTTTACGATACAGGCATGAGTGAGGCAAGCTCTAAATATGGGGAGCGGGGGGAAAGTGCATGCATTTGAGCGGCTGCGGGGACGCGGAGGGCGTTCATGCACTGCGTAGGCCTCGGCTAGTGAATGCTACGATTCCAGGCCGTCCTGAGAGGCTTATGTTATGCATTTTACAGCCCACAATACGGCAGAAGCGCGGTACGATGATTACTGAGATATTGAGAATGCCCATCCAACAACGCCATTGGTTCTGTTTTACAGAACCGAAACCGAAACTTGTTTGATTGCTAACCTTGGGCATCGTCCAATCACGGTCCCCCCTCCTCCCAACGTCACAGCCTTAGTTGGTGCGGCCGCCGCAAACCGCGCATGGTAGTTTTTCTTCTTTCGCGCTTTGTGAAATAATTACCGATTTGTCAACCGGATAAACGATGAAAAGTGTGCTAATTTGAGCCAGTCTACGCAGTGCAAGCAAAAACTGGAGCTTGACAAACTCACTTCAGTGTCCCTTTAATCTTGACATGAGATTGTTCAGCCAGTGGAAATCTAGTACTCTTGCTAAGCCTGAGATGAAAATCCTGGTTTCATTCTTTCAGCGTGCATACAAGAACATGGAGTTCCCCTCTGCCTTGATCACTACAAAACCCAAGATAAACGGCGATGCGTTTGGACATATGAAACATGTTCACTCATCTTAATGCGTAAATAATAATAAAAAAACAGACACATCACGTCACTTAATTTCCTGGCGGTGATACGGGCAATCGCGGGCTTCAAAAAGTTTGGAAGGGGATCTCGCACAGTCCTTCAGCATCGGACAATGGTAAGTATTCTGAAGCACAATGCGCAATTTTTTAAGTCACCACCACCCACCCAACCCAGCGGGCGGTTCTGGGGTTGCACGCAAAGAACCGGGAGGATTTGTTGCACAGCTGGCACACAGCATTTTGAATCAGCTATAGCGTGACTGCGCAATGGATGCTGGCGTGGATTCGAAAATTTTTCGGTGCTTAAAAAAATCATCGCAAAAGCGCATATATTTCCGATGAACAGTTTAGAAGCTCTACAGGCGAATTTCAAAATGTATTTAGGACGGCTCCGCTGCTGCTACTGCCACTGCACAGCGTGTAGCGGATGTGACGGCTGTGTGGCCTCGACGTCAGAGACATCAGAGGCCCCGAAGCCCACGATCCCATTGGAAAGTAGACGAAACAGAATAGCACGATTCGGTTCGTCTACTTTTCCAAAAGCAGACTATTCCAAGAGCAGACGGCCGCCCCATTTTTTGTTATTCGCTTATCACACTGCCTGACATACTGGAAATTTTTCTTCAAGACCGTGCACGTGGCACCAACAGAAACCAGAGTAATCAGCGTTGCCAAACGCAAAGTTCGTTAAGCGCAAGGTTCGTTCGGACACGCTGACTACTCTGTTTTCAGTTTCAAGTATTGCAGGCAGTGTGATAAGCGATTAACAAAAATCGGGGGGCGGCCGTCTGCTCTTGGAACAGCCTAGCAGACGACGGCAGCAGCGGCCTTTGCTTAGTGCGTATGCGGCTACGCTCGCCGAGTTTGCCGTATCACTCCATCACGAGGCGCTGACCGACCGAACGGTCGACGCTCCGGTGCGATTGGTAAAAAATTGGGTGGGTGTACAATTGGCGAGATTTTAAAAATTCAGAGAACTGCAGTCCAAGGGCTATCAGGCACAACGCTAATCACTTTCAGCTAACATAAAATAAAGTTGTTTTTTTGCAAAACTGGTTGCTTCACAAAATTCACACCCTTATGCACAAATCCAGTACTCTGTAATAGATAGCTCCAGTCTAGGCATGCTCAGAAAACATGCAACTATGCAGTGGTACCCAATTATTTGATGTGCGTCAAAATTTTTTGTGCATGCCTCAACAAGTCTTTGGCTGTGCTAAGGGCACATGGTGGACACTGTAAGAACTGATGTGAAAATTGTGAATGCAATATCGGATAAGCAGCATTTATGGGGCCATTTCAGCAGTTTTCACAAAAAAATTTATTGACGAGAATTGTAACAGTTAATGTGTCAGCATTCTTTGGCAAGTCGGCCCTTAATGAAAAAAAGAGCAGTACGTAATACATGCTAAGTAAACACATAATGAGACAAATTAATATGCGTAATTATGATTGACTCGTACCTTCAGACCAGATAGGAATAAAAAGCGTGACGTAATGCACTAATTGGGTGTTTGAAAAAGGCTTTGGAACCCCACATTTTGTTGTCACAGTGCTTATATTTCCCCCTTATTATATGTCTTTCTAGCAATGCGTTTGTGCTTAGTGAAGCCGGTTTTACAGGGCTGGATTTAAATAGCTCAATTGGCCCGGATAAGCTCGCTAAGGTGGCTGAGAGGTCCGACTGAAGCCGTATACACCGACGCAGTTTAGTAAGAGTTTCGCGGAGAGACAGCATCCTGCTAGCTGCCGGTCTGGAACCAGAAACAGCCACTGAAGATCTCCTCCGGGCTAATCCCGAGCAGAACATCCTCGTGGTGAGCACCCCACTCCTTGCCAGAGCCGAGCGATATGCGCGCATAGAGAAACTCAAGATAGGCGAAGCCTCATACTCTACGCGGGCTTACGTCACGACACCTGATGACTCGGTCAAAAGAGTAATCCATAAAAATCCCCGAATATGACTCGGCGGAGGACATCGTCAAGAGCGTCGTTTACTCGAGAAACCCTACCGCCCTGCATGCACGGCGCATGGGCCGCACCAACTCTGCCATTATTGCATTTTCCGGTGACAGAGTTCCTTATTTTGTGTACTACCGGGGAGCGGAATATCGCTGCTATATTCACAAGAGGAAGCACGAAGTCTGCTCATCATGCGGAAGGCTTGGGCATCGAATGGACGTTTGCCCCTGGCCGGATCGAGCCTTTTGCAGTTCCTGCGGACTTGCGAACCCCATGAACGAGCATGTGTGCACAGTCAAGTGCGCCCTATGTGGAAAGGACCACGTCACCGGGGACAAACAGTGCAAAAAACGTTACCGCCCTGCGTTCATTGTAAAACAACGCCACTGGCGAAGAAAACGAGAGCACAGCCGCGATGCGGGGGACGCCAGGCTGCAACGAGATCGCTCCGCCTCCTTCCCAAGACTGTCCCGCGCCGAGACAACTTCAAACACAGTACCAAGGCGAGACGACAACCGTGCTCAAGCCCAACGACAGTCTCGCTCCCAGTCAAAGAAACGAGGCTCCGACAAGGCCCGGCCGGCTCAACTAGGAGACCAGAGCAGCACCAGGACCCCAGCGGCAACCTCACAGGTGAGCTGGGCAGCTAAGGCCTCCCACATAAGAAATTCAGGAGCACATGCATTCGCACTTCCCTCACAAACACCCCCCGACACCACCTCTGCTGAACTAAGAGCATACGAGCCACATTAGAGCAGGTTATGGCAGAAAACAGGCAGCTTCGAGCTGAACTCGCAAAACTTAAAAGTAGCTGCACCCCCACGACGACTACCGTAAGGCTGCCCACAACACAGCATTCACAATCCTCGGAATCCAACCCTTCCCCCCCCGAAAAGACGTGCCAGGAAACCGCTGACCAGCAGCCAACAGGACAACAGGCCTTATATGCTCTTGAAGCTAAATTAGAAAAGAAACTCGACCAGCGTTTCGACAAGCTGAATCACAGCATTACGACCCTGGCGGGAGCCCTCGCAAATTTCAGAGAAATGATCAGCGAAAAGGTTACTGCCCTGGAATACACCTTGGCGCAAGCGCAGAACAGCCCCACTGGGCTCGTACATCCGTCCATCTTTACCAGCACCGAAGGGCCACATACTAGTGCCACCATCCAAGAAGATGTTTCAGGTCAAAACATTGGACACTATGCACCCGAACAGAGATAAGCATCGATACTACATATGGCAATGGAACTGTCGGGGGTACAGATGTAAAGATGTAAGCGGGGAGCATTGCAACAACACATTAACCACTTGGTTCAAAACTCCCAATCGGCACCCGATGTCATAGCGTTGCAAGAGACAGCAATACCGGCCAAGTTATCGGGATACAAAGCGTACCACTCATCCGTATCCAACATGAATGCTCCACAAGCTAGAGGAGTAACCACCTTGTTGCATAGGAATATACCGGCTAATCAATTGCATGTTTCCAGCACAGGACCAGAATATGTTTTCTTGGACCCGACATTCCCGTAACCTTACACAGCTCCTCCAACAAGCCCTCCACACATCCCATGGTCAACCATTACCCATCGTGGGAGATTTCAATGCACCACATCCCGCCTGGGGATATGCTAGGCCCACAAAAAAGGGCCAGACATTATGGGACACCATACAGCAACTCAACCTGACAATTCTGACGGACCCCGCCCATCCCACGAGAAGAGGTAACAGTGTCCAACGAGACACCACCCCTGACCTTACCATCGTGAAAAATGTCTCAGATGCGTGGTGGCCAAATACCCTTGTAGACTTAGGCAGTGACCACTATATAGTGGAAACCGCACTCAATGCGGGGCCGCCAAAGTACAGCGGCCTGGAACAAAACATTATCGACTGGGATGTTTTCCGTAATATACGGAGGGCCGAGATTTCAAAAGTAGAAAACTCCGGCATTGAAGATCTGGAAAAATGGGTCGAATGCTTACAGGAACACGCCACGATGGCTACTCGAATCGTACCAGAGGACGCGAACCTAGACAAGGCCGACTCTCGCCTCCTTCACATGTGGGAAGCGAAGAGGAGCCTTCAGAAACGGCTGCATGGGCAGCTGCACAACCGGTCCTTACGCCGCCGGATAGCGCGCCTAAACAAGGAGATTGAGAAGCACGCGGCATATCTTACTAACCAACACTGGAATGCACTGTGCGAAAGAATGGACGTACAAATGAATATGCCTAAAACATGGCACACCATCCGCAGCCTTCTGAACCCACACGGAAGGCGGGTAACCCAGCGTAGCAGCCTTCTGACCATCCTACATGCACATCAAGGACAGGGATCTACTTTACTGAAGAAACTGCAGGAGCTTTACATACAAGAAGCCCCTCAGGAGTCAGCAGACACATATGCTGGTAACCCCAATCCCGAAATGGACAGGCCTATTACCAAAGCTGAAATCTGTGAAGCCATTACTAAACTGAACACTCGCTCTGCGCCAGGGCCTGATGGCATCACTAACAAGGTACTTACCAATCTGGACGACTCATCCATAGAAGACCTCACAGCTTACATGAACAAAGTATGGGACAACGGCCATCTTCCTCCTACGTGGAAAGTGCCCTCATTACGTTTATTCCCAAACCCGGAAAGCAACTGAAGCTTGAGAACCCTAGGCCCATTTCTTGACCTCGTGTTTGGAAAAAACTGCTCGAACACGTAGTGTTGAACCGCCTGCATCGGTACATGGAAGAACACCAACTCTTCCCCCATACCATGGTGGGCTTCCGGCCATCACTATCAACGCAAGACGTCATGCTCCAGTTACAGCATCAAATCATCGATAACTCCGCTGTATCCACACTAGACACTCGAGCAATCTTGGCCTTAGATCTGACCAAAGCTTTTGCTCCGTGCAACATAGCGCTATTCTCCACAACCTGAGCGACCTCCACGTGGGCAAGAAGGCCTATAACTATATCGCGGATTTCTTAGCGCAACGAACCGCACAACTAACCGTACCAGGCCTCCAGTCGGACCCCATACTCTTCAGCAGCCGCGGAACACCACAGGGCTCGGTCTTATTGCCCTTTCTTTTCAATGTGGCAATGATTAAGCTACCTGTTTTACTACGACAAATTCCGGATGTAAGTCACAGCATTTATGCTGATGACATCACGATTTGGACCGTAGGAGGTAGCGATGGGGACATACAAGAACGCCTGCAAGCAGCTGCTGACACGGTTCAAGAATACGTAACCCAAAGAGGCCTCGAATGTTCACCACAAAAATCGGAAGTCCTCTTCTACAACCCAGCTAGACCCGGCCGGAGACAAAGACATGACCCCAACATAGAAATCCTGCTGCAGGGCAGCCCAATACCCAGAACTGAATGCATACGAATTCTAGGGCTTAGAATACATGAGAAAGGAACCAACACGGTTACCATACAGGCCCTGCCCAATGCAGCCGTACAAATTGGCAGACTCATCGCCCGGATAGCCAATAAACACCATGGCCTCAAGGAACATAATCTCCTTCGGTTAGTTCAAGCCTTTATCATGAGCAAAATAACTTACGTTACTCCGTACCTGAAACTCAAGAAAGCAGAAAAAGAGAAAATAGACCGACTAATTCGCAAAGCCACCAAGGCGGCTGTAGGCATTCCAATGGCTGCCTCCACAGAAAAATTACTGGAGATGGGCATTCACAACACGTTGGTTGAACTTATAGAAGCACAACGCATTGCCAAATACAACAGGCTGGCGGGGGCCCCAACTGGGCGGGCAATTCTTGAGTCGCTGCATATACCTTTCGCGGACCAGAATGGAACCAAAGGCGTCATTGAAGCGGACCTACGAGACAAAATAAGTGTGGCTCCACTGCCTAGAAATATGCATCCGGAGTACCATTAGGACCGACGGCTTGCCCGTGCGAAGGCGCTCCACAAGCAGCACAGTGCCAACCAAGCGGTATGCTATGTCGACACGGCGGGCTACCCTAGCCAACGTGCGGTAGTGGCCGTGGTGGTAGATCAGCAGGGAAATGCAACCTCATCTTGTTCAATCCCTACGTCCAACCCAGAAACGGGTGAAGAGGTGGCCATAGTTCTTGCAATTACGGGCACGCAGGCTACTACCATCATCTCGGACTCGAAGGCCGCCCTGCGCAACTATGCGCGCAGTAGGATCTCCACCACAGCCGCCCAAATCCTTACGAACAGCGCTACCCCAGTTTCAAGGCACATCCGCCTGGTATGGACGCCAGCTCACTCGTCTCTTCCGGGGAACGAGATGGCACATGAAGCAGCCCGAGGATACACGAACCAGGCTGACTTCGAATCCGACAACGTTCCGTCTGTGACGGTGGGGAGGGAGAGACTGGCAACTTACCGAGAGATTACTCAACACTATAGGCTGAGCCGACTGAAATTTCCGGCTGCCCACACTGCTCTAAACAAATGGCCGACAGTTGCTTGGCTCAGGTTACAATCAAATACGTTCCCTCACCCCGCCCTGTGTCACCGCAGCTATCCGGATAGGTACACGGGCAGATGCAACTGGTGGAACATTACAGCAGCCACACTACAACATATGGTCTGGCAATGTCCCAAGAAACCACGGGCCTTTGAACAAGTAGTACATATAAGAACTAGCGAGCAGTGGGAGGCCACACTGCTCAGCTCTCTTCCCGGGATACAAGCTGCTGTCATCCAACTGGCAGAGGACGCCGCCAGCGACTACGGGTTCCTGACCGCCGTCTAATGGGACGAAGATACCGGACTTTTCCGCATGGTACATTCGTCTTAAAAGGGATGACAATAAAGTCTGTTTTCTCGCTCTCTATCTCTCGTGGATACGTCAGAAGTACCTTTAAGAAATATTGCAGGTACGTCCGACGTATCTTTAAGAAATATTGCGGGTGCGTCCGACGTATCTTTAAAAAAGTTTGCCGGTACGTCCGACGTACCTTTAGACACAGCGTTGAACTAAACCAGTGCGCTTGCTACAATACGAAAAAGAGCGGCGCCGGCCTTATCTTTTAATTCAGGTAGTACTACACGCTATTTTTCCTCTTAAATGCATGTTAAAGGCATTATTGGACGTATTCCACCAGTGGGAACCTTGTACGCTTGATTAGCCTGAGATGATAAGCTTTGTTTGATGCTTGCAGAGCGGATACACGAACACAGTGCCACTAAGCCTTGGTCGGTAAGAAAACCATAAGGTAAGCGGCGATGCGTTTGGGCATACGAACCATGCTCGCTCAGGCGTAGAGCACACCGTGATGCGTAAATAAAAAGCAAAAATGAAGCGAACACATCAAGTCACGCAGTAAATCCTTTGACGATCGCAGGACTATCGCAGGTTCGGAAAGTTGGGCTGGGAATCTCGCACGGTTTCTCAGCACCTCACAATACAACGGCTTATGAAGAACACCGCGCACCCAACACAGCGAGGGGTTATGCGGTAGCACAGCTCAGCGAAGCTTTACGGCGCAGCAGCTACAGCATAGCACAGCTTCCTAATCGCACACAGTGCGCGACATTTTAAGTGCAATGCACTTCTTAAGCGACCCTGAACCTGCGTCCACCGGCGATGTCCGCATCACATACCCACGTGGGGGATTGGCCAGGAATCTCCTCGTCTTCCTTGGCAACGAGGGGAGATGGGCGCGCGCTGCCTGGCCGCTGACATGGCACATACCCACGTGGGGGATTGGCCAGGAATCGGGCGTCAGAAGGGCTAATGCAGCCGCTTAAAGGAGTACTGACACGAAATTTCAAAGCTGAGATCCGCTCTAGCAATCAAGTACAACGACAACACAAATTGGTGTCTGTGAATAAATGCATCTTTCTTTCTTTGTAGTTGTGTGTGTGTGTGTGTGATCTCTCTTTCGCGAACATTACCGAACCGCGCTAATTCAACTCGGGCATTCGCACTTTCACATTCTTCCCCTCGGGGAAATGCCGGGAATTTTTTTCTTCGCTCAGCGGATCCGCTAGGCTTGAGCGTGACTTCGCAATGGATGCGGGCGTAGATTCGAAAATGTTTCGGCGCCTAGCGTAATCATCTCAAAAGCGCATATGTTCCCGTTTACAGTTTAGAAGTTCTACGCGTAAATCGTCAAATTTATTTGGGGCAGCTCCGTTGCTGCCACTGCCACTGCAAAGCGTGCAGCGGATGTGACGGCGGCGCGCCGTCGACGTCAGAGATGTAAGCGGCCCCGCAGGCCACGCCCCCGTTGGCGAGTAGACGAAACGTAATAGCGCCACCCGGTGATATTCTTCACAGAAAGATCACGCTTTCTTGCGCCGCCATTTGCATACTGGACGGTTTGTCCGATGTGCACGTTACCACGCCTGACGGAATTTGGTTAATAACGAAAACTTGGCCGTCCGCGTACTCCAAACTGTGCTCCTTTTTGCAGCAACCTATTTCTCTTTCTGCGTTGATGCGCTTACGATGGATCGCCAGTCTTTCCTTGGTATAGATTGAATAATAGTTTTGACGGCCCGAAATTACGGAAGTTATAAGGTGCGCCGTAGTGGAGAGCTCCTGATTAATTTTGGCCATCTGGAACCTTCAACATGCTCAGAAATCACGAACACGAGGGAATTTTCGCTTTTCCCCTCTATGAGAAAAGCGACCTCAACGGCGGCGAAACGAGTCCGCGTCCATGGGCTCAGCAGCGCAACGCCTTAGCCACCGCGGCGGGTTTCTAATGACGACAGTCTTTCTTGTGCTCTTTGAATGGGAACATTTTGGTCTGTCTGTGTGTCTGTCTGTCTGTCTGTCTGTCTGTCTGTCTGTCTGTCTGTCTGTCTGTCTGTCTGTCTGTCTGTCTGTCTGTCACTCGATTCTGACAACCGGCCAAAGTGAAATGCTGCGCAATCGTCCTATAGACCAATAGCTAAACGTAAAAGCCTAATACCCCTGTCACACGGCAGATCTAATGACATTTACAGCAAATGTCATTCGCTCTAAATGTCATTAATTCGGCGCTACACAAGAATACCGAATGACATTCAAGGCGAATGACATTTACCGGCTAACTGAGGTCTCGGACCTCAGTTAGACCTCAGTTGGCGGCCGAATGAGTAGCCTCGACAGCAGTAGCGCGTCCCTAGACAGAAAAATTCAGTAATAAACCAGATAATATTATTTCTAAAAACTGTCGGTAAACTTATATTTGCTTCTTTGTGTTGTTTTTTAAATAAAAAAAGATAAACAAGTACTAACAAAAAAGAAAATCTCGTCCCCAGTGCGCGTGCTAGCCGAATCCGGATTTTTTGCAGACTTGTCTCGGCTTGTGATGTCTACTGATGCCACTTAAATCAATGGTTTTCTTGTTTTTTTACTTAAAAAATAATCTTTTGTTACGTTTTTTTTAAATATTACGTGTAAAAACATTCTAGATGCGCTTGAAATGTAATCTTTGCGGTTTTGCGAGCTCGCTAATCGTCACCGCTATCGCAATCGAATGACATTTGTTTCACCGTGTAGACCCGCACGGCCGAGCCGAATGTCATTACAGCTAATGTCCTTCACTTTGAATGACGTCAGGTGGAAATGTTCATATTTGACAACGTTGTTGAATAAAAACCATACACTACGGAGATATGAGGCAGAAAACTAATACAAAAGGGATGGTTGCAGTGTTCCTTTATGGATGCTTGATTTTTGCAATACCAAATGAAATACTATGAACAGAGCAGAAAAAAATTCACTCCGTCGCTCGCTGTCATCCGCGCCACTATACCTTCTGGCGGCATTTAACACATGAAACGGCATCAGTTAAGAAAGGTTTTACTAGATAGGTTCCACGGTGCCCTTGGAACGCACGTGCACCAGGAGAATGTTGTTCTATGAACGTTTAAGTAGGGCTCCTAGATTCACGCGCGTCTCGCCCGTAAAGCAACGCTGGCATAGAGGAACATGGCCTGGAACAGTAAAACGCTGTAAATTTAAATTCACTTGAGGAAACCACTAGCGTGTATATCTTGGCAGGAGTGCGACGGGAAAGGAACAGCATGGGAGGCGAAAGGGAAAGTGAATGGAGTCATTTACTAAACAAATGTCGACGAAAGACTATCGTCCTTCGTCGACATTTTCAACGAAAGGAGCAAATACACGGCGAATTTTTTCCTTGCAATAACTCTGTTGTTAGTAGCGCATCTGTCTCGTCGTTTTTCGTTTTTGTCTCGTGCTTTTAGCGTTCTTTTTCTTCAAGCACATGCATGTTGTCTGCTGCGGCCAATCAAGGCTAACTCAAAGTTGCTGTTGAAACGAACAAATGTATGATTTCCGCCCCAGGTCTGGTGAGAGCAGGTCCAGAAAATGCAAAAAATATTTTGAAGTGTACTTCACTGGCATGTCGTAAAATACTTTGCTGTCTCGAATAGAGATTGAAAGCAAGAACAGACGAAGGTAATCGCTCAAGGGGGCGATAAGGGTAGGTCGCACAGTAGTTTTAAATTGTAGATAGATTGTGCAAATGCGGCTTTCGTGCGTAATATTTTGCATCCGTATCCAAAACTCGCTTTATTTTACATCTTTAACGCTCCACGCTCTCTCCGTCGATAGAGCATTGGACATTGGCGTTTAATATCGCTTATATAGGAAGCTGCATCCCGAAGAGCCATCCTGGTAGTCTTGTACTTCATATTTACGCACGCCTGTTGCAGTCACTGTCTTGTGTAAAGTTAAGGTCTCACATTACTTATATTCTGTTTGCTCCAAAAGCAATAAATGGCTCATTGAGAAACAAAAAAGGCCGTGTCCGCGCATAAAAATCTGATTTGATTGATTCCAAGAATTAACGCGACGACGCTACACAGGCGGTGAGGCGCGCTGTAGCGGAAAGGTGCGGAGTTTTTTGGCCAACTGTAGATCTTTAATGTGCGCCGAAATTTTGAACACACTGGCGTTTTCACTTTTCGCCTCCATCAGAAAAGCAGCCACCACGACAGGGAGTCGGACCCGCCTCCTTGGGCGCAGCAGCACAGAGACAGAGCCACTGAGCCACCGTGGCGGGTCCACACATTAAAAGTGAAAGAACTCGACGACGTGTACTTGAAGCGTTCCATAGCGCGTGGTTTTTTATTATACACGCTAAAACTCGTCAGTAGCGATTCGAACCATCTATGCCAGCACGTGGCAGATAAATTGAGGGAGCGGAAGAGCGCAGCCAAACTGGCTAACAGTCAGGCAGCAAAACCCAGCATTGTCTCCTAATGCAAGGCGGCAGGAATGTGCAGAGGACCGACGCGGAGGAAGCAGATCGAAGCCATCTGACAGCGAACGGCTGTTGGGGAACTTCAAAACCGGCTTCCCAGTAGCGCGCTGAAGTCGCACTGCTGTCCATAATTGCGTTATAAAATATTTATATGCACCGTTATTCTCGATACGGCCAATCAATGTGAAGGCTACAACAACGCTGACACCATTTGTTTACTCAACAGTTCCATCGGAATTCGAACTATGGAAGAACAGTCTCCATCAGAACGTCCATTTTCGATAGGGATGAAGAGCTGCACCCAACGACCCAAGTGCCTAGGGAACACCAGCGATACCATACGTCGCTCCTCACCTCACTGCGGTGCATGACGGGACGAGGGGACACTCACTCGAAATTACGTCAGTCGTAGCCAACCAAAACTAGACAACCGGAAACCGCAGGGTAAGGTGCAATTGGAAAGGGGTAATGAAGAAAAGGGTAAGAAATAATGAAGCCGGGCGATGGGCAATGACAGCAAAATACAACTTCGTTCAATTTGAAAGAAGGTGCCTTTGGTAGCCTACTCAGCACTTCCAGCCATGGAAGACATTTTTAAACAGGAAAATATGCAAAAAATGTATCGAAAACCTTTAAGGTTTTGTGCTGCAGTTACCTGTTATGGGCACGAGTGACGTCACATGGGCCAGCACTAAAACTACAATTTTTAGCGAGTTAGTTACACGTTATCATTGAAGTGATGCAATCAAACTGAACTGTTGGCATCACTACAATCGCCAAGTCGTGTGTCTTGGACACAGTTTAGGTCGGTCGCCGCTAAAGGCACAAAGAAGATCACGTGACCTCATAGAAAAGTTTCATGAAACTGGCTGGGGAGCCGCCAGTGCTACACATGTTTTCTTTATTATCTCCATCGTTTTTAGGAAGTTTGCGATAAAAACGTGTATCATTTGTTATCGGTGCAATGCACTCTTTTTAACGACCCACACTTGTATTTTCACTGAAGTAACCTGAAGCGTAGAAACGCTGTTAATAACAGCGGAGTGTTCAAACTTTCTTCTGTCCGTGCGGATCGTTAACAGAAAATTCCGCTTGGCGAAGGGGAGAAGGAGAAATGCTGGGCAAAGGTGAATAAGGGAAAGTGGCGACAAGGCGAGGAGCTCACCGAAGGAAAATGCGCTTCACGTGGTCAGAATCAAGCCTAGGTACTCGTGTTAAGACATCGGCATCTATCTGATTGTGCGATCATCGTTTTAGGGGAGCACAGCATTTCCCTTGGGTCGGCAGTGCGGGCGTTGTCTGAAGTTAGGCTGAGTTGAAGTGGACTTTGGCTTTGGACTAAGGCAGTTCGGATATAGGACCTAAAGGGGGTGGATTTTGGACTTTGGTATAACTCAGTTTGGATAGAGAAAGCTACGCTTTTTATCCATTTTTCCCTTAAAAATGGGACAGACGACAATAAAATCATATTTGAAGCTTGTGAAAAGCACCTGTTCCCCTGTTTGTTCAGTCTTAGCCTTGCAATCGCGAAGGTGGCCGAATTTTTGACGTCGAAGTCTCTGTCACGTTTTGAACTTCCGTGATAATTGTAACGGTGGCCCAACAGTGTAACAATACTTTCCTTATAAATTTTATCTTATCTTGACTATTACTAAATCTCTTATCACTTACCACACTCCTCAGAGCACACGCGTTTGCCTTTGAGAGTCCACTTTGTAGCCATGAAGCACTGCAGTTCACGAGAAAAGAAATTTTGGAGTCACTTTGGAAAGTTTGGATGTTTTCTTATCTTCTTCGTGTAGGTGCGCTGATAAGAAAAACGTTTAAGAACACGGTTGAAAACATAGGCTGTGTCCTATGCACGTTGCTTTAGAGGATGCAAGGAAAGCGTGGTGTCGTTAACTTTCAGTGCCAATTCAGTGCGCTGCCAACAGACCCAGGCTGCCTGCGCCGGTGATTTTGAGAGCGCGTTGAAACGGTCATGATTGCGAAAGGTCCGAAGAGCCAAATTTTACGGTTTCCATTAAGAAACCGGAAGTAGGAATAAAAATACGACGGAGCGGTAGAGCTTGCAAATAACGTGCGGCCCTGTCGGTGGCCGCTGCACTTTTTTTCCATCACCGTCCCGCGCTCAAAAATACCAAATAATAAAAACATTTCAACATAGAAGCAGTTGAACGACTCCCCATTTTCTATCAGCACGTTTTGCGCTTGCTCAAGCATGTCGTAAACGCAGGACGATAGCTTGATGAGGCGAACGCGTCGGCAAGGGCAGAAGAGATGAGTCCGTGCTCTGGAGTGTTGGCTTGTTTTTGCCACTGGCTGCGGCCCTCTGCAGCTGCTGTGTCCACTATGGGAGACCGCGATTTTAGGGACTGTAGGGAGCCCCTATTTCGTAAGCCTAATACCGCATACTCGCGTAGTTGTGGCTAGTAGTGCTTGCGTTTTTTTAGAAGCCTGTGAAACTTAAAAGCTAAAAAAACAATGTAAAATGCGGGTTGCTTTTTAACCCCGCTTCATTGGTAGTTGAAAAAGCTGCTAAATGTTTGCTTTTGAGAAGCGTCGAAATCTCGCCGAGTTTTTTTCTTCATTGTTAGAAACACTTTTGTTAGATTTTAACAAGGGAACATTATTCATTCTGGACGTTTACGGCTAGTTTCCGGTGCGTCCATCACACCCAGACTGATCAGTCATGGCCGCAAAGATAACGTATGTTTCGCGACAAGCATATATCGAGAAAAATGCCCGCAACCGCACACCGGTTCCCATGGGCATCTATGTGTTGACGATAGGCATTTTTCTTGAAGTAGGAAGTGAAAGAGGATGTCTTATTTACTCTAGCGACTAAGAGGAGCGATGCATTGTTGCGATCGAAGACTTATTTTGAGTGTTTAGAAAACCGTTAACCATATTTCTGGTTTAGCGCACAGCCATAATGAACACGGAAGTGGACATTCAAACTCGGCTTGCACACTCCTCGCAAAGCTGCGTATGCACAAAAATAAGCTATATGCGGGCTCTATTCGAAATAAAAAACTTGCGTCACAGGTCCTGTACTCAAATAAGTGAGGAAAAGAAACGGTTATTATCACTAGCTCTCATCTCGTAGTTAGGTGAACGTGAAATGGCGTGATCTTCAAAACAGCGTGGAAGCCCGTTCAGATAAAGACGCATTGTACCATTCTAAAGTGTAATGTTATCTTTTGTCCGTTTCGTCTAACTTTCAAAGTGCCCATTGCAGCAATGCCTGATTGGTTTGAAAGCGGCTGGCTGGAGGCGACACGGCACAAGCCAGCTAGGCCGCCGGGTACAGGGCTTGGCATAGTTCAGATTTCGCAGGCGGAACTACGTCACGAAGTCCATTGAAAACAAACTGACATTTTCGAAACGTACACAATAGAGTATTCCGCCCCTGGTCGCACATTCTTGACTACTTGGCTACCTTTGAGAAGCTGTCGGCTTATGGAAACACCCGGCTTAAGGCCAGAACACATGGAGTGAATATGCGGAGACAAGACCAGGAACAACGCCCGGCGGCACGCGCAAGCCGCGCTGCGCCTGAAAAATCGTCGTCCGCCGTCGATCTAGAAGGGCCCGAAAGGTTCGTCGGCGGCGGAGCGCCGGCGAGCGGCAAACCGATGGAGCTAATCAGGTCTTCCGATTTCCCCTCCATGGCGTACGGTGCGTACAGGCCGCTGCAGACGGCTGCTTTGGAAGTGTTTAATAGACGTACGTTAGTCCCTGTCCCAGTCCCAGTCGAGCTAAAAAAAGAGGTTTGTGAATCTGAGATCGATCGCGGAAACAATGTTTCAAGAAAGAATGCCCGCGCTTTTCTGATAGCTCAAGCCGCAGGCGCAACATGGTCCAGACCCAATTATCGCGGCTTGTGTCGCCGAGATAGGCATGTACGATAGCTTTGATTAGGTTAAATAAAGGCGATCCAGCTACACAACTTGTATTTACAAAAATATGGGGCCCGTCTGTAACATTGGCGTGTGAGGAATCGGCCATAGTACTGCGACGGCCTCTCAAATACAGCAAAACATCAGAAGCAGCCAGCCGTATGTAATAATATCCCGGATTGACATGCCCTGATTGACTTAATACCTTATTGAAGTGCATATGGAGAGAATGCCGTATTTTGAACCAAAGTGCCATCTGTCGATATGGACTGGAGGTAGAACGCCGGTTCCATCTTCTGGGAGTGATTTATTCAAATCTCCCCGGGAACGTTCTTTTTTTTTACTGCCTTTAGCACTACTGAGAACTGAAAACGAATATTTCAGTAGAAGAAACGCCTGCGACTCATGTAAAACTGTAAAACGGCATACCACCCAAGAGAAAAGTTCCTTCAGTAGGAATGTTTACTGAACACACCCATTGATTCTCGGCGTAGTGGTTCAGTTAGCCACACTGAGAGCATCCCAGCGTCAGCATGGCGTCGGCCGTCGTGTCTTAGCTTAATGTAGTTCATCTCGACGAACATACGGCGTCCTGCCGCGGCAGATTTTCCACCGCGCGAACTTCATCGTGAGAGATCGCTCCATGTATTCTGCCCTTTAAACGGTCTTCAGCATTGAGGCTACACGAAACCGGGGACATCGTTGTATATTATTGTCTTTAATAATAAAGACGGGGAATACCTTAATTATAGAGCTAAACACGCTTATTACAAGCCCAATACAAGACAAAAGTCGCCTGATTGAATGACTTGTGGCGTTTCGCGAAGCCCAAGCCCCCTGGTATAAAGAATTGGACTTTGGAAAATGCATTCTTTCTTTACGAGGATTTGAATTTGACCTTTTGAACTTTTCCAATTTCAAGTTTTTCAATGAAATTTAGAGCACTGGAATGTATTCCCACAAATATCTAAATATATTTTTCCGCCGTGTTTATACTGATATGATTTCTTCGCCTAATCATCATATTTTGACGTTTTCGCTTGTAACAAAGCAACACATTTAAAGGGTTACAATAGAAGGCGCAACAGCAGCAGAAAGTTTCAGTAGAATTTAGGCCAGGGAATTCTTTTGAAATTTGAACGCGCAAAAATTGAACTGACTTTATTATATCTCATCCGTGCTTATTATGGGAGGAGAAACACGGGAGAAAAGAGTGTGACAGAGGGACGGTGAAGAAAAACAGGCATTTACGTGACAGGGGCGGAAGGAGAATATCGTATTTTGACGAAATCTGCAGCGAAGTAAGAAGATACGTGGGCAATGTTTGTACACGCTCTTTTTTTTGTAATTGCGTTAGGCCGCTGAATTGGGTAGGCGTAGACGATTTCATTATCCCATGTTCGTGTTTTTTTTCTGTTTGATGATTTTATTATTTGCGTTAGCTGTGAATGACTCGTATTCGAGGTGTGGCGATTTATGGCCTAATCGGGTGACTTGCGTTTTGTTCCTTATATAACAATAAGTTTCTTCTTCGTTCTTTTTCTATAATCGTCTATGCGCATTTACACCCTTATAACTATAATTGAAATTACTCTGTCCTATACGCATTCTGGCGGAGATACAAGGCGTTGTACATGTCGCATTGACGTATTCAGCAAAGAATGCTCAGCGATTTAAAAAATTGTCATGCTGGGATAGGTGTTGAGAGGGACTAGTGACGACAGTCCTAACCTAATCACACATTAAACGTTAGCGTTGCCCTACGTTTTGTTTATTCACGCATGCGTCCTCATATTTTATAACCTCAACCGGACAGCGTCACGCATTCGATGCGTTACCCAAACACAGCCCCTATGACGGCTGTCTGGAACGTGTACCGCCCACTCCCCAAGCGCCTAAGCGCATGGTTGTTTACGGTATGGCAATGACGATACAGGTGGCCTAAATAACGAGTGCATGTGAATGTATGCCGGGAGCCGGGACACGGACCACTTTATTTCCTTCCCGAAAATTTACTCCCACCAAATTTATTTTGCTCCTCGGGCACACCGACAGAGCACGCATTTATTATAATTACAACCGACAGCACTTCCGAGGTACATACCGTTGGTGAACCTTATTACTCTAAAATATTGCTTCCCGCTTCCGAAGATACTTCACACTTTAGCGATAACCGAGTTCAGCACGAGCCGATATTACACCCGCAAATCTCCATTTTCTGCGCAATCACTAACCATGAACTTGCCCGTGAGGAAACAAGTCGTAGTATTTACTTTTTTGGTTTATCCAAGTCTCCATCATTCTCTGTACAAGAAGTTGTGAATGAAGTTATTGGGAGAGTTAACTTGCTTGGAATAATAAAAAAACAGTTTGTCGCCGGTTTCCTATGCCATCGTGGACGTCTTCTTTCCGCATTCGAAGCAATATTTTTTCTACCCTTGCAGCCGCTCGTGTTACCCTGCAACTCAGCGTAAAGCAGTGTCTAAATTCACTGCTAAAAATTAAGAAATATTAACGCATAGGTGCCACAGTTGCCGTACACCGCTCACGTAATGGAGTATTTGCATTGTTGCAGCGATAATTCTTATTGAGGTTTATGAAAGGCTGTTCGAGGTGGCAGGGATGCAAAGTCAACTCCCTTGTCTACGCATCTCACGAATAGTAAAATGAACGTCCTTGTCCTCGACCTAATACTGTAGCCTTTGAAAAACTGAAAGACACTCCCGTTAAAGTTTAAACGCGCATTCGTTTATCACCGGCATCACCAGAATCAGTATAAAGCAGAGATAACATAACGTGTCTTCTATTTCCCACGCCCCGTTTTTTTTTTTTGTGGATTACCATCACAGTAATACTAGACGATCCGCCAAGTACACATTTAGCTTAAATTCTTACTCGAACACACATAGTTCTATGGCAGTTAACAAACAATATGATATATATTTGACTTGTTCTTTGTATACATGCCTGCAACTACAGACGCAAAACAAATGAACGCAGAGGTATAACATAAATTAAAAATGTGGATTCTATGTTAGCCAAACATCTCAGCATATGTATGAGCTTGTATTTCATGCTCTGTTCAATACTTATGCACAAAGTTGTAACAGAAGCATCTTTGGCTACGTTAGCATACAAGACTATGTTGGTCTGTTGGTATCCCAATGTGAGTAAGACTATGTTATCACAGCATTGGCTTGCTTTGGAAATAAGGTATGTATCAAGTGCATATCATGAGGCTCATTTAATGAAATCTCATTTCACAGAAGCCTAAATTTATGTTCACATTTTCAATAAAATGCATGTTTGATGTTCGTTTCGTAATAGGCACAAGCTGAGGTGAACATGCCATTTAATTTTCCCAGTTGATCGACATTAGGCATTGTGATTACTCGCGAAGATTTATGAGTGACAACAGGGGCATAGCTATTACCTAACAGGTCATCCAATGCATATACTTATGCAAATAAACAGAACATTTTCAATCTTTCTCGCCCCTCAGTTTAAGAAATCCTAAAAGCAGCTTATAACTAAGTAACCCTTACTTGTATACACACATAAAGATTACTTAGCTACAGGTTACTTTTTCTAGCTTATAAATAATCGATTACAAACATTCGAAAATTTTCATCTCTATTAAGGGTTACCGAGCTTAATGTGTATACTCTGTTCCTGGTAACGTACAATGTAACTTCTAAACGGAAGTTACCTACAGCATACAGGTAACAATGGGGATAATTTCATGTTTTCTTTACCTCTGTCCAGTCTAAATGCTGCCGGAGTGAAGTTAAAAGCGGTTTATAGGTACCTAATAGGGTTATGGGTTATTATGGAGCTGTTGATACCTACTTCGCCCGGTCATTTTTCCAGCCTCATCTCTTTCCAGCTCCCCGTGTGAGATTTTCGGCCAATGGTAATTCACTAGTACGGATTCTTGGGCAAGTTGGTGTGGCGATCTTTCATGGTGTGGCGAATTCATAGCGCAAAAAGAACGAGAATGGAGAGAGAACAGACAACACAGCGCTAACTTCCAACTAATTTTATTTCACACAAACGTACATATATGTATCCCCAGCCTACCCGCAATCACTTCCCACTCTCACCGCCAATGCTGGCGTGCTGCAGTCACGCGCAGAAACGTTGCCTCCTTATCCGACAAATTCACCGACGGCACGCTCACACAGGAAAACCCCGCTTTACTAATCAAATCTGCCTCTACTATTTCTCTTACTTTTTGTTCCTTGTGTTTCGACCGTATCACACATTGCTCAAACCGTGGCACGCAGCCGCAGTCGTGGCAGTGAACAGACAAATGGCCATCCCTGTATTTGCTGACATTCCGTCTGTGCTCACCTAACCTGTCGTTAAGACATCGGCCGGTCTGGCCTATGTAACACTTCCCACACGAAAGGGGAACATCATACACCACTCCGACTGCGCACTTAACACATGGTTTCCTATGTCCTTCTACACACCCAACCGGTGCTTTACGGAAGGGGTTAGTCAACTTGCAAATTTTGTTCAATTTGTTAGGTGCAGAGAAAACAACCTTTACGTTCATACGATTGGCAATCTTTTTGAGACGGTGAGACGTATTGTGCAGATATGGAATTACTGCTACTTTTTTCTTTTCCCCCTCCTGTGACCTGCCCTTCCCCTGTTCTTGAGGTTACTCTCAGCTACCGATAAGAGAACGGCCACCGGATACCCAGCAGCGAGCAAGCGCTCCGTTTGCGCTTTGAAGCTACTCCCCATGGAATGGTGACACGATGTTTCAAGAGAATTCTTAAAACACAGGTTAATTATTCCTCTTTTTGTGAGCTTGGAGTGAGCCGAATGAAAAGGTAACAGGCCTTTGTCTCCCCTCGGGTGATATGCCCAACATACATGTCGCTCAGAGAGCGTCAGTTTAATATCAAGGAACTGTAGCACGTTGTTGTCCGGAACCACAACAACAACGTGCTACAGTTAGAAAAGCTCTGTTAGAATAATTTATTTTGTTAAATGAGGTGCCGATTTTATTGTGCCATTTTGCACAAATAATTGCATTGTTTCAGCCGTCACGTAATGCTCATTTCCCCCCTTGCTCATATCCAGAATCGTGTGTACTTTATAACTTGTGGCACTCGATCGGATATAACACAAGTCGTGTTTACCCAAGAAGGCGTGCACTAAACGCTGCCCACACTTCCTGAAATCATTCTCTTGTAGCATATGCCTCGGTGTTTTCGGAAATAATTCTTTCTCCTAAAGAAGTAAGTTGGGTATTCGTCATTTTCAGACAGTGGATCAGTTTGGCCGTGGTTTTTTGGGGTTCATGGATAATTTCGCCATTATTCTGATTTTCTCGCATCAGTGGCTAATTCCTTCCGTGTTATCGCATAACCAATTTGTGCGAGGCATGCTCCCGATGCGGAAGACTATAGCGGTGAAGCTCCTTTATGGGACGGTGGTATGCGCGAGGCGTGGTGCTGGTTGCTAAATTGTTGTGGTTTCCTGATAAAATAGAAATTGTGCTGAATTTGGTTACAGGCTCGCCTGGCCAAGTTACGGAGAGAAGAGTGTGGACATGGATGCTGCCCCTTCATTGGTGCCTGGTTGTTCGAAAGTTGTGCTTCATTCAGGTACCTGTGCTACGAATAATCAGCATTATGTTTTTCTTGCAGACAGTGTTCCTTAAACTGACAAACAATACTCCACTGAGTATGACAAAAGTGATAATGAAGTCCCATTTTGGTAGCAATAACAGTATTAATATGTAAGAACTGCAATGTATCTATTTAAGAAATCACGGACGCTTGCACTCGCGCGCAAAACTTAAACAGCGAAACTGTTCTAGGTCAGCATTCAAGGACACATAGTGAAGTTTCAGTATGATTGTTGATTTGTATAGTTGCAGTGCTAGTAATCTTCATCATATGCATCGATGATGTCGTCGTCTTCTTCGCGGCAAGTCCTCGGTGCTAAGTCACACTCAGCATTGTACACAGACTCAAAAGAGCAATGTGGGAACTTGAGACTCTCAGGGAATTGAATTAGGGTGGGATCTTCGTAAACGTTATAATTCTCGTTCTTCAGCACGCTAATCTTCTGGAAGCGTAGCCTCTTCCTCAGCCGTGTGAACTATCCGTTACAGGCCGATGTCCAGAACTGCGAAGACGCTGCCGCGCATGGGCATGAAGGGTGCGTACCCAGCACTCCACCAGATGTCACGAAGCCAAGGATGACGCAGTTGTTTGGAAAAGAAACAAGTTTATTGGAGCGAACTTGTGCTCCCCTAACAACTGAAAAGAATACAGAGGCGGCGAAGCAGCGGTCAACAAAGTGACGTACGTGCGTCGGCGAGCGTCGCAGAAATCGAATGCCCCGGCGTCCGCACTGCAGGCTTTTTATCTTTCGGCGCGCGTGGTTCTCGAAACGTCGATTCACATCGAGAACATAGTAGATCCAAGAAGATTATTCTGGGCTGTTCACGTTAGATCGGAATGCTCTCCCTATCACAACAGATAACACATGCGGCACAGAAAGAAAGAAAGAATGGAACACGTGCTTCCTTTGGCGCAGAGATAACACAGACCGGCGCAGCCGGGCGGTAAAAGCAAAACACAAATAAACAAGCCCAATGTATGGTTCGCGGCAATATGGTACCGAGCGCATGCGCACGACGACTCGACGACGGACGAGCGAGGCGCGCACCCTATGGCATGTCTTTCGTGCATCGACCAAGTGTTGCCACGATTGCGGTGAACGCTGGGGTGTTTTCTTTTTCTTTTTTTTTTTGAGGGGGGGGGGGGGGGGGGGGGGAAGCCACTACACGAGACGGGGATTCGGCGGCCGCCCCGAAGCACGCGATTACGAGTGCTCGGCATTTTCTCGCTCCTGGAGGTTTTTGCCAGTTTTTTTTTTGTTTCTTGCTAAGCCCACTGCGCGTTCGCGGGACGCTCGGCGATTGCCGCGGGGCCTGCGCTCACGAGCGCCCGGTATTTTCTTGGTACTTTTTCTGCAACACCAAACTTACGGCCGGTAATAACAGCTCCAATGTCATATTCTATGTAAAGGCGGCAAGCAGTCTGGCACAGGCCACGAATAGCCTCAACAGATTGACTTGTACAAAACCGAGTTCGTTTGTCAACTAGTGCTACAGTGTTTAAAACTTCGATCCTTATTTTGCCTTTTAGTTAGCGACTATCTCCATCAGTTTATTACTGCATGCTGCATCCCTGAACTGCATTACTGCAGTTCATTCGCTTAACAGTGTCCGCAGCATTAAGCTCTTTATTTTTTTAGCAACAGCCCTAGGTAGTCTACTACGACGGGTATTTTGGGGAACACCAAAAATAATAGAAATAAAAGAGCTCTAATTAAGCTCTAGTAGTTAGTGAGTGCGCTTATTGTGTTCTTCCGTCTGTCCCATGACGTTTGTGCCCTTCATTTAATAATAAATGTATACCAACTGGCCCAACTTTCAAGCCTTTTGTATTTTATCCCAAATAACCCTTTGGGCCATTACCGGTACTGAGAATCTGTTTGTCGACCTCCTGGAAATGAAACTAGTAGATCGATGTATATTATAGATATATCCACTCCCACAATACATGTAGATAGAAAAAAAATGTAGGTTGCCGATGCCTGTTACCAATAGGAGAGGATAAAAAAACCGACCAAAGCACGTTACTGAAACGAAAAACTTTTCGGCTCCCACAAGGCAGTCTTGTTTTAAATTACGTCAGTACGTGGTGGCACGTTAATTACGAACAAAAAGATGACGCAGACAGCGTCAGCATAGTCGAAGCAGGTTACCTTGGGTTCCAGTGAGACGGTCGCTGAAGTTGCATTATCAACGATTCCACATGAAGCAGTACAGCAAGTTGGGCTGGTTGGTGCATAATTGATATATTCAAAGCGCACAAATAACGGTGACAGACAGGAGGGGCACACACAACCGCTTACTCGGAACTGCCACTTTACTGGAAAAACAGAAAATTCACTCTTAAACACAAATCATAGTTTACAGAAACACGGTGCCGATTTGCGCGTTCTCCTTCCAGTGAAGAGTGATAAACAATTTGCTTACACACTTGTTATTATGTTACTTTATAAAAAAGGCCTCGACCACTTCACTGGAAATCTGATCATTATGCATGTACACTCCTCATGCCTGTAAATTATGCCTGTATATGTGTCCCCCTTTGTATGATGAGACTGTGGTTCTGTAGAGGCATCCGGCCTATAGCCGGATCTCTACACCTACAATACCGGCCCCTAGTAATGACAGTCTCATATCTGCTCTCTTCAAAACAAGGTAATCCATTGTATCTTTGGGGTACTCATTAAAACTACATGTGTTTAATGGTTTCTATTTATCCTAAATGATTAGGACAACGGCTTTATATCTTGCGAGCACCAACGTATGTAGAGTTTGTACCAAAACTCTGAGCAGGTGGTGGATAGAAAAACTTCGTTTTTGAAGAATTTACTGCCTTTTTTGAACTCTTATTTTGTATATCGTAACACAATTTTTATTCTTCTTTTGTATAGTTCTTTTTGAGATATGCTGCGTGGTTTAAGCATCTAGATCACCTTTGTATTGTCGGGATACATTCAAAAACAAACAACGGAACGTCTGCTTGTGTGCGTGCTGCGGATCCTGGTGATTGGCGACGTCGGTGCAACAGGAACAAGCTACCGAGGTTCGTGTCCAAATTTTAAAGCGAAAGCGTTCTTAGTTGGAGCGATGCGTCATGTAAAAAGACTAATCCTTGTACAAGGATTGGTCGGCTACAAGGATTAGTCTTGTACCGGGCTGAAAGCTCTGACGTTACCTCTTCACACACGGTGTATCCATGAAACCGGGCTTCCATTGTGTGAAAACGGTTACTTGAAAAATGCCAAAGAAGAAAGGTTCTAGATATAAGACAAAACGCGGATCTAACATGAAGAAGAAGTAATGCGTTTAAATACCTGCCAACTCTCCCAATTTGTTCGGCTTACTCCCGCTTTTTGAACTATCCTCCTAGATGTACCGAAACATCTCCATAAAGAACAAGCTCCAACCACGTACATTATCATCCCAAAGGTCTTAAAAAAATTACATTGTCAATCTGGTTTTTAAATCTTTGATGTCGGCGTATGCGTCAGGTCTAAATGTTACCATCTGCTGGGTTCCAGGCTACGCTGGCATCGCGGGCAATGAGTTTGCTGATGAAATGGCCGCTGCTGCTGCACTGATAAACACTCTAGACATAGCAACAGTACCGTACACTGACATGAAGCCAGTCATCAGACAACACCTACGTAAAACATGGCAAACACACTGGAGTGAACAGTCAGACAACAAGCTACACGTAATAAAGCCACACTTGGGACATACACAACGGACTCACACAACAGACACACTGAAGTGAACCTAGCAAGGTTACGGATAGGCCACACACATGCAACACACTCGCATTTGCTCACTGGATCTCCAAGACCCATGTGCAGCGGTGGGGAGAGGGCCTATCCGTAATCCACGTACTCATCCAATGCAAGGCACTTGACACAACACGAACGCAAACACTTCCCACAACTATACAGACAACACGTTCCGTTTCACCCATTGTAATTTCTAGGAGACGAGCCCATGTTTTCCACCAAGCTTGTTTTTAAGTTCCTTACCGATGTCAATTTTTTGCATCTCATCTCTTATCATGCATCATGACATCCTGGCCCTTTACACCAGTCATCTTCATTAGCTTGTTTTAGTTTGTGTATGTTTACTGAAACCCTCTCTACTTTTACTTTCACATCGCTGTCATGAAATCACTTTTGTTTGGCGCTCTTTGCCCTTAGCTAGCCTTGCGCCATTAAAATCCAGATATCATCATCATCCAACCACTCGGCAAAAAAAAAAAGTCAACCATCGTAATTTCTGCCATGACTTAGGTAGCCTTGCCAAGACTGCGCATGTCTTATTCAAGCTTTTTGAATTCAGTGATCCTGCATGCCTTTTTTTTTAGTTCAGTGAACGTGTTAGCAGTTTTTCTGGAATTATTTGCAGGTTTTCTTAAGGGCTTCCGCTAGAGAATTTTCGTGATTTTTTTTCGTCCATGGAAAGGCAAGCACTTCGGATTCTGCACGACTTGTTTATGCGACGTGAACCTGGCTCACGGCGGGAAAAGCGATATAAAGCTGCAATTGGCAACGAACGAGCCCCGCGCTGCCGAAAAACTGGGGACCGTGCTAAATTTTGTTATCCGCATCAATGATTTCGAGACCCTCTTCAGCAGGTTCTAGTCGGAGACGTACTATGAACAATCGTACTCTGACAAGTATTTAAAGAAAGTGAAGTCCCCTACAGTGAATTCGCTGCAGAATAATCAGTGGGTAAACCAGCTGGGCAGTTCCCAGTGAACCCTGCTCCTCACAACTCTAAGTAAATGGCATATTGAATTTGCTTGGTTTGTAGCATTAATGTGGCCTTGAAATCAAGAATAAAGTCGTAGGCTAGACGTGCCACGTATGCTGCAAAGAAACCTTGACCTTCCCTCCACGGTCAATTTCACGATTTTTGCGGTTCCCAGGTTTACAGGTATGCCTCTATCTCATAAACCACCTATCGGAATACATTTAGATCGTTCGAAGCTGCTTTTACTTAGAGCGTGAAAAATCGTCGCAGGGTTCGTTTTTCATCGGCGATTTGTGTGTTTCAAGGTTTGGCGATCAATTGGACACACTTTCAGATATGGTTGTACATACCGGAAATGAATGCTGTGACGCGCTTGTAACACAGTTTTGGTGTTAGAATGCTTTTGTGAATCTCACAACTTTCTTAACAAAAGGAGGGTAAATTTTCTTTATGAAACGATCATCATTCGGCCTTTAAGTGTTTTTATTTGGGCGACTTCTGCATTGGGCGCCTATTTATGGTTCTTTTATCTGCCTTCGTGAATACGCAGAGTTAAAGCCGCCCACATCACTAAGTTATCTAATTTTTCAAATTTGTAATGAGAGCCTAAAACAAGAAAGTCTTTCCGAACGTAAAAACTTTGCGTGCGCAAGCGACTCTGCTCGGTTGTCTACTCTACGCCGAAACGTTAGGTGACGGCCGCGTAAACCATCGCCAAAAGCAGGGATGGCGGAAGCCAAATTTCTCGCGCGCTGAACGATGGTCGTTACAGTATCAAGGGAAAGTACACGTGAGTGTGGCTTTCCGCCGAAAAGCTTCGGAGAAAATAACGCTGGATATGATTTTCTTTTTCCTCGCATGGGCATACAAAACAGCTGAAGGACAGTCCGTAACTGCCTTACTTCCAAAAAAAAGAAAGGGGCACTGTTGTCAATACAACATCCAGTCCCACCAATTTCAATCACCTCAGACGCCACGCCTTGCAAGCAAAAGATCGGTGTGTCACGAAACAATTCCAGGTCTTGGAATTGGCACAAAAAATCATAAATCCTGGCATTCCCGCAAAAGAAAACCCGAATTCTTACAGCTACGTCTTTGGATGCCATTACTTTACAAATTGCCGATATTGAACATGCAATCTGTTTTAGGGCAAAAGAACTATGTTTCAAGCATGCGCGTGGTGAGCTGTATAATATCAGTGGCACAAAAAAATTACACCATTACACCATCTTCCCACGGGGGAAACCCTGAGGGGATGCAAAGCCGCGGAGTAGTAGCCTGTTAATTGGTTGTTAGAGTAACGACACGTGCGGTAGCGTATTAAATGACTTTTTTATTTATCGAGTAGTGGGGAACGTTTTGCGGCTTCTCGTTCTCGAAGCGAGGAATCCGCTGTTCGGCGTTGGAGTTTCGAAGCGTTGTCACGTTGCCGAACGCCATCTGGATCAGCTAGTCGCCGCTGGCGTTTCAAAGCGGCTTGTCGTTCTCGAAGCGATTAATCCGCTGCTCGACGCTGCCGTTTACGTTCGGCGTAGCGATCTCTCCTCTGTGCAGCCTTGTCTTCGAAGGTGCTCGCGGTTCTGACAGTGTGCTGGCTGGCGCTAGTTTAAGGTGTGCCAGCCAGTTCGCTGACGGAATATGTTGGCGTCCATTTCCAGTCATCGGACGGCGCAGTACCGAAGAAGCAACTGAGCGGAGCGCGGACGGGGTTTATTTGAAGAGCAGAGGGAGTGGAGAGGAGGAGCAGTGCGCATGCGCGTGATTGGACAGCTGCTGGGCAGAGGGGAGAGGAGGAGCAGCGCGCGTAGCGCACAGGTGGTGTAGAGAGGAGGAGCAGCACGCGCTAGCGCATAGGTGGTGTGGAGAAGAGGGGGGAGAGAGAGCGGTGTCATCACAGCTGTTGTGGAGAGGAGGAGAGGTGCGGACGGGGGACGACGGAGGGTCGACTAAAAGATGCTTTGCATTTAAAAAGTTGAAATTGGGTTCAAAGCTAGCGTTAGCAGCTGACCTCGCTCCGGGAAGGGAAAGATCAGTGCCGGGTGAGGGTAGGTCGTTGACGCAATTGCGGTGCCAGCTGCCCTGAGCAGTACAGGTAGCGCCTGGAGCGAACAGGAGGCTCCTGGCGATGGCTAGGGACTCGAGCGTGCTTCGGGAGGTACTGTCCAAGGAGCTACTAAAGGGATGATGGGTGCTGCCTGAGTGCAACCGAAAGGTCAGGAGCAGATTAATACAAGCCTTCACATTCTTAGAAAGTTCGAAGCACCATATGCAAATTTGAATGTCTCCGACTCGGTGAAGCACTGCTTGCGAATGGACTTGACGAGAGATCCGACTGAAAAAAATTGTCGATGCTCAACGCTGGTGTGCACGTAATTTGCTAGCAAAAGGAATGCATTTTCGGCGCTTAAAAAGTATTCCTTTACCTTTGCATGCATTATGTCGTGTGCGTAAGACGGATGAATTCCGGCCGGTAACATACAGCCCTTAAATAGGCGATTGTCGTTCCGTTTGAAATACAAAACAACCGATTCTTTATTGCCCCCACCCCCCAAAAAAATACAGGAGTGCAATGACGTAACAAGTCTCAACCTATGAGCTGAACAGCAAATGAAGTCAATCTGCACTCTTCTCCAATGGGGTCGACGTTTTTCATTCGTAAATAGCGTTAGTGTATTAAGGCAAAATGACGTGTTTCTCGTGCTCGTCCTGTGACAAATAGTGCTTGAAGCCTATAAGCATTCGTTGTGGAATTATGTTGACTATTTTATTCCGAATAGTTTCACTCTGCCTTCAAGAGGTGGTGTATCATAAAAAGTAAAAACCTGGCTCGAGAAAAGTCCCGCTTGAACGGCTCCGCTATCGTGATCACTGAAATATGGAAATCCGGAAAGCGCGCCGACGCATATTCTTTGCTGCTTGTGCAATAGCGGCCCCAATGCACATGGGTCTCCCGTTTGAAAGCGGCCGCGTCGATTGCGACAATGTACAAAAAAAAACAAGGCAAGCTTTCATCACCAGCGCCTCTTATTCGCTGTCACGAATGATATCTACGCGTGTTCCTTTCTTTCGCCCTTTTTGGTGCTCCCGTATAATCGCTATTGAAGTAGTTCTGGCAAATTGCGCTCTCCCTAAGCTTCCATAAAATCAACATGTGCATATGAATGCCGCCATTCAGGGTGAAGGTTCATTAATGAGACCATTTTCAGGAAGCCCATAGTGTGAAAAAAATGGCATCGGTGGGATAAAAACACTTTGGACGAAAAAATTTACGCTTAAAAGAAAAAAAAAGTTTTTTTTTGATATAGACGAACGCGCAGAAAAAACTGGAGCAGGTGAGGTTATATTCCACTGCAAAAACATACCGCTGCTTCTTTATGAGTGATAGAGAAAAGCTTGAGAATTGCAGGGAGAACTGCTTTGGTTATCTCGAAATTTGCTATTCGCGCTTGACTCCTAGGGCGTTCCCTCCTCCTCTCTCAGCATTCAATGGAGGCGACCAATAGTTGGACAGACTGAACCGCTGTTGGTTTTCAATTAAGTTTCTTTCTCTCTCTCTTCCTGTCTCATTTGTTTCGATTAGCTTTGAACGTATTGAGCGTTAAACCGCTAAATCAATCAATCAGTCAATCATATATATTATATATATATTTATATATTTATATTTATATATATATTATATATATTTTATATATATATAGCGAATCAGAATAGGAAATGAGGGGCTCGTAGAAATAACACAGAAATAAGGGTTGGCAGTCAAGAAAACCTGGGAAAGCAAAGGGGAGGTTGTGGTAGGTCATGGAAACAGATAAAAAATTTGGAAAAAAAGAAAGA
The DNA here is from genome assembly GCA_013339765.2 of Haemaphysalis longicornis. Taxonomy (NCBI): domain Eukaryota; kingdom Metazoa; phylum Arthropoda; class Arachnida; order Ixodida; family Ixodidae; genus Haemaphysalis; species Haemaphysalis longicornis. The sequence goes on along the minus strand of CM023449.1, from coordinate 157,222,122 downwards.
AATCGAAAAAAAAAATCCCCGCCAGGTGGGATCCGAACCCACGACCTCCAGAATACCGGTCTGGTGCGATAACCACTACGCTACCAGCGGGGCGATTTTCTCCCCCGCTTTCGGGGGTATTTATGTCAATGAAATTTTTTTTCCTGTGCTGGGGGTGGTAGCCAGCGCCACTCTGACTTCTCGGGGTGAAGGGGACCTTCTTTTTAATCCCCGTGCCGTGACTCGAGTGTCTACGACATGTCGAGAGTGGTCAACCAGCGTTGAACCCTCTTAAGCTCCCTATGGCACCAAGACTGCCAGAACAGAGGCCGTCGCTATGCATGTAGGCGAATCAGAATAGGAAATGAGGGGCTCGTAGAAATAACACAGAAATAAGGGTTGGCAGTCAAGAAAACCTTATATATATATATATATATTTTTATATATTATATATAAGACAGAAAATAAGGTTTGGCAGTCAAGAAAACCTCGAAAAGCAAAGGGGAGGTTGTGGTGGGTCATAGAAAGAGATAAATTTTTTTTAGTCGAAAAGAAAGTGGTAAAAAAATGCCCGCCGGGTGAAATCCGAAACCACGACCTCCAGAATCCACGACCTCCAGAACCCACGACCACCCCCAAGTGCAGGAAAAAAAACACCTTAACATAAATACCCGACAAATGGGGGGAAACAGCCCCGCCGGTAGCGTAGGTTATCGCACCAGACCGGTTTTTGGAGGTCGTGGGTTCGGATCCCACCCGGCGGGCATTTTTTCACCACTTTCTTTTCGACTCAAAAAATTCTTCATCTGTTTCTATAACCCACCACAACCTCCCTTTGCTTTCCGAGGTTTTCTTGACTGCCAACCCTTATTTTCTATCTTATTTCACGGAGCCCCTCCTTTCCCATTTTCTGCCTCGCTACATGCTTATCGGGGGCCTCTGTTCTGGCAGTCTTGGTGCCAAGGGAGTTTAAAGAGGGTTCAACGCTGGTCGACCACTCTCGACATGTCGTAGACACTCGAGTAAGGGCCCGGGGGGTTAAAAAGAACGTCCCCGTCACCCCGAGTAGTCCGAGTGGCGCTGGCTACCCCCCCCAAGTGCAGGAAACAAAAATACCTTAACATAAATACCCGAAAAAGGGGGTGGGGAAACAGCCCCGCCGGTAACGTAGTGGTTATCGCACCAGACCGGTATTCTGGAGATCGTGGGTTCGGATCCCACCCGGCGGGCATTTTTCACCACTTTCTTTTCGACTCGAAAAATTAAACTCTTGCTATGACCCACCACAACCTCCCCTTGCTTTCCGAGGTTTTCTTGACTGCCAAGCCTTATTCAGTCTCTCCCCCCTCCTCCCTCCCTCCCTCTCTCCTCCCCCTCTCCTCTCTCTTCTCTTTTATATAATATATATATATATATCTATATATATATATATTATATATATATATTATATATATATAATATATTTTATATAATATATATAGCAGAACAGAGAGATACGGGACGAGGGACTCGGTAAAGATACATATCAAGGTTGCAGTCGTCATTGCCAGTGCTATTCGGCTTTTTTCGAAATTTTTAATAGGGCCGAATGACGTGTGCTTGTCACGTTTCTTTGATTCATTGATAAATAAGCGAAAATAAAGTCGAGAAAAAATCCGCCTTTTTCCCGGGGAGCGGGACTCGAACCCACATCTCCGCATAACCGGTGCGGTGCGTTCCCCTTACGCTATCCCCACAGCGGTTTCTCTCTCGACTTTAAAGCGGGGGTTTATATTTACAAGAGCTCTGAGGCCGGTCAACTAGCGCCGCCCCTCGACTACCGCGGGAGACGTAGAACGTCTTCTTTCCCAGCGGCCGCCACGTAGAACGTGGTCGGAGGTCGGGGTTAGCAATTGGCATATCCGAACTGCTGGAGCCAGTGCCTCGTAATGCATGTAGCAGAACAGAGAGATACGGGACGAGGGACTCGGTAAAGATACATATCAAGGTTGCAGTCGTCATTGCCAGTGCTTTTCGGCTTTTTTCGAAATATTTAATAGGGCCGAATGACGTGTGCTTGTCACGTTTCTTTGATTCATTGATAAATAAGCGAAAATATAAGTCGAGAAAAAATCCGCCTTTTTTCCGGGAGCGGGACTCGAACCCACATCTCCGCATAACCGGTGCGGTGCGTTCGCCATTACGCTATCCCCACAGCGGCTTCTCTCTCGACTTTAAAGGGGGGGTTTATATTTACAAGAGCTCTGAGGCCGGTCAACTAGCGCCGCCCCTCGACTACCGCGGGAGACGTAGAACGTCTTCTTTCCCAGCGGCCGCCACGTAAAACGTGGTCGGAGGTCGGGGTTAGCAATTGGCATATCCGAACTGCTGGAGCCAGTGCCTCGTAATGCATGTAGCAGAACAGAGAGATACGGGACGAGGGACTCGGTAAAGATACATATAAAGGTTGCAGTCGTCATTGCCAGTGCTATTCGGCTTTTTTCGAAATTTTTAATGGGGCCGAATGACGTGTGCTTGTCACGTTTCTTTTTAAATTATAAATAAGCGAAAATAAAGTCGAGAAAAAATCCGCCGTTTTCCGGGAGCGGGACTCGAACCCACATCTCCGCATAACCGGTGCGGTGCGTTCGCCATTACGCTATCCCCACAGCGGCTTCTCTCTCGACTTTAAAGGGGGGGTTTATATTTACAAGAGCTCTGAGGCCGGTCAACTAGCGCCGCCCCTCGACTACCGCGAGAGACGTAGAACGTCTTTTTCCAGGGGCCCGCCACGTAGAACGTGGTCGGAGGTGGGGGTTTAGCAATTGGCATATCCGAACTGCTGGAGCCAGTGCCTCGTAATGCATGTAGCAGAACAGAGAGATACGGGACGAGGGACTCGGTAAAGATACATATCAAGGTTGCAGTCGTCATTGCCAGTGCTATTCGGCTTTTTTCGAAATATTTAATAGGGCCGAATGACGTGTGTTGTCACGTTTTTTTGATTCATTTTTGTGTTCTTTCATATGTGTTTTTGATTCATATATATAATAATATATTAATATAAAATATCGAACCGGAACCGGTGTCGAACCGGAACCGAACCGAACCAAAAACCGGGAAACTGAACCGGTATTTTTGCCGGAACTGAACCCGAACCCAAACCGTTATTTTTTGATCAGGCTGAACCCGAACCGGAACTGAACCAAAAAAAAAAATAACGGTTCCGGTTTATGCCGAAACGGTTCGACCCTCCGCGGTTGATATTGCACAGTCAATGCAATTCACGCTTTTTTTTTTTACGTACCATAAACTTCGTACCCGCTCGCGCACTTTCCCCTCCAGACAATTGAACACTATTCACGCTTTATGTAAAAACAGGGGAAATGAATGAGCAACAAAGCAGCAATGGTCTGTTGCTTCTGGAAGCGCGAGCGTAGTGCAAGCTGACCAAACGAAATGTCATTCTCGGCAGCTTGCAGGGGGGAAAAAAAAGACTTTGCCCTTCCCTAGCTGCGACTTTATTGGAGCAATCAGGCTGCAGGAGTGCTCCACTGCGCAACAGCGAAAGCCCACACCCGATCTGTGCAAACTTTTTGCATTTCATAATTTGTTTAAAAGGTCCGACACCAGCAAATTGTTAATACTTGACAAGTGTGACCGCAGAGCTGCTCAGTGGCTAAGCCGTGCTGCTGATGCAGTTTTCCTCTTTAAGATCTGCGTTTTTTTGAAGGTGCACTTGGACCGACTGCCCAACTCGCTACATTACTTTTACTGCTACTCGTTCCGGAGGGGAGTACTGCTGTGGACGAATTAAAGAGCGTCTAAAAAAAAGTCTCATCTCATATGCTCCGCGCGTCAAATTTTTCCTTTTATTTTTTTAAATGCATAATCTGTTATAAGATTCCGCAATGTAGCGCACGGAACGATGGCAGGGGGTCAGGCGGTACGATGACATAGTGCTTGTAATGCACTCATCTTGTATAGCTACCGAAAAGGAAATTTCAGTGGTCAGAGCAATCATGCAGTGACAGAGCGTTAACTGAAGCTTACTTTTAACAAAAGTGTGGCGAACACATTCCATAAGGTGACAGCTAACAAATTATTCAGGGTTACCAAATAATCTAATCCATTGGTAGTATTTATGTGCCTGTGGTATGATTTCACAGTTTTGTTACAAATATAAAAAAAGTACGCCAATGGTTTATGCAGGCCTAAATTTAAGACTTCAAGGTTATCGTGACGGGCGATTCCATAGCGACGATTGCGATTTCAAAAAAAAGGGAAAGGGGAGAAAATATATCCCCCCGTCATACCTCTTCGTGGTGGCTTTAGAATAGTCTCTAGGACAAACATAAGTCTGGGCGGGAAAGTAGGTGGTAAATCGTCGCCACTTCATCTGTTTTTCTAATATCTCGTAATTGTTTAAACATTGCTTTGAAATTGCGCCACTGACCTTGGGGAACAACAGCATTTTGAATTTTTGTTTGTATTTTGATTGACTGTCGTTTTAAACTAATAAATGTTTTTTTTTTTCAGTCATAATTAAACTCATCGAACCGGTTCGCGAACCGGTTCAAGCTCCTGAACCGGTTCGCGAACCGGTTCGGTACGTGATTTTGTCGAACCGGAACTGAACCGGAACGAAATGATTTCGCCTGAACCCGAACCGTAACCGAACCGGTATTTTTTTCGGTTCGACACACTGATATATATATATATATATATATATATATATATATATATATATATATATATATCTATATATATAGATTTTGATGAGTTTTGCAATGGGCCAGAAGAAACGGTCAGGTAAAAGATAAGAAAAACTTTGCGGCTAACTTGTTTATTATAAATTAGTCCAACAGTTTCGGAATTGGAACCTCCTTCCTCAGGGATATTCCCACAACGAACACAGAACCCTTATGCACACTGCATGCGAGGGAGTCTCTCTTCCTCTCCCTTATCAAGGAAGGGAATATGGGTGGTGCGAGTCCTCGCCCCGGCGGACGGCGTAATACGCCAGAGAACGTAAAAATCCGGTAACAACACGGCACTTGCTGAGTAGGAGAGGAAAAAAAGAATGAGGAAGGCGGTGGTTTTAAGGCGAAAACGGCACGGGTGTGGGAAGGGAGCGGACCAGAGTTTTCTATCGGCCCGCTGCGGCTGGGATAAGAGAGAACTGACAAGCAAAAAACAGAAAACGCATGTGCACAGATTGGAAGAGCGTGGCGGTGGTGTAGTAACTAAGGACGCGGTCTTGGCCCGGCATTTGTTTCGTGGGTTCACACAGGACAGACCGTTAAACGGAGAGGCATTGCTTTTACCAAGAAACCGGTGATAAGTCTACTTTGTTTGCCCTTTGATGGGCCGCGACATGGCTACAGAGAAATGCACCAGCGGCAGCCAGCGGCGAGCCGCACAGCGGTCGTACCGCGCGAAAGACAGGGATCAAGTTACACAGGGGGCGGCGAGTTCGGAGAAGGCGACGAGTGCTCCGTCTGTCCTTGGCCGCAGCGTAGAGCAATGTAAAGGCACACATACGACGCGACAAGCGTGAAGTTCAATGGAGGGCCGACACAGAAAACCACTGAATTACGCCACAGCTATGTCTTAACAGAACACAACAATTTCATGTTACGGCCAGACTATCACTGCCGTTCAACGTCACCTCCCTCTCCCTTCTTACTCTTCTTAGTTGCCCCAACGTGTACAGCATTTATCGCGCAGCACGTCCAGTGCGGGGCGTAGGCAGCTTTTTTTGGGCGACGCTCCCCCTCGGTATGCGCACGTTGTCTGAGCTAATGGTGGTTGGTCCTAAATAATTAAAAAAAAAACTTTTGTGCTGGGGGAAAGGGGGTGGAACAATGTGCATCCACTTCCTGTTGTCAATCAACGTCCGTGGTCCTCCGGAGGCACGACTTGCTGCCAGCGCTCTCGTTGATACCATCAGTCAGCGTTTTGAGCTTATAAGACACAATTCTTTGTGTTCGCGCTCCAGTTTAGTGTGAAACCGGTCTCTAGCAGAGTGAGTTTAATTTGGTCGAATGAATGTCCTGGGAGGCTGACATGTCTTGAAATGGGCAAGTTCGGTTGTGTTTTAGCTTGAGAACTGTGGTCGTTAAAGCGTTTACGGAAGGCGGTTTCTGTTTGTCCGATGTACTGCATGCCACAGATATCACAGTGAAGCACGTTGACAATATTTTGGCTGTCACAGTTTAGATGCGCATTTACTTTGAATACGTAATCTGAGGAGCTGGCTTTAGCAGTAGCGGTGGTTGTCATGTGTGAACAGACCTTACTACGCGTTTTCTTGCATGTCTGGCATCCCCGTTGAGTGCCCTCAATGGTAGTCGTCTTGGCTCTGATTAAATATCTTTCAGATTTTTTCCGCGACGATCAACAACCTGGGGGCGGGGGGGTTGCGGAGAGGGCTTTTGGAAAATTGAAGATAGCCGGCTACTTTGTTGCTGTATAATAAAATGTCTCGAAAGAATGTTATTAAGTTCAGGCAACGCAGATGAGTGGGTGAGGACACGATTTGTCTGGCTTTCTTCCTTCCTGGGATTCCCTCCATGTAGAATTTCCTCGCGATTTAGGTTACGAGCTCTGTTGGTGGAGTCATCTCCCACTGCTGCTGGGTAGTTTTTACGAATTAGGATCATTGTTTAGTTGTTGGGAATTGTGGTCAAAGTCGGCGTTGTCAGAGCACATTCTGCGGTATCTGTGGGACTGGGAATAGAGAATGCTCATCTTGCAATGCCATGGATGTTCACTTTGAAAGTGCAGATACTGCAGGCGATCTGTGGGTTTTCTATATAGGGCTGTGATCGTGGTCTTGCCCTTTACATGAAGGGTGACATCGATAAAGTTTACCGATGTCCTTGAGATATTATGCGGAAAAGATATACAAGGGTGGACCGCGTTGACATCCGAAATGAACTTACGCAAGCTTGCCTCGTCATGCCGCCAGACAACAAAGATGTCATCCAGGAATCGCTTGTATATGAGCGGGCGAACGGGTTGATCTTCCAAAAAGGGTCCCTCGAATGCCGCATTGAACAAGTTCGCGTAATTTGGTGCCATTTTTGTGCCCATAGCTGTGCCGCTAATTTGAAGGTAATGTTTGTTTTCGAGTTGAAAATAATCGTAACGAAGCACTACGTCAAGTAGGGTAGTAAGGGCGTGCTCATTAATCTCTAGTGCGTGTGTGTGTTCTCCGTTTAACGCGGTGCTATGCTCACTGCGGCCAATTTATACACGCAGAATTCTTTATCTCAGCTGCCCACCACCTAACCTTTTAAAAGAAAAAATGATGTATTTTTGTCAACCACACTGCTGTTGGACGTGCGTTCGTTTTTTCTAAATAGGCACAAAAGAGTCGAACAACATCACCGCGAGGTTCTCTTATTTTATACACGTTGCTGCATTTAATTGGTACGTTTGGGTAAAAAAGAACAGCAGTACGCTATAGTGATTATAATAAAAAATCAAATTGACGAGGGTGACTCGGTTGACGACATTTTTAAAATAAATACGGCTTGTCATTATCGATGGTGCAGCATATAAAGTGATACGAATCGTGGAAGCGGGATCATGCTTCAGAAAGGCACGCCCTGCGATAAGATGTTACTTAAGATGACCAGAATGATAATGCCTAAGGCTTTGTATATGTAATGGCATTTTTTCTGCCGTTTCTTGCAGAGTTGTCAGCATTGAAGGAAACCTCTGTGTACCTGAAATGACACATGTAATATGACAAAATGGCGGCCTTGCCGAATGTTTTTACTGTGCATGTCTACCTTTAAAACTACACGCACACTCGTTGTTCAAAAAAATAATTCCTTTAAAGCAATTATAAACTACATTAACAGAATAATAATCCATACTGAAAAAAGGTTTGCTTGGAAGCTTTAAAATGGCCAACTGATTGTGGATTTTCTTAGAATTGCCTTGCAACGGGGCTAAACAACTTTGGCAATGTTTTCCGAAGAAAGACACACCTATTTAGCACACGACGTTGCACTCAGGGGAACAGTACTCCACAACCGATAAAAGAGAAGAAGCTTGGGGAAAGAAACTTCACGTTTCAAGTTCTCGCAATTCGAGCAGCACACGGAGATTACGGAGGCTCAAGGGGCAATTTTCTTGGCGCTGCACAATGAGGCGTGCGCTAAGAATAAAATAACAAGGACATGCACGTAAGCTATAGAATAAAGATACGCGCTACACTTTTATCAGCTTCTACAAACGAAAACGTCCCCATGTCATTACTATGGGCGGAAGCGTCAACGCAAAACAAGTGCAAGCGAAGTCGATGTAATGCGTGACTTCGTTCATTTAAGATCAGGCTTTGGAGAAAGGTGAGATTTAGGCTGGCGAGAGAGCTGGTGAAACTTGATTCGATTCTCTGAGGAGATTTCAAAGCTGCTGCGAAAGGTTTGTCATGGGGTTTGGTGGTGAAAGTTTTGATTTTGCACCAGACGCGACCAGGAAATTGTGTGTTATCGTCATTTGCATCAACTTGTCAAATGATTAGCATTATATATATTTACGGAATAAATTCATTAAAAATCACTGTGCTGAAAAGCAAGAATTAACCCTCTTTGTTTCCAACAGTGCTATACAGATTCCAAATGAAAGAAAAAAAAATTAAATTGTGGTCAAGCTTTTGTACTTTTTCTACCCATGTCTCGTGCAAGGCTAACGCCATCAATGTTTTCTTCTGCGTTGCTAAAGACTTCTATCACCCAATACACTGCGGAAAGTACGTTTTTTGAGTCACTCTTAACACATGACCATAATGAATAATCCTGTGGTTGCAAGTTAAATGTTAAATATTGGACAGGGTCAATCAAAATCAGGGCCCACTACTACGCGCATTTAAGGCTATCTTCCCTAACAAGTACTGATTCCGCGTTTCTAGCTGACCACATGAACTGCTGTCAGTGCAGTGCTTGTCCGTTTGTGGAGAGTTAGTAAAAATAACTGGTGGATTCCACGTATAGCTGGGAATCGAACTAACCCGAAGCGTTCCCAGTGTCATACATAGTTATGGCAATAAACTTGCGTTGGTATTTTGTGAGAGTGTTACATACTGTAATCAGGATATATGTTGATTTTTCCGAACGCTGAGTACTGGCGAGTCTGTACAGAAATGCGGGACGTAATGAAAAACGTTCAGCCTTTGAATTTGTCTTAGAAGGAGCGGTAAATCACACCTGTAGCTCGCGAACCTGGTCGTGATTAGTTGGAAAAGCGACAGATAAGAACCGCGCTGTTAGACCTCGTCTATTTGAAGACCAGTAAATCACCAGAGTGCCGGTTTGAGAAGGTTGCCATTAAAGTATGTAATAAACACTAATGTGGGTGTCATCTTGCGGATATTTTTGTAAAAGGAAATTACAGCCCCTGATGCACACTAAAGAAAACGCAACAAGCATGCCTTCGCGGTTGCACATAGAAGACACTCCCGCTTACCATCACCTTGTTTATACTCGACTAGATCAAAGTGCACAGAACGTGATGTACCCATCAGGTCAGCTTCGCCGAGCGCCTATTAGCGGTTAGAAAAACTGTAGTTAAAATTTATGTGTTCTTCCTCGATAAATATTTTTGGGGATTCAGTCATTTATAACGGCAATATGAGAAGTAGGTCACCCTCTGATAGGAGCAATGGCGAATGCTCGCGTCCTTTTTATTTCTCTGTGGTCACTAACCGTTTTTCTTAGATTGTGTAAGATTATGGTTACCGCTATAAGAACTCCGGGTTTCATCATGTGTTTTGGGGTAACACCGAAGATGTACAACAGGGGCGTACGGGGGTGATGGCAGTGTACACTGGGGTGAAATATTTATGTCCTTTTAAGTAGAGGCACAATGAGTTGAGACCGCGGATTCGGCATTCAAGAGCAAACTTTATGCGGTGGATACAGAAGTTGGAAACGGACATATCTGTAGGCAAAACCAACTCTTTGTTTCGCACACCGCCCAAATTCGTTAGGTCTTTTTTTCAGGAAGAACAAGAGGGAATGAAGACCAGGATTGCCATAAAATGATGCATGGGATGGGTGTTGAGTAGTTAAAGTAAAACTAATATATCTTGCGCAAAGAAACACCGCCGCCTCTAATTATATGTGGCTACCGTTAAGCATACGATTTTTAATGAATCACCAGTTATGAAGCGATTTCCGACCACAAAACGCTGCTGAGAACGTTTGAGAGATTACTTAGACAATAATGTCCCGAAGAAATGCCGCATACAAGGATTGGTCATAAGAAACGAACGCTGCGCGGGCAAGATGAATGGTGCTGTCGTCACAGCCGCGCCATTTCTACACTCCCTTCCCTAGTGAAGCCATCCGCATTGATCACTTGTTGCCGACGCGAATTCCCGATAATGTCCTCCCCCTGTCTCCTTCGCGTCCTGCTACTCATCTTTCTCTTTCAGAAGGATAATAAGTCAGCTCCCCAATTCCTTGTCTGGAAAGAAGGGAATGTGGGGCGCCGCGTTTCTGCAAATTCATCTTCGCTCGTCGAGGTGGCCGCCCTTTCTGTCGCACCCCACTCTGCTGCAGGCATCCTCGGAACAAACTAAGGCGTCGCAAATTTTTCATTACAAACTCGGTTGCCTCGCGATTCGCTACACTGCCCCCTTCACTTTCTCTCCTTCCGTTTACCTTTACGCGTTCGCGGAACCTAGTGAACGCTCTTATGAGCGCAGATTTCACATGTGCTGTCGTGCTGGTCTGTTTGTTTCGAGAGACGTCTTTCAGTTTGCAGAAAAAGCAAACTCTGGCGCTGTTTAGAGCAAACCTTTTAGACCACTTTGGTTCTGTAGAATGATGAAAACCTTTCATTGGTAGATGGAAGGCCTTTTATAATAAGCGTTAGCAGAGGGTAAACGTTCTAGCGGAAGTAGCCTTCATTGTACTGTATCATCGCGATATATCCGAGCGTCAATGTCAGGCTCCGTACATACAACTATGTCTGATTTTATACAAATCAACTCACTAACACTTGCACTGCGTCATAAAAACCAAATATTTTACAAAACTAAAACACGGATTTTAGCTTACTTGGCAGTGATGTGGCACCACTCGTCACGTAGCAGCCCTTTGATTCGCAACATAGCGTTGTGCCTTGACGGAGCTATTCATTAGCGATGTTTATACAGTTGTTATTGGACAAATGTTTCAACAAAAGTGTCAAACGAGATATGATTAAAAAAAAAACATTGCGCATGCATTTACTTTATTTGAGGTACGTCTGAAATAGGAAAGCCGGTCAATGTAATTTCATGACACCAGAAACCGGTTAACACGACCTAAATAACGCTCTTCTGGAGGGTTCGAATATCGTAGAATCTCGTACGCAAGAACACACAGGAACAAACACACACGCACGCACACACACATACACACACACACACACACACGAAGACACGCATAGGCACACACACACAAAAGCACACACACACATGCACACGCACACGCGCAAGTGCATGAACACACACACCTATACACACACAACGCACACGCACGCACACACACATGCACACGCACATACGCGCGCCCGCACTCACGCATGCACGCACAAACACACAAGCACGCGCACACACACAAGCACGTGCGCGCGCACGTACAGACACACACACATGCACATGCTCACGCGCACACGCGCACGCACACGCACACGCGCACGCACATGCACACGCACACGCACACACACACTGACAAACACGCAAACACACGCGCACGCACACACACTCACAAGCACATGCACACGCGTATGCGCACGCAGACACACACGCACACACCCACAAGCAGACGCACGCGCACAAGCACACGCACCTGGACACGCACACACGCACGCGCACACGCACGCGCACAAACACACACACACATACGCACACGCGCAAGCGCACGCGCATACACACACATACCCACTAACACATACACATACGCATACTCGCACGCACACGCGCAAACGCACGCACGCACACACACACGCACACACACACATGCACACGCGCATGTACACACGCATACGCACATGCACGCGCACACGTGCACGCACGCACACACAGACACACACGCACACACGCACGCACGCGCACGCACGCACACACACACACACACACAACACACACACACACACACACACACACACACACAGGTATTTTTCGCGCGCGGAATATCAAAGGGATTCAGTCTTCGTCCTGTTGTATACCTTAGAAGAAACGTGCTCGTTGAGTTCTGAGAATCACTTGAATTTACAAGGCGGAGACGTCTTCGAATCACGAGGCTGAACAAAGAAGGAATAAAATTGTTTGTTGTTGCACTCCTCGAGCGAAACCTGCGTTTCTATGCCAGTGCCACCTCAGTGACTGATTTGGTGTTTCTTTAGGATTAGGTGGCAATGGTCGATGTTGAGGATACGAGAGATGGATTCAGGATGTATGGGTTTCTGCTTGTGGGGCTGTTTTGAACAGCTTCAGAAGAAACCTTATACTTTATCGAAAGGACCCCGCACCCACTAAAACATTTCGAGTTGTACCAAACTGGTCTTGCGAATGCAGATGAGTAGAAAACAAAGAAGTGTGCTCTTTCTTTTGAAAAGTAAAGGCATATAGCCACGTTCTAAGCAATCATCTCTCAGTTAAACGACTTTCTGTTCGTTGCACAGCTACTTTTATCCAACATAGAATCGCTGTGTTGCAGCCATTGAACTGAATTTAAACAAGCTCAACAATGTCTTGAAACCACACTGGGAATAATAATAAGCAATGCTGTATATATACGCAAAACTGTTATGCTGCAGCCATCTTCCCTAACCTAATGTTCCATTTCGAATTCTCGTTCCCCTTTTGGAATCATCCTCTGGGTTGGCACATCGGTATAAACAGTAGGTTACCGCGTAGGAGGAAGGCTTTTTTACAGGTGTTTGGCGGTTGTGGAATTGCATCTAGCCGATTAACACCTGCCACTTTCCCTGACAAATTTAATGATTACAACGAAGGATTTGCTAGTTAGGAGCACACAAAAATCACTCCGTGCAACAAACATTAAAGCGCCATGTAACAAAACTTGCTGCTGAGCTAGTTGACACATACTTAATCTGTCGTATCTGTATCTGTCGTATTTTCTCCCGTTTGTCCCCGTCTAGTTTGCTCCACGTTTTCTTCTTTCTTTAACAAACTGCCGTATGGACCTACTTTTGAGCGGATTTATGAAGAATATTGCCTTCTTTGCTACCCTCTGAATGCATTTTATTGTGTCGTCGTTGCCGTATACAGCGCTACGTACAGTACCAAACGTGCAAGTATTTACAGTTCATGGATAGAAAATCAAGCACTACTTATGGAATTAAACGACAACAGGTAATAGGGTTTCTAAACTCGGCGGAATACAAGTATGGTGGAACGGAAGGCCTTCTACAATACTGAAACCCATAAATGAAGAAACCTGCATCAATCGTAGAAAAAAGAACGTATACCATCGGCGAAGGAAGGACAGCCTGTGAACAGCTCAAAGATGACTTTCGGGCAATGAACGAAAATTGACATAGAGTGTGAAGACGGGCTAGTTAGTTCATTATCATGGCAAGAAAAACTGCGCAAATGAACTAAACGGAAGAAAAGAACGGGACAAAAACGGGTGCTGAGATCAGTTGTTTGTTAGCGCTGTATTTTTTGCCATGATAAAAATTGACATTTGGTTCACCTGCAAAATCATGGCAGCACGCACAAAGGTCCTCGAACATTGCCAGATTTTCATGCGATCTTTTTCACACTGACAAGAATTAATCACTTCCCGCGTCGTTTGTGGAACACAGAACATCCACGTTCCACCGCGAAAACTAAGAGTTCACGCCACTCCCGCAACACATGCACCAAGAGATGTCACTCGTTAAACATAGCCAACTACCACGACACTCTTGGTTTTGTTTCCATAGTAAGTTAGGAACCGCAAAAAAATCAAACGATACTCTCTTCAGTTGCTTCCCAAAAAGAGGAAGGTGGGAAAAAAGAGGAGCGCAATGAGACTCTCTTGAGCCAAGCAACGATTTTTACCCCAGTAATGCATTTTGCCCCTCTTAAGAAAACTAATAGAGACTCAAAGGAAAGCTTGCGCTTCGCGGCCGCCAAGTAGAACAGCTTCCAAGTCGGCAGCGGTGCAGACGTAGAGACGCTGATGCCATTGCCAACTCGGTGCTCGACACAACCTCGCGATTCTCCGCTCGCGCTGTGCCGTTATCTGTTCTTCTGTCTCTCCCTGACCACAGTTCGGCGGCGCAAATTTTCGCAGACATGCACCATCCATGTTTGATGACACAGAGAGAGATAATTTACATTTCCCCCTTACAACAACCGTTACAGCAACAGCCGGTTGCAACCAGAAACAAGCAAAGGGTGTTCGGCTCCAGGGTTCTTGTTCTTAGCACTCAATGATTCAGCAAACCACACGAATTGCAAACATTTATTTGCACTGTACGCTGAGAAGCAGCGGGACGCAAATTTGCTGCGTCGCAGCATAACCCTGACCATCATCAAACAAACAAATAACATTTGGCTCAAATTTTGAAAGGGAAACAATCTTTAAGTAGAAGGATTTGCAGGGTTTGGGGATACAGCGTTTAACTAATGTTGTCAAGTTTTATAACTCTTGGCCACATAGCCCCCCTGTATTTTCTGCATGACGAAACACATTGCAGTTTTAATTCCACCAAGCAGGACAATTATCAGTGGAAGAAACTGAGTATGTATCATTCAGACGTTTTTTTCTCTATGAAATTTCTCACCTAGTTTTTAACTATCTTTTTTTTTCAGTTCAATTTTTTATCATTGGCAGCTAACTACTATGCTGCTAGCATCTCGACTGTAGTTATCTTAGTGAGGAAACAGACTCGCTACGGAGTTCAGAATTTTTTCCTCTAACGGATTTGAATGAGTTGCGTTGTAATATACAACGCGCTTATTGCATTGTCGGAAGTCTGAGATGATAAACTTGAATGCAGGATAGCGACAAAGGATATTCCCTGCTTCATTCTAGCCACACCATGGCAGTTTTGAATTGCCTACGCTGTTATATAAGCGTAATTTCTAAAACTTCGTTCCTCGTAATGGGCTTCCAACTTTATTCCAGACAGCTGATTCTCTCTCTAGGCGTCAAAAACGCGAAAAATAAAATATTGGCCCACTCAAAAAACAAAACCCTCAGATCTCTGTCCCTCACCGCGATGAGTGGTTGCAGGGAGACCTTTCTGTTTTCTTGTAGGCCTTTTCCCCTGAGGCTTTTTTGCTTTTTACTACGCTAGGTCCAGCCTGCCGGCATCGCCTGGCCCGATGGGGACAAATCAGCGTCACAAAGTCTCGGTGTCGCTTACTTGACCAGAATAACAATTGTCCCTCTCACATGGCAGGAAACAGCCGCGGAAACACTCCATCCTTAACTAGCATGTATATTCTCTGAACGAAAGCTCGGGGTTGTAAGGTAGAAGGACACTGACTTCATCCGGTCTGTTTTCCTCTTTGTCATTGCTTGAGCAAAGAAGATTTTCTTCCGCAAAAGTTCTTTGATCTATCATCGGTTAGCCTAATAAGAGGCGCATTATCATCGCGATGGCGCCACTTCATGAAGATAGACTTTATATTACTCGAAGTTCGAGTATCCACTCCAGGCCTTAAGGTTGACGAAGGACTTACCACTTTTAACCGAAATAACCGCCTCTTTAGGCAGTGTCCATATCCCTTCGTTTACGTTCCATCCACTGGAAATTAGTTACCGTTTGCATGTGTAAACTATTGAAGTTGCCTCCAGAAAACGGTATATTTTTTTTCATTAAGACATTTTGCATTTGGTAAGAGCAGACCTAATTAGTTTCATTCGGAATTGACGCTATCCCTATTATTTTGTATTCGGTATTAGCTCAATTTGCTGTGTCCTTCAGCGAAAATATTTAGAAATATAAATTCTGCTCCACCCTGAGTTGACGAAAAAGCGCGTTGTTCTGAGGACTCTTGCTAATGGGTGCCGAAGTCTGCGTAAACGGTACCCAACGTTTTATTTTTTGTTATTTTGTATTTGCGATAATAATATACCTTCTCCTCCAACTGTGGCCCCTTTTGAGTTTATTAAGCTCACAAGTTACCTTGATCTAATCATTTGGCAACCATTTGGGACTTTACATTGTGGGGATCCTGACGCCCAGGCCATTGCGCGACCACTGCGTTTGTGCCATCACGCGGCGCTTTTCCCCTCTCTCCTCCGAAATTCCGGCTCGTCTTGGCGCCTCTGTGTAGAGCCGAGCCGTCTCTCAAACTCTTGCGTGAGGTGAAGCCTGCAGAGACCGTTGCGGCGATAAAACACTGTCACGCAGCGGGCGCTCCGCCCTGGTAGCGGAGCTAACCTCACCTCATTGGTCCGTTTGAACGAGGCCCGAACCCGACTCTCGCTTGGACGCGAACGCGCGCCCTGCGCGGGGGTCCGTTCGCGGAGACGCTTCCAGGACGCCGAAGGCGTTGGCCGAAGGTATGTGACGCTTTCTTTACCAGCCGGCTGCAACTTTGTTGCGCCGGCGAAAGCCCACCAGCCCTTCCGGCTGCGGCCCGTGCCCAAGGCTGCTCCTGTCGCCCCTACGCTTGCATATAGTAAGGCCGTACCTACCACTCGACGAACACGCCGTGCGGTACGCGCCTGTGAGCGAATGGGCCCCGTCTCCCTCGCTGCTGCGAGCCGATCCGGCCAGCACGGCGATGCGCGCACGCACAACGTGCGAGCACCCCGGAATTTGCCCTGACAGAAGAGCCCACTGGCTCTGCGCCGACGAAACGTGCGCACTTGCGCGTGGCGCCCCATCGCCCCTTTCACCTAGCGGGAAGTACTTATACCTGTGCTGTAAATTGTGTAATTGGGACTGTAAAATATGTGGCTAGAATGTTAGTATAAAATAAACGTCTTCCCTCCGTACCCTGGGCATATTCCTTTGTCGCCCCTTTCTCCACCTGCCCAACAGAGGCGGTTTTAAGTTGGCGCGACGGCGTGAGCGTGCTCAAATAGCTCGAACTCGCGGTGGTCCCTCGCAGTGTGCATGGATGCCGCCTTGTGCAAAGCTAGCGTTATGCATATTGTGAGGTAGAGAGGCCACAAACTGGCGCCCAACGTGGGGCCATTGGCTCATTAGCCTTTGGCCGCTAATTAAGCTGAGTACGCAACCGGAATCAGTCTTAACGCTTATCCGCTAGCGGTAGCTGCTACGGGGACGAGGCGACTGCCCCTCCGTACGCGAGTGTGCGTGCACCCCTCGTTAACGCAGCCCCACGGGGCAGTGCGACTGTTCAACCGCGCCCCACTGGAGCGGCGGTATACGTAATCCGGGAGAAGGCCACAGCCGCCACTCGGAGTAGTGCACGCGAGATATATGCTTGTTGCCGTCCCCTGAGAGTAGAGCACGAAACGTGGTAGTTGACGCGCTATCTCGTGCTTCGTAATATATCGAGATTCATTGTCCAAGTGTGACTTTAGCCGGCGGCGCAAAAGCATGTGCCAGTAAAGGAGGCAAAATTGACAGCCGTTCAGTAGAGGAAGAGGGCCCAGAGTTGAGAAAGAGCGCGCGGACACCCCGCAGAGAGGGGCAGGCGCTTTTCGCGAACTCCATGCCGCCGGAAAGCGGACGGGCCTCGGCTGTAAATCAGGAGGGGGAAGCGATGCCCGTTGCAAGGCGGTTGTATTGAGCCGAAAAGAGCTAGTAGCCGGCCAGCAGAATGACCCGTTTTTGTCGACGGATGTGCGACGGTCTCTGGAAGACATTTTTTTTTTAGTTTGATTTTTTTTTAGACGCCGAGACGTAGCTTGTCCTGCTGCGGGCGTGCGCCGAGATGCTACTTGTCTTGTAGCAGGCGCGGGAGGGGGGCTGAAGTCAGCGTGTGTCGCCGACGCCCCTGGGGACTCATTTCTGCTGGACGGTGAAGGACTCGTGCTTAACTACGTAGCCACCGATGATGAGGCAATTGAACCATTCAGTATGGTAACCCCCAAAGTTTGAGGTGCGTACTGCTGCGCTACGCTCATGACCAACCATTGGCCGATTATTTAAGCCGCTCCAAAGTTTTCGATGAACTGAGTCGCTCCGTGACCTGGCCCGGCACGAAGCGAGATAATTTCGGTGTTGCCGGTCCTGCCATGTCTGTCAAACGGCGAGGGCGCACGGTGGGAAGCCGCCTGGAATTGTGAAGCCATTTGACAGTATGCGTCCTTGGCAGGTAGTCGCTTGTGACTTGAAGGAACCTTTGCCGAGAAGCAAGCAGCGCTTTACTTATATGGTGTCATGGGCTGACTATTTGGCGCTAGAGCACAGTGGCTCTGCGCGGTGATGACAAGGCACCCACGCTTATCCACGCTTATCTCGGCCAGCTCATCAATTTAACGTCGTGAAGAGGTCACCTCAGTAATCTTAGCACACTAAACGGCAGGCGCTTTCACCCCCGTGCTGACTTCACTTCTCTCAGTCTCAGTCAGCGCGGCCGCCCCGGCCGCCCCAGCCCAATCTGTGTGGTCAGTTGTCACTCCCCTCCAGCAAAGCTGTAAGCGCATGTTTTCTCTTTTTACTCGGTTTGTAAGAGTGTGCAGCATGTTACGTGGCACTGTCTGTATTAGTGTGTCCCCATTTGGGCGTTGATGACTGCACGTAATGTATCTTGTCCTAATTTGTTTTGTTATTGTTTAGAACACTAGTTTAATTGCACAGGGTGAGGAAGTGTTCCGCTTAGTATTATGAGCGTTGTACCGCGTGATGTAGCATGAACCTATTTTGTTTGCTTAGTTTCTGGGTTCGGTACGGTTCGTGTGTTAGCCTCGTTGAAGGCGTTAGGGTTGTTTTCTTTTTTATGTGTGTGTGTTGTCGGTGCACGATGTAGTGTTTTCTTTTTCCAGTGCTTTGGCGTTATTTATTTGGTACAGGAACCCCTTGGTCTGCGCATGCGGGACGAAGTGCTTTGTACGTTTCTTTTCTTTTTTTGCCCCTTTTAGCAGTGAGCAGGGCTAGTTTTCTTCTCTTTTTTTTTTACTCAGGCGCAGTCTTGACGAAAGAGCGAATGCCGAAAAGCGGCGGCTGGGTCGGTCGCGGGAGTGCCCTTCGAGGACTCTCTTTGGCTTTCGCGCGCAGCCAGGGTCGAGAGTTATAGGCTTGTTTTGAAGGTGTCGGATTTCGGCCGTCCACGGCCCCGGTGTTCGGGGCGAGCAGCGCGTACTGGAGGCCGTTGCGTGAACTGTGAGCGGTTGGGAGAGCAGGCCAGACTTTGGGGGACCATATACTCAATGCCAACGGGAGGTTGTGTTTTCCTGGAAAACGCGGGCCGGGCGTATGCTACGAGTGGGGCGCACCGCGTTGTGGCGAAGGAACTTGGCCCCGGTGGCACGAACACGGTGACGCGCGTGTTGTGGACGCGTTCGTGAGTGCGTTTGGTGTGTGCTTCTGCCGGCTTCAGTCAACCCAAGGTGCCTTCCGCGAGTGGTTTTTGCTTCGCCCGGCGCGCGCGCCATCACGTGGTGTCTCGTCGGTGTGGTGGAGGGTCCGCAGGTGCCCGCCTCTTGAACTCTGCGATTCGTGAACTTGACCGGGCCCTGGACAGCTGCGCTGATTCGGGGGACCAACAATATGTACCCCCCCCCTTGTGCACCGACTGCGGCAGGCGAACGTAGCCGGGCTGCCCTGCGCCGACGAAAACGGGACTGGCGGCCAGTTGCGAGCTGCGGAAGAGGTGTCCTCTCCAGATGCGGACAATATGGTAGTGTCATCGGAACTGCACCATGCGTCATCGGCACCACGGCTGTCGTCCGGCAGCTGCCTCGCTCGCGCTGGGCGGCAGCCACCACCCGCGCCGCTCGTCGCGCTTTGGCGGGGCCCCCATCGAGTGCCACGCGAGGTCTGCACCTGAGCAGCGCCATCGTGGTCATCATACCTGCCGGCTGGCTGCTCAAGCCGCATGTCCTCCTGGCTGGTACCCCCTTCGTGGAACTGTTATGTCGACGCAACGGTGAGGTCGTTCCGGCACTGGCGCCCACCATCTTCCTTTCTTGACTGACCACAACGGACGTTTCCCCTAAAAAACTTTCGTGCTCCCAACCGCGGAACTTTGCACAAGCCCCGCGGAACTGCGTCTCCTGAATTTGTAAAAATATTTTCGTAGCTCAGCGTAGTTTCTAGCATGCCTGTGTCTTTTCTTTAGCCCTGATTCTTTATAGTCGTAGTGTGTGCTCTTTTTGTAACCCTATGTAGCATAGTATCGCACTGCATGTATATATTATTACCATTATTGTTCTTACTATAGTATCGCGATCACTGTAATCATTGTATATATCAATAGCTTCATTTTGTGTATGCATGTGGAACCGGTTACCATGTATTATGTATCTCAGTGTTGCGTGTAGTTTTCCTGTGTGTATCATTCGTGCTGGAGGGGGGGTAGTGTTGGTAGTGTAGTTTGTAAATATTTTGTATGGGCTGGGGACTGAGACTGCCCTGTGCATGCATTCTTTTCTACTATTTGCCGTCTTTTGCATGCCTGGGCGATGGCCGGTCAACTCTTCTCAGACCGGCGAGGGCATTTAAGGAGAGGGGAGTGTGGGGATCCTGACGCCCAGGCCATTGCGCGATCACTGGGTTTGTGCCATCACGCGGCGCTTTTCCCCTCTCTCCTCCGAAATTCCGGCTCGTCTTGGCGCCTCTGTGTAGAGCCGAGCCGTCTCTCAAACTCTTGCGTGAGGTGAAGCCTGCAGAGACCGTTGCGGCGATAAAACACTGTCACGCAGCGGGCGCTCCGCCCTGGTAGCGGAGCTAACCTCACCTCATTGGTCCGTTTGAACGAGGCCCGAACCCGACTCTCGCTTGGACGCGAACGCGCGCCCTGCGCGGGGGTCCGTTCGCGGAGACGCTTCCAGGACGCCGAAGGCGTTGGCCGAAGGTATGTGACGCTTTCTTTACCAGCCGGCTGCAACTTTGTTGCGCCGGCGAAAGCCCACCAGCCCTTCCGGCTGCGGCCCGTGCCCAAGGCTGCTCCTGTCGCCCCTACGCTTGCATATAGTAAGGCCGTACCTACCACTCGACGAACACGCCGTGCGGTACGCGCCTGTGAGCGAATGGGCCCCGTCTCCCTCGCTGCTGCGAGCCGATCCGGCCAGCACGGCGATGCGCGCGCGCACAACGTGCGAGCACCCCGGAATTTGCCCTGACAGAAGAGCCCAGCCCCGTCTCCCTCGCTGCTGCGAGCCGATCCGGCCAGCACGGCGATGCGCGCGCGCACAACGTGCGAGCACCCCGGAATTTGCCCTGACAGAAGAGCCCACTGGCTCTGCGCCGACGAAACGTGCGCACTTGCGCGTGGCGCCCCATCGCCCCTTTCACCTAGCGGGAAGTACTTATACCTGTGCTGTAAATTGTGTAATTGGGACTGTAAAATATGTGGCTAGAATGTTAGTATAAAATAAACGTCTTCCCTCCGTACCCTGGGCATATTCCTTTGTCGCCCCTTTCTCCACCTGCCCAACAGAGGCGGTGTTAAGTTGGCGCGACGGCGTGAGCGTGCTCAAATAGCTCGAACTCGCGGTGGTTCCTCGCAGTGTGCATGGATGCCGCCTTGTGCAAAGCTAGCGTTATGCATATTGTGAGGTAGAGAGGCCACAACATAAAAACGTCTGAACCCATGACACAGAAAGGTACGATACTTCCTGATCAAAACCTTGACGGTCTAGTTGCATCGCCACTGAGAACCGCGAAATATTGTGGTATTTGTTAATTAATAATTGGAGCTTGTAAACGGCAGTCACTACGTGATGAATTTACGTTTACAGGCACACTCATTAGCCACTGAGTTCGTATATTACACTTTCAGATAATCAATTATTCCTGCGGCAAGCTTTGTATAAATTAGCTGCCATCCATCGAAGTATCTCCACCCGTCATAAAAAAAACTCCAGGAATAATGTTGGACGTAACGGCTAGCGGTGGTTTGTTTATATTTGAATTTATATTTATTCGTTCAGCACGCTGTTCCCCAATTGGTTATATTTCGTTGAGTTGTTGAAGCTGCCAGTGAATGTTTCGTTATTGACAGAGGGCACCGACGATATATGTTTGCTAATATATAGTTTTATTAACTTGCTGATTCATCAAGACCAGTGACTCCACTGTTCAGGCAAGGCCTAGCGGGAACAGAGAAATAAAGCGCTTCGTAGAAAAACAAAGAGGAAGAGGATTTATTTGCGTGTTACGAAGGATGGGCGCTCGATGGTAGACTTCGCGCAATGTTCTACTTTAGGTTTAATTTAATTTCTTTTCATGGAAACGTCATTATTGGCGCCTCACTTCGACCATTTTCGCCTCGCTCCCTGATGGGTTGTTGTGACGAGAGTCGATTCAACAGATGCATAAGAACAAGATGTCGCATAAACAGTTCTCTTCAGTTTTCGTTTCAGCTTTCTCTCTCTCTCTCTCTCTCTCTTGCCTTGAGTGCAGTACGCGTTACGTAGAACCTTTCAGCAAACCCGAGGTTGAAGAATACCCACTTACATAAAAATCGAAAATCGCCATGTTGAGAGACTGGTTTCACAGCCGTTTGTAGTATACTACAGAAAAATAAAACGAACACCTTCTTCATAACCGATAGCTGTATCATCCCCCGCCCAGCTCCCAAGTGACCCATGGGCCACACGAATGGCTGCAAACGAGGATCTTCGACGCCCAACACGTGCTCTCATACCTCCGCGTTCGGATCTCCTCTCCATCAACCTTACCAGTATGATGGAGGTGGTACTACGAAGGATCTGACTGGGCGTGGCTCTTACTCCTGCCCGCACGAGTGGACGGAAAGGGGACTACCAATGGCATGTGAAATGTCCAGCCTACTCTGAGGAAGCGGTTCCGGCAGACCATCACCACCTAATGTGGACATGCCCTGGAGCTGAGGACATTCGAAGGAAATCTTTGATGGCAGCAGGCCTAAACTTTCGGCAAGACACGCATTACCATCGGTGGCTCCATGGTCCTGCCTACCGTTCCTTGCTGGACTATATCTGCGGGGCCAACCTAGTTTCCTGGATATAGATCGGACTCACTTATGTTTACTAAGCCTTGAGGCTAATAAATAAAGAAAAAAACTACAACAGCCGATAAAAAGTGGATGACAAACAAATACCACAAATGGTTCAGTTAAGATTTCTTTGCATTTTGATTTTTCTTCTAGCTAACAAATTTTTCCTATAGTTTACTGTTAAATAAAGTTCATTAACAATGAAATCAGATCACATTGGTTTGTTTTCTGATACAATGACTCTCGAAAATACCATCTAGATATATTAGGGATCATTTTGCCTTTGAACAGTAGTAGGCCGTTGTACAAGCAGTAAGTTCGATGTTGCAGGAAAAAATTCCATGAAATTGCGGAGCGCTCGGGAGCGTGCGCCTCGCGGGGACCGCCAAGCGTTCTGTGCATGCTCTGTTGATTTAGCAAAAAATAAATACAAAACTGGCAATAACTATCAAGAGCGAGCAAATGCGAGCGCTTGTGAGTGCGTTCTACGCAGCGACAACCTAGACTCGGGCTCGCGCAGTGCCTTGAGTGCCTTTAGCACACAAAAAAAGCTCCAGTGCTGCCGTCAAACGCTTCAGCTCGTATAATGCTTGGCATAAGGAAAACGACAATTTCGATGCATATGACTATTACTACTACTAGCAGAGTGCAAAGAAACGACGGAACATGCAAAAAAAACAATTTCAATACTAACCCGTGGTAATGTGCATGAAGTGATCACGTAGAAAGAAGTCCTGCACCTTCGCTGTTCAAGCCTTGCGCGCCGTAGTGCAAGCTTCACCAGCTGAGCTGGTGAAAGTCTACAATGCTTAGGATGACTTTGAATCTATCACTCGCAGTGAAGACGGCGATCTATTCGATGCATATGACAACGATTCCTACCACCGAAAACATGCAAAAAAACAATGATATGGCAACTAAACTATGCATCCGGCAATTCTCACCTGCAACAGCTTCGCCATTCGAGTCTTGCGCGTGACTGCAAGCTTTTATGCTTTATGTGGTAAGTTTATGCGGCAAGTTTTCTGCTCATGCGGTAATTTTATGCGGTAAGTTTTCTGCTCAACCAAGCGCAGGAAACAAAGAACAAATACTTCATTTTTTTTTATTACAAGGCAGGCGCAGAAAAAAAGGCCATTTGTTTAATTCTTCTCTCTTAGATGCAGAATAATGTTTGTTCAGAGTGGTCAGACTTGTAGTTGTACAAGCCTCCTGGCAGGAAGGCTAAAGTTGCCCCGTTCGCTCAACGCTAGCAACGAGCAAGGAGCTCCAACAGAAATGCTATAAACCGTTGCTCTTGCGCCCGAAGCGAAGTATCATCGACATTGGGGCTTTCACTATGCGGCCTGTCAAATTCTTTAGTCAATCATCCATTTTTGGGAGTTTCATAACGCAAAATATCGCTCTTTGCGTTTGTGGGTGCTATCGTGGGTAGTATCTTCATTTAACGCTCACTGATGTGCAATCTCCTTTGAAAACACTTGGTTTTTATATCAAGCGGGCTAATTTTTATGCGGTAAGCTTACATACTCTGGTCCAAAAAAATAGGACATAGTAGGGTTGAAGTGCTTTTTATGAAGAGGAACCGACACTTTCACTTCTTAAAAGCAATATAATTGCCTCCATTGTTCTAGTTCGAAACACCCAAAAATTCATGTGGGCGAGTGCACTTTGAAACTTAATAAAATGCATATTTGAAGCGCTCTCAATTCTAGGTACATTCTGAAGAAGTTAAAATACCTCCAGCGCTATTTAAAGGAACCCTGCAACACTTTCTTTAACTTTTTTTGAAATCCTAAATGCTTCCAGAACGTAGTTTCCCAACACACCCAGAACTTATATTAAGGGGTCGGAAAGTGCCTTAGCCAAAAATTACTGCTCTATGCCCATCAGATGACTTGTAAACCTCGCTCGAAACATTTTTCTCTCTTTCTCTGCTTGACGTTCTTCGAAGGCTCGAATTACGCCACTAAGGCCATGTAGCGGCTGTTGGCCGGTCTTACTTCACTAGCAGCAATGAACGCTTTACGAGCTCATATTAAAAAAGGTTACAAAAACAAAGCAGAAATGGAAGGCGTATCTGCTGTGCGGAGCAAATCACGCAGTGCCACTCCGTGCTGGTGATAGCTGAAGCTTTCGCAGTGCGTCCAGATGCGAAGGAAAGAGTGAAAGTGCTTATCGAAAGCGTTGCAGAATACGTTTAAGGAAAGCTTGGTAAATCCGAAACTGCTTGCCAAAAAAAAAAAAAACAATTCGGGCCACCAAAACAAATTCGCGCCAATGTACCCTCTGAATGTGGCTGGAAAGCAAAGCTGTCAACAGCACCCAAAACGATTACCCATGCGATGTCACTTAAATTCACTCACGTCGCACCAAAAATAGTCAAACAAGAAAGAAGTGAAATGCACTTAACCTTTATTACTTTCAAGATATATTCTCTGTAAGGTTAAATCAATGAATGATGCATGAACTGTGGTTGGTTGAGTTATATTGGTGTGGCACATGAGAGGACATTCTTTTTTTATCAAATTAAAGGAAGCTCAAACCTGGTGTTCCACGATCTCGCTTCTCCGTCTCTACCACTGCGGACAAAGGGGACGAGATCGGAGGCAGAGACGGTGTTGGGAGGCGTTTGTTGGGAGGCCCTCGATGTTGGGAGGCATTTGTGTAAATAACTGCATGATCCCCCCCGAGGGTTGAGCGCCTGAGCCCGTGCTTGTCGGTGACCCTCGTCGTGAGAGGGGTTCATATTTCTAAGCAAAGGAAGCATCTTTATTTCTTGTCGCCAAGAGTGCGGGATTACATCAAGCGGAGTGACATTCTGTGCTGACTTGCAGATCTGGTGAAGGTTGCGGCGACCCGCCGGAGGTCTGCTCATTCGGAGCTTCTGGTCAGAAATATTGCCCCCTATCAGCTCTTTCACCATGTTGCAGAGCCCCGTGCTAAGCAGCGTCTCTGTGGACGCACTCAATGGAAGACCAATGGCCTGCTCAACCGCCTTTTTAATCCTTATATAAAGCATCTTTATGTCCTCCTTGCCCACAAGAAGACAGGGGGTTGACGTAAGTGATTCTGGAGAGGAAAAAAGCTTGAATTATTCGAAAGGTATCGGATTCCTTGAGGCCCTGCTTCTTGGTGACAACTCGCCTGATCATGTGCATGATTTGATTGATGCTATGTTTGAGGCGCTGCAAGGATAGTCACTCTTGGTGTTGGCCTTAAGATGTAGGCCCAGGATCTTGATGCTGGGGCTTGGAGTGATGGTCTGGCCATCAATCAGTATTTGAATATGTTCCTTGATGCGTCGTTTGGGGTGAGGGAGGACGACAAGGAGCTGTGATTTTTTATGTGAACACTGGAGGCCACAAGCTTGAGAACATTGGCGTAGTAGAAGTGAAATGCGATGCGTTCGTGTGAGCTTCCTTTAATTTTTGCAACTCCTAGCACACGCGCAGGGCGCGCACAGGGCCGCTAGACGTGCCGTGGGCGGAGCGCACAGCGACGCGGGAGTTCACGTGGCGCTGTCACGTGGAATTCAGCGAGAAATCAGAGGGTAAACCCGTATATGTGCTTGGTGAGTGCACCGCCTGCCTTGCCCGTTTCTGTGGGGGCTCGTAGTTAAATCGGTAAAACAACGGGCTCTGGCTTTTTTACTCTAGTAGTTCCAGTTTCGATTCCTGGCGGTGCCAGTAAATTTTTTTATTTGTTCGCGGGAGTTTTATGTTGATACCTAGGGTCGCGAAGGAACCCTTGGGGGTAGAGGTAAAAAGCTTTGCTTTAATAATTAACAGCGTCCCTGTAAAACAAGCGAAATGCCACGTGCTTTCAGCGTTGGTTTCAGTGATCTTTAACCCACCTTCTTACTTTCTGGCTTGCCTATATCCAATGTTTGTTTCAGCAGTTCTTATGTTCGATGCCTGTCTTTTGGAAACGTAAACATTCGTTTGTGCGCGTTTGTGAATGGCTAGGGGATTTGTTCTGGATAGCCGAATTTCAAGTTGAACTGCCGAGAAGAGCGTGCATTTGGGGTTATCCTCCATTTACCCTTTACTTGCTTTTGTTTATTTCCCATGTCTCACCCAAACTACACGCAGGTGATTCCCTGCTGCTGATAGGTATAGGTGCTGTTGATGGGTAGTTGTTTCAACGAGGTGTGTCTCGGACGAAAACAAAACTATAAAATATCTCCGTTAACATGGCTGAGATTACTTTCCGCATCGGTCGTGGCGTAGTTATTCTAACAGACCTTCATAGCTGTGCAAAATGTTTTTTTTTTGTTCCTAAAAGTTAAGAAGAATAAGGCTTTAAGTAGTCAGAGAGGCATGTAGCGGGTTAAGAAGAACAAGGCGTTAAGAAGACCAAGAGGCAGGTAGCGGTGTCAATAACACTTCTCCCGAAAACAAACAAAAAATCTCTCGGTTTCTAGCTTTCAGTAGCACGGCCATGTATGTTTTTGTAGACCAAACAAGCGGATTGTCGCTAAGGTAGCACGTGGGACCAACGTGCTTCGTACGTGCTCCGGATAGCCAGCGACGCTCGACAGGACTAAAAGTGCCGCTACAGAGGAGGGAGACCCTGCTCCTTCCCGCCAGACGAGCTTTTGATGGAAGCCCAAGACGCCGCTTTCGGACAGGACCAGGTGTTTCCCTCGAGAGAAACTATAAAAGCAAGACTCAGCAAGGGTTGGAACAAAAGAGCTCAAGGTCATATATTGATTTCTACCACATCAGACGTGTCTGCGAGAGAGAGAAGGACTCTGCCCCAAGCCGCACACAGGCTCGCGCTGGAGAGGCTGCGGTGCTTGCGAGACGTGGCGGAAAGCGAATATTGCCTCATCGCCCCGTCCCTACTAGCCCGACACGACGTGATCTCGCATATGGCGCGTAATAATCGTTTTGCATTGCTGCTTTTGTGAATCGTTCTCTTCTCTCCCATTTTTTGTGAGCGATCATCACCGGTCCGGTGGCTGTACAGGGCGGAATGCACGCAAGTATAGAAAAGAAAGTGAAAGCGATCGCGGCAGCGTGCTCCTCGCCTGCTGCCAATATCTCGGAAGCAAATTGGTGACATTAAATGGGGAGGCCGCTCTTCCCGGGTTCTTAAATGCAGAGCATTTCAGTAACTCACGATGTCACCCGCAGTGACGTCCGTAGTCCGCACCGCACCCCTCCCTACTATATAAAAAAAATACTATCCGGCGCCCGGTTTTGATCCCGCGACCCTGCGTGCGGAACGCAATGTACATGGTGCTCTACCCACTGCGCCACAAAGCCAACACATAAAGGGACGCTACGAGCGCGCCTTATATCGTTGACTCATTCAAATTACTGCTGACGAGCGCTCTCTCGTCAGCAGTTGCCACAAGTGCAACAACATTAAAGTAACGCAAACTACTTAACGTCGTGCGCCCCCGGAAATGCTCTGCATTTGATCGTGCCCCTCGCGAGGGGGATGTTTCACTGCGTCTTCTCTCGGTCGCGGGACCCGTGGCGCCATCTGGCGGAGGCGCGGCACAACTCGTAGCACTTTCTTGTGAAAAAAGTGCTCGAAAGCGGCGGCAAATATGAAATAAGGATGACGTGCTTTCGAGGCAATCCGCCGACGATGCTGCTTTGTGTACAGACTCGGCGGCAAGCGTCCCGGGATTCTGGTGCCGACCGAACCCCATTTTTTCTGTTTCTGGGGCTGTGTTTATGGGGACTTTCTCAGCTAGGAGGACTGTTTCATCAATCTGTGGCGACCTGATGTCGAAAGACATGTGGGCGATGTGGGGTCATAAAGCAGAGCAACAATTTGTTTATTGCTGTTTATTATGTTGGAATGCAGCCCCTACGTATAGCCAACGCCGCCTGTATAAACATTGCCCAACGCGTCGCGCGCTTTTCAATGGGAAGGGCAGGGACGCTCAGTTCAGGCACTCATCCGCTATGTGGCGTGCGCCGGCGGACATCTCGCCTTGCGTCACTGCTCGCGAGTCGCGAACGCTGCACCCATTTCTATGACATGTGTCTGTCAGCTTGCCTGTTGGGTTTGAAGAGCCGTTTCGCTCACATGTTAGCCGGGACGGGGCACTAGTTCTGAGGCGCACCTGGGATAGCGTCCAACATATCGCTAGCTTCATACTTGCTGCATTTTCCAAACATAACTGACGAAGGCAGAACTGAAATATTGTAAGAACATAGTTATTGTCGGGTAAACAAATATCGAACGGAAAAACGATATTTTCTGATGGTGCAGCCATTACTTTACTGATGTTTTTCTCTCAGGAAGATTTAGGGAAGTAAAAATTGCGTACGCATTTTTTGTTCAGGCGCTTACTTCTACCATTACCTCCAAAAATATCACGTGCTTGTAATTGTGAAAATATTATAGAAAACAAAAAGGATAAGCAGCTGAGGGGTCCTCCATGCTGTCCGGCCGCTTTTACAGTACAGTCCTCAATTTTAGAAGTACGTACTGATGCGGAGTGCCAAAAGCGGGGACAAAACAAGACATAAATGTGGAGGGCACAGAGGAGGGTTGGCCCACTAAGAAAATTCCGGAGCCCGTAATCCAAGAAGATAAGCGCGCAAACCCGGCATCAGCTTGCGGACGCGCAAGTGATTTTGTTCCGAGGCAAAAGGCGGTTTTATCTGCGACAGACCAAGACAGACAGGCATGGTGAAAGAGATGAAGGCGTAGGAGCGCCACCTGAGGAACGCTAAACAAACTGTCAACTATTTTCCATGGTTTCCGAGAAGCGGCTCTGGCCGCCGGACATGAAAGCACGCAGGAAGGCAACGGAGCAGGGAAGGGTAGCAGATGCTGTTTGGCCATTTTTCGCTCACGCGTTAGGCAATGTTCATACAGGCGGCGTTGGTATAGCGTACCCCACACATGGTGATCACAGGTCGGTGAGCGCGCGTCGAACTCAGATAAGGACGTCAGCTCCGACGTGTGACGTGCCCGTTGCGATAGACAGTGAGCCTGCAACGAACACGTTTGCAGTGCGCTGCAAACCCGGAACATGCGCAGATCCACCAAGTCTGGCTCAAAACTGGCGCTCACGAGTGCAGTGGGGGGAGTTATATGGAGCAGCTCGGCTGGAGCGGATGGCTACGATGAACCAGCAAGGTGCAGCCGACTGCAACGACGATCCCTGTCGGCTTGGACTAACCAGCACATGTGGTGAGCGCTAACGGTTCAGCTTAGGACAATGGACTGGGATATCGTCGTGAGTGTTCATGGAAGCGCCGTGTTATTTTTTGCACAATCGGTGCAATGTGTTAAAGGGACACTGAAGTGATATGTAAACATAGCGGGATTACAAGCGCAAATTGTAGTCCGGATTCCCAGGCCATGTTTCGACCACTCTGGGCGCGTTTACACGATTTTATTTAGTAGAAAAATTAATTTGAAAATGCATTCTTCCTCCCTTTACGCTCGACCATTTTCTGTGGCGTTTCCGTGTGACGCCGGGAGGAGCCGAGCTCCAATTGGCTGCGCTAGTGCACGGCTCCCCGGCCTTCAGACAGAGTCAGTCGGCCCAGCGTTTCGTCCGCCGGCCGCCGACGGGTCGTCGCAATTCGTTCGCTCAGTTGAAACGAAGCCAGGACACGTTCGTGAATAGAAGAATGTGCCTTTCTATACCTGGTTATTTTGTACACTGTATCTAGCTCCCAAGTCAAGGTCGCTTCACGCAAGCGCTGCACAAGCGCACATGCGACGCTTCGTGGACTGGTATGCCAGTAGGAAAATGTAAGGCCTCTTGAAGGCGGGAGAAGAGTCAACGAAGTCAATATAGGTGCTAAGGAAATAAAATCAACTGATATTTTTACCGTGCAGCGTAAATCTAGGGTGCGCGAAGCACTTCTTTGCGCTGGGCGAACAAGCACAGCGGTCAGCAGCACGACTACGCATCTACGAACGCTTTTCCGTCTAAGAAATGCAATTGCTAGACGTGAGATATTGTGGAAACTCGGGGGATGCTTACTGCACGAGAACAAAACAACAAATAGTCGCCTAAGCTGCTTCGAATGCTAAAACTAAATAAAAGTGTAAACTGGTTATACATTATATACCTTATATTTCCGAGGTCGGCAGCGCTCGCAAAGTTGCCGAGTGGTTTGGAGTGCTAGGTATGTCAGCGCGAGTGTTTTGCTCGTCAAAAGTTCGAATCCGAGCGAGTACGTGCTTTTTTTTTTTAAGGGATATTTTTCGTTTTCCGCCGATGTTTTCTATACTGCGTTCACCTTTTTTTGGGCCGCAACGTTCATTGCTCCACGAACTAGTTCAGAGAACGCGCGCAGGCTGGCACTGGCGCGCTAGCGAGTTCTCGTTGGCGTGCTGTTGCCGTAAGCACCGACTGCTTGCGGGCAGTGGGCACAGGCCAGAATCAACAGACCCCTGGCCTGGTGCGAACACGCTTTTTACGATACAGGCATGAGTGAGGCAAGCTCCAAATATAGGGGAAAAGCTCATGGCATTTGAGCGTCTGCAGGGGACGCGGAGCGCGTTCATGCACTGCGTAGGCCTCTGCTAGTGAATGCTACAATTCCAAGCCGTCCTGGGAGGCTTATCTTATGCATTTTACAGCTTACAACATGCCAGAAGCGCGGTACGATGATTACTGAGATATTGAGAATGCCCATCCAACAACGCCATTGGTTGTGTTTTACAGAACCGAAACCGAAACGGAAACTTGTTTGATTGCTAATCTTGGGCATCGTCCAATCACGGTGCCCCCTCCTCCAACGTCACAGCCTTAGTTGGTGCGGCCGCCGCAAACCGCGCATGGTAGTTCTTCTTCTTTCGCGCTTTGTAACATAATTACCCATTTGTCAACCTGATAAACGATGAAAAGTGTGTTAATTTGAGCCAGTCTACGCAGTGCAAGCAAAAACTGGAGCTTGGAAAATTTACTTCAGTGTCCCTTTATGAGTGACGCGTTTCTTACATGACCGTTCCCTTTCATGCTGATATTTCAACTCACGCGTTCCTTGCTTAATTGTCCCGGAATAAAGCGGTGATTTCTGTTTCTTTTCTGTCGACGCCGTGTCGTCGAGTGAGGTCCGGCTCACTAACACTTCGGTCATGAAGGTGGTTCCTTTAATTCTGTTATTTTTACTGGCAATGCCTACCGCTACTTGCGGCATCGCTTCTCAAGAACTCGCTCGGAGGAAGTAACCATGAGGCGTTTCCATTGCCCTGTTTCCTCAACAACGGCCAGTGTTTTTTTTATTGGGCAAGTACGCCCCGTGGCGTAAAATAAATGACATTGACAACTTGCGGAGTCGCGTTATCCCATATGCAGAACAGAAGAAGAAAAAATATTGTGATTAAATTAAGTTCAAGTGGCGCCTCCATTTCTTCACTTTGTTCCAAACTAAGATAATTTTCGCCGATCAAAAAAAATTAAAGCGCCATTCTCCTGTATGAACGCGGATGACCAGCCAACCTGTATAAAATCCACATCCCAGACAGAGTTAGATAATGTACACGTATAATTTTTGAGATCCTTTGGTAATGGTAGCTACCGTATCTACCCGCATTATAAATCACACACGCGTAATTATCGCACTCTTGAACAGTGTCGTCCAAATTCGACTTTTTTTTAAATTTCCCGCGCAATGAACGCACCCTGAACTTGCCGCATCTATATGCCGTATGTGTGTCATGTCTAGCTGATGATGATCGTGCTTACCTCTGTTCCCTTTTCTTTCAAAGCAGGCATGGCTACGTTATTGCCGCAGACTTGTAGATATTAGCGATATCGGCAAGCACGCGTAAATATTGATGATGAAGAAACTCTCATTAAATGCACCTAATGCAGTCACAAGACAACGAAAAAAATGCTCTCAGCTTGCTGCATCGGCCCCCATATCTGTTTTTATGTCCCGCACTGTGACACCGCCAGCCACTTAATGGTTGGCCTGTTGTCACCTTGCAGCAAACTCGCTCCCAAGACACCAATCCACATTTTTTTTGCTAATAAAGAAGTTAATTCTTTCTTTCTCCGGCGCATTCCCTAACTCATGAAAAAACTGCCTTTTGCGTCACTTTGCAAAGCGGCTGGCGGCGGTGTGCGAAGTTTTTATTATGTTTTTATTATTTTTATAATGATCATGAGACCTATTAAAAAAACTCTGACCCGCAACTTGCTTGCGTTTTCTGTGCTCAAACGTCTTTCCCGAAACAATTATCCCGCGTAATGAACGCACCCCTAAATTTGCATCAAAGTTTTTGGGAAAAAATTGCGATCATTACGTGAGTAAATATGGTAATATTGTTGTGCAATTGCCGGATGAAACTTGGAAGAACTGTAGTTGTAATCTAGCGCACCCTACCACATGGCCGGGTGCGTTTGATTATTACGCGCCCAATTACGTGGGCGCATAATAACGACGTAACCGCAGATAGACGTGAGGGCACGTGGAAGTATGCGATGCGGTGCACTACGCTCATGAGGTTGAGTATGTAACCCAATGGCAGCGAGCGTAACAGCGACTTCCGCCATACACCATAGGCACTGCTTCATTGGGTCAGCTTCAAGCGGAAATGGCCTATACCATTTCGGACCACTACATTGATCTCAACATAGAGCGATGAAACACGGGCTGTTTTTTTTTTTTCAGGCGGCCTATTTTCACCCCAAAAAGGAACACGTACGCAGTGGTTTTACACCATGAGTGCACCGGGGAATTTCCTGGCAGAGAAACCTCCTGCGCAGATGGTCATGAATTGACAGGAGACAGTAATTCGCTGACATTTACAGCTTAATTTATTTATTGAATCCATTGGAGTTGGCTGGCAACTTCAGTGTACACTTAATAATTATTACACGTAAATAAAAGTAGACGTAACTTTCGAGTCGTATTGCCGGGTAATTGTCATATTATTTTTTTTCGGAATATGTTTGATAACACGAAAGTAACAAGCGGTGTCTGTGATCATACTCTCTCCGTAGACGGCGATGATTCACTGCGTAACGGGCAACGTGGGAAAGCCGGCCCACAAAACCCACGCATACACCGACCGCCTTAAAGCCGCCTTCACCCATGAACACAAATGCGTCGCTGGAAGGGCATATCTAGGGGCAATACCTTTCTTTAAATAATTTTTCTCTATGCTTCGGCCCCTGCGCAGGCCCTGGCTGACTCGAAGTTGCGGGCATCTCGAAGCGTTTATCGGGGCGCGATGAACGGGCCGCAGGTCAATGCAGACCATTTTCAATGTCCATACCTCGTTCGCAAGCAAAAATGTTGCACAGCGTAGGGTAGCGAAGCCGTTCGACTAGCGCTTTTAACTCTTTGGCCCGTCATGAATTGCTCCCTATAAAAGAGCAGCGCTTCCCTCTTCTCGTGAACGCGCTGTTTATTGCACACCCGCCTTGTGGAACACGTGCTCCAAGACTCTGGACGCAGATATATTGAAAGGAGGGTTTGAAGAACCATCGATTTTGAAATATTCAAAGAACGTAAACATCATTATCTGTCCCCGAACACCGCCTAAAAAGACGTGCGGCGTTGTTCAATTATGTCATGTGCTTGAACGTCGTTGTAAGAGTCTATTTAAGCCGTAACCCGCAATAGTTTTCCAACGATCGAGGATTAGATAAAATCGGGCTCAATTGATTTAATTCGTATCAATGAAGCCTACAAATGAGATCTATTTTTAGCTGTCATTTTTCTTTCCTGTAAGTTGCAAATTACATTCTCAACGTTAGCGAGTCATGTGTATTACACCGTTGCGACTAATGGTACAGGACAGGTTAGCGGAGGAACAGGGGCAAGCGTGTGCTTAACTTTCCTTGCAATTATCTCACATTATCTAATCACAATAGGCAAAACATGTCCCACACAGTGTTTCAAGGGCTGCCATTTGCATAACGCTAAATTTGGTTTCCAAAGTTTTCAGGTACTCATGAAAGCCAATATTGTCACGAAGACAAGGACGATGCAGTGGTGTTGAATGAGAAACACGTTTATTGGAGCGAACTTGTGCTCCCCTAACAACTCAAAAGAATACAGAGGCGGCGAAGCAGCGGTCAACAAGTGACTTGCACAGGCGAGTGACGTCGAATCGAATGCCCGGCGTCCGCACAGCAGGCTTTTTATCTTTTGGCGCGCGTGGTTCTCGAAACGTCGATTCGCATCGAGAACATAGTAGATCCAAGAAGATTATTCTGGGCTGTTCACGTTAGATCGGAATGCTCTCCCTATCACAACAGATAACACATGCGGCACAGAAAGAAAGAATGGAACACGCGCTTCCCTTGGCGCAGAGATAACACAGACCGGCGCAGCCGGGCGGTAAAAGCAAAACACAAATAAACAAACCAATGTATGGTTCGCGGCATTACCCCCCCCCCTCTAAGAGTGCATCGACCCGAAGCTAACATAAGCGACAGTCCGAACAAATGAAAATAAAAGTTCGTCATCGTCCGTAGAAAGGTTTTAAGCGAACCACGTGACGACTTCAGGCCGCGTGCGTCGTCGTGATGTGCCGGAGTCACCATCGGGGATCACTTCGTAGGTAAGTTGGCCAACACGTCGTAGAATCTGTAGGGTCCGAAATACCTTCGCAGGAGCTTCTCACTGAGTCCGCGTCGTCGGATGGGAGTCCAAAACCCATACACATCCCCTGGTTGGTACTCGGCGTCTCCGGCGTCGGAGGTTGTAGCGGCCGCATCCACCAGCTGCTGGTCCGTTATACGAACTCGAGCGAGCTGGCGGGCCTCCTCCGCACGTTGAAGATATCCGTGGACGTCGGCGTTGAGGTCGTCGTCTTCTACGTGCGGAAGCATGGGCGTGGAGCATCGTAGTCGGCCTTCTAACCGTATACAAGCTCGAAACGGCGTCAGCTGTGTCGTCTCCTGGATAGCCGTGTTGTACGCAAACGTGACATACGGGAGCACTTCGTCCCAAGTCTTATGTTCAACGTCAACGTACATTGACAGCATATCTGCGATTGTCTTGTTCAGACGTTCTGTTAGTCCGTTCGTTTGGGGGTGGTACGCCGTCGTTCTTCGGTGATCCATGTTGCTGTAGCGTAATACTCCTTGCATCAGCTCCGCAGTAAATGCCGTTCCGCGGTCTGTGATTAGGACTTCCGGGGCTCCATGTCGCAGCACAACCTGGCTTATAAAGAACTTCGCCACTTCTTGTGCAGTCCCCCTCGGAAGAGCGGCGGTCTCTGCGTAGCGCGTCATGTAGTCTGTCGCTACGACAATCCACTTGTTCTGTGATCGTGACGTAGGGAACGGGCCTAAAAGGTCCATTCCAATCTGTTGAAATGGTCTCGATGGGACGGCGATCGGTTGCAGAAGTCCGGCGGGTCTTGTCGGCGGCGTTTTTCGTCGCTGGCAGTCACGGCAGCTCCGGACGTAGTGGGTGACGTCAGAGGTAAGGCCGGGCCAGTAGTACCTCGCCTTGATTTTTCCGATAGTGCGGGCTGTGCCCAGATGTCCGGAAGACGGGTCGTCGTGGCACGCTTCCAAAATTTCGTCACGAAGGTCCGCGGGGATGACGAGAAGGTAATTCGCTCTTGTTCCGGGGCTGAAATTCTTCTTCACAAGGACGGAGTTTCTCAGGTGAATGCTGGTAAGCTGCGTTTGAAGGTCCTAGAACGGCAACGTCGCATCCCTCGAGGTACTCGATTATGACGCGTAAGTCGGGGTCGGCACGCTGCTGGGCGGCTAGGTCGCTCTCCGTCACGATCCCGAAGAACGCGCTGTCTTCATCAGAGTCTTGTGGCGGTGGGTCGACGGGGGCGCGGGACAGGCAGTCGGCGTCGGAGTGTTTCCTGCCGGATTTATAAACGACTGTAACGTCGAACTCCTGCAGGCGCAAGCTCCACCGCCAAGACGGCCAGAGGGGTCCTTCAAATTGGGCGAGCCAACACAGCGCATGTGGTCTGTTACAAACCTTGAATGGCCTTCCATACACGTATGGGCGAAATTTTGAAATCGCCCATATAATAGCCAGGCACTCTTTCTCAGAGGCAGAATAGTTTTTCTCCTCCTTCGACAGACCACGGCTAGCATAGGCGATTACCCTTTCGCAGCCGCTTTGCTTTTGGACAAGGACGGCACCCAAGCCTATATCACTGGGCGTCCGTATGCATTTTCCGTTTCCGGCATTTCCGTCGAAATGAGCGAGCACGGGCGGGGCTTTGCAGGCGTTTTTTGCAGCTCGCCGAATGCTTTTTCTTGGTCGTTTTCCCAGCTGAAAGGGGTGCTATCTTTCGTCAAGCGGTGAGTGGCTCTGCAATGCGTGCGAAAGTTTGCGACGAAGCGCCGGTAGTAATGCGCACAGCCCGAGAAAATCTCCGCACGCCCTTCTTGTCTTTCGGCCTAGGGAAGTTCGCGATAGCTGAAGTTTTGCCGGGTCAGGCAGGACTTCCCGCGGCGGTGACGACGTGGCCCAAGAACTTGAGTTCCCCGTATGCGAAACGGCACTTTTCAGGCTTCAGCGTCAAACCCCGGACGTACGAATGGCCTCGAGTACAGACTCCAACCTTGCAAGGTGTTCGTCGAAAGTCCGGGCGAATACCACTACGTCGTCGAGGTATACGAGGCAGGTGTGCCACTTAAGGCCAGCTAGCACAGTGTCCATGACTCTTTGAAACGTCGCTGGTGCTGTGACGTCGAATCGAGTGAGTCGAGTGACGTCGAATCGAATGCCCCGGCGTCCGCACAGCAGGCTTTTTATCTTTTGGCGCGCGTGGTTCTCGAAACGTCGATTCGCATCGAGAACATAGTAGATCCAAGAAGATTATTCTGGGCTGTTCACGTTAGATCGGAATGCTCTCCCTATCACAACAGATAACACATGCGGCACAGAAAGAAAGAATGGAACACGCGCTTCCCTTGGCGCAGAGATAACACAGACCGGCGCAGCCGGGCGGTAAAAGCAAAACACAAATAAACAAACCCAATGTATGGTTCGCGGCAATATTGTTTCCTGGGTAAGTCAATTCGGAAATTTTGTCCTGTCTGCGGGTATTTCTGTCACCCGAATATGCTGCAATGCACTGTAAACGCAAACTAGCCGGAAATGGAGTTTTAATCAAGTAATGTGCCCTGAAAAGTACCTATAGCAAAAAATGTACTCCCTAGGCATGATCTAAAAATGTGGACGAACCTCCATGGTAGTACCGTTGCTCATGCGTGTAGCAAAAGAGAGGATTTAGAATGACTTAACACCATTTGTGAGATGGCGTTCGGTTCCTTGTATACTACCACGTCCACAATAAACTCCCTATCTGTGGTAATCATCTCAAGCGGGCGGTCGCCATGTTAGTCTTGTGTTGTTTCCGTTCACCAGCACTTCAACCGTGGCCTAATTCTAATTAGAACGAGTAAGCAGGACGCGACGGTTGCACGCAGCTACAAAACCAATACCGTACGTATACCCGTATAGAGGCTTAAACTAGCGCGATCACAGGCAGACAGCGCGGCCGGGTTCTTTCAATCTGTTTATTTTGGCGATAGGTGTTGTCAAACTCTGCTGCTAACGAAGAGACAGTTCTCGCCATTACAAACAATTGCAATGTTCATCTGCTTCGCTTGCTTGCGCATACATAAACGATTTAAATTCGCGTGCCAGCGCGCCAACGCACCCGACGGTTGCGACTCAACTTGCCCTGGCGGCACGACTGGCTGCCCGGATGTAAACAACCTCTGTGCTATCAACGCAGCGCGGCCGGTGACTCGGTGAGGCCGGAGCTTCAAGCCTCGCCTTGGGCCGTCGTTTTTTCTTATTTGTGAAGGTCTAGTAGTGCCATTTGGTGGAAGATTTTCATGTGCCCTGTCACACGAGGAACGGCCGCAACGCATTTGGATACGGCGACAGGGTGTGGAAAGCTCGCTGGTAAGTGGTCTTTGCATCAGTCGATTCGTTTGTCAAACGTTGGATAGGGTTAACAGCGGAGTGCCCGCGTACCCGTGCCGCTCACAGCACGTACACGCACGGGCAAAGAAAAAAGCGCACACTCGTATTAATTTACTTGTTTGTGGGTTTTGGGGTATGCATTCGCATTCTTTTGTAGGCCGGTTTGTAACAGGGCAGTCGAGATAAAATCGTTTGTCGTGCGCGCCGTCGTTTCAAAGCAACGTGACGGTTACTTCGTTGCTGGCGAAAATCAGCGCAGTCAGACGGAGCGGGAAGGAAGGTAGAGAGATCGGGAAAGAGGGCGCTAATATATATGAAAGAAAGCGTAATGCAAAACGAGAACTGGAACGCAACCCGCCTGCATTTTCTCCGAACTTCAGGAGAGACCCGCACACGGGTACGTTGTCACAAACTCGAGCGTACGACGTCTAAAAGTACCAGCAAAAACGCCCGTGTGTACGATATTTCGGCACACGTTAAAGGAGCCATGAAGAGAAAATGCAAGTTGGTTTTATTCGAAAGATTTCGTGTTTTATAGTGCCCCCAGCGCTTGTCCGGATACAAACGGTGCTTTATTCACTGAGAAATTAAGCAATTTAGGTTAAAATTTTGATTTTCCCGCTCAATCGTGCGTTTCGTAGTCCCAAGTGACATCACAGGAACCGACCGCTCTGCAGCCTAGAGTACCTTCATTCACGCATCCACCGTACAGGGTAGAGACACGTATTTATTTATTATTTATTTATTTATCTAATACCCACAGCGCCAGGGGCATTACAGTGGGGAGGGGGGAAGAACACAACAAAATAACACAGGGTTGCAGTTCGCCGCACATCGGCCTTACAGTATTGCAAGCGCACAAAACATCTGTAATATGCAGATATACACCACAAATAAGCACCTATAAAATCGTTAGGTTTATACAACGCAAAAAGAAAAACACTCAAAACAACCAAACGCGTTACACACCAACTTCGAAAAGAACGAATCATTTGGTATAACCGATACAATGTCATAGGCCAATTTGTTTCCAGTCGCGAATAGTCTGGGGGGAAAAAAGACGACCGAAACGATTGAGTTTTGCAAAAGTATTCCCTTACCTTAAATGGGTGATCGGTACGTTTTGATGTATAATGGGGAGGCAAGAGATAGTTTTCACGTACTATGCCTGTTTGACAATGATAAGTTGCATGAAAAAGTTTTAAATCGAAATTTTTTGCGGCGGGTTTCCAACAAATCCCAGTTTAGCTGGGTCTTTCGCTACGGTCGCACTAAATTCAACCCCCGATTTGCCGAAACAAAGCAACGCAGCTATGTTTTGTAACCTTTCCAGTTTCTGTTTATCGCGGACTGTTGGCGGATCCCATACTGTGCATGCATATTCCATGATGGACCTTACGTTTGCCTTGTAGAGCAGGTCTTTAGATTCTAAGGGGAAGTCTTTTGCATTCATACGAAGGAAACCCAATGCCCTACCCGCCCGAGGTGCCACATAGTCAACCTGCGCTGCCAGGTAAGGTTGCACGTAAAATAAACACCTAAGTATTTGTACTCCATTACTTGACATAACGGTTCGTTGTTCATAACATAAGAGATTTCATTTAGGCTTCTTTCCTTGTAAACCTCATATGAACTGTTTTACGTAAATTCAAAGTCATGTTCCATTTTAAACACCGCTGACTTATTTGTCAAGATCACATTGAAGGGCATGTAAATCTTCATCTGCTTTGATTTTTCTGTACAGCACGCAGTCGTCTGCAAAAAGCCTTATTCTAGAATTAATTTCGCAGGTCATATC
This sequence comes from Haemaphysalis longicornis, assembly GCA_013339765.2. Classification (NCBI taxonomy): domain Eukaryota; kingdom Metazoa; phylum Arthropoda; class Arachnida; order Ixodida; family Ixodidae; genus Haemaphysalis; species Haemaphysalis longicornis. The sequence continues at coordinate 157,181,408 of CM023449.1, read as the reverse complement.
ATTTATGAAAATTAATAATAAGAGCGGAGCCAAAACTGAACCCTGTGGCACGCCTGATGTAACGTCCGCCAAGTTTGACTGTACTCCATTTATTACTACAAATTGCCTTCTTGAGTCAAGATACGCTCTTACCCAGTTTACTACCTGCGGATTAATATTATATGTAGTCATTTTGTCAATAAGCAAACTATAGGACACAGTGTCGAAAGCTTTCTTAAAGTCCAAGAACACGCAGTCTACAGTTGATTTATTATCTAAAGCTTGAGCTATATCGTGAGCGAATTCGGTCAGTTGAGTTACACAGGAAAAACCTTTGCGGAAACCATGTTGTGCAGGGTTAAGCAGGGAGTTATCGTTTAGGTGCTGTACAATGTTCTTATATAAGATATGTTCAAGAATTTTAGAGGCAACGCACGTCAAAGATAACCGGTCGATAATTGTCAACATGGTCTCTAGGACCCGATTTATGAAATGGGACTATACAGTTAAGTTTCCAGTCGTGTGGGATTGAGGACTCAGCTAGCAATTTTTCAAAGATAATTTTCAAGTATGGGGCAAATGATCGCGCGCAAAGTTTAAGATAGCTATTGGATAAGCCATCAGAGCCACCCAATTTGGAAATATTTAATCCTTCTAATAATTTTTCAATACCACGCGTGCTGATCTCGATGTCACCCATTTCACTTAGACCACTATAAGGAATATGCCTAATTTTTACCGCCGGTTGATAACGGGCTACTGAAAACAGAGCTGAAGTACTGATTAAGACACTGTGCCTTTCCTACATCGTCATGTACGGCAATACCATTTAGAGATAAGGACGGAATGGACACAATGTCTTTCCCATTTCTTTTAACGTGTTTCCAAAAATCCTTTGGGTTTTGTATTAATCGCGATTGCATCGTCCTGAAAAAGTACTCTTTGGCAGAGCGAATGGCCACTTTGGCTTCCTGCGTTATGTTTGCCAATTTTATGCGATTTTCCTTGTAGGTGCCCTTTTAAAACGTACCATACATCTTTTGCCTTTATTTGATAGGTTTCGTAACGTTTTTGAGAACCAAGGCTTGCTTCTATTTCGTCTCGGCGTTAGCACCCATGAGGGCACAAACTGCTGACGCAGTTCAAACAGTTTCTCCTTAAGCAATAGCCACATCTCATTTACTGTTTTACATACTGCTTCGGTTTCAAATACTACGAAGTACGCATCTAGTGCTTCACTGGTGGCGGCTAGATTTCGCTTTTTCGTAATTGTAAATCTGTCTGCTAGCACCAGTTGTAGTTCTCACATATTGGATGCTCAATTCGCAACAAAACAGCACTGTGATCGCTCAAACCCGGGATAACTAGAGTAGTCTCGACAAGCGCCGGTTGGTTAGTCAAGATGAGATCCTAAGTATGGCCTCCACGCGTGGGCGCAAGCACCATTTGACGAAAAGCGAAGATTTTTACTATATTTTTCATTTCCCTATTCAGACTACCGGTCGAACCACTGAGGTTAGCCCAGTCAAAGTGCGGCAAATTAAAGTCTCCGCCTATTATTGTAGTGTCCGTCATCGCAAGGTCGATCATGTTCGCAAGACGCACCAAACAGTTGTACAGACGAGTCTGGAGGACGATAAAAACTGCATGCTGTTAGTACCTTTTGATTTACTAGTTTTAATCTGGCACCAAACAGCCTCACAGTCGCCCACGTCAATATTAATCTCCAGGACGAAACGCTATTGTGTACTAAAATGACACTCCTCCTCCATGGCTGTTTCTGTCTTTCCGATAGCATGTAAACCCGTCCGGAAATACTTCAGCATCCGTAATGCTATCATTTAACCACGACTCTGTTCCAAGAATAACAGTTGGTTTTAACCATTTGCACAAACGCGTGGAAGTCTTCTACTTTATTTTAATGCTCCTGCAATTGATAACCAGGAACGATAAATTAACGCGATTGGTTCCACACTGTCACTTTTGCTGTACGACTTGGTTCACATCCTCGTCGTACACATACTTCATGTCGTTAAGCCACAAAACGTCGCCTTTTAAAAATATTTGTCGCCGTCCTTTTTCCGTGATTGTACAAATTCCCATAAAAAATACGCTGGCGCCGCCATTTTCGGTTGCTCGCTCGCCGCCGAAGCAAGTCATAGTTTGAATCATATTGTCTGTTTCGTGTTGCTAGGTCTCGTGGGAAACGAAAAGAATAACGCGTTGAGCCCGTTGGCCCAATTGCGGCGGCACGGGACCATTCAAAGGTTATCTCCACCCTGTACAGCGGTGTTGGTTTGTTCCCGCGTTTCTTTACGTTACGTAACCTAGATGGCGCCACCATACCGTGGCAAGCGTTTGGTTTGTTTTTGCCCGCATTTAAACCTGGCTTGTTTTTGTTCTGGGAGAAAATATTCGTTCCCTGAAACAGTGCTCGCTCGACAAATGGGGTCACGTAAGACACCGTTGCTTGCGTCAATCGGCCAGTGTCGTCTGAGAAAACCCCAAGCCCCGTAGTGCTGTCCAGCTAAAGCAAGCATGCTGTGCGCAGTACGAACAGCAGAACGCATCAGTACTTCTATGTTTACATGTGCTTTCGTAACTTCCACTGTTTGTCCCATCATTCTTATTGATTTGTAAAGAATGTGCCCTAAATTTAAGCGCAAGTCGCTCGTTCGTCTAGTTTCTAAGCTCTACCTAATTTGCGTCTGCTTCTGCCAGCCTCTGCCAATCGCAGAGCTTAGCTCATGTGACATCATAGGTTCTGTTGCGGGAAATGAGCTGGTGGGTCGCATGACCATTCCCGTTTTTCCTAATTATGTAGCTTATTTGGGCGAAGTTTACGTTAAAAGTGGTGTCAGTATGATTCTAACGAGACAATCTTTTGAATGAACCAAACTTGTGTTTTCTCTTCATGGCTCCTTTAAAGATCCCCAGGTGGTCTAAATTAATCCGGAGCCCTCCACTACGGCGCGCCTCACCGCCTGCGTTGCGTCGGCGCGTAAAACCTTACAATTAATCAACGTCTAAAAGTACCGTATATTTTTTTTTCATTTTTCAACGTGACCTGAGCCACTTACCTTCTCATTGCCGCGCATGCAGACCTGATTGTGTCCCTGTGTTTGAGCGCACAGCCATCCTTTTCCGACATAAGAACCAGCAAACGCGAGAAATTGTAGAAGCCAGCCACATCAGAAAAGCTGGTTCCGAATGTATCAGTCATCCCTCTATCGCCCTGCTTAATCGAGAAGTCGCATATTTAGACGCACATTGAGCGCTATTTCGGTGTCTCTTCTGGATATGCGTGTTGGGGGTGGGAGGGGGGTCTTAATTCATGTATGATGCGGTTATCTTTGCTGATTTTTCGCCTTTCGTGCGCCTTAAAGTTCGTTTTGTGGTTTTGTTGTTACGGTTTTTTAGTATTTTCGGCTGAGTGCGCCAAGAACTGTGACGCATTGGGGGCGCGGCAATTGGGCGCTTGGGCGTTTAAAGCTTTGAATTGTCAATAATAAACTAGTTGCGAGTGTGCGCTTGTGCCGTCTTCATGTGTTCTCGTCCTCGTTAATTTGCGCGCAGTTTGTTTCTCGAAATGCATCATTACCAACTCGCCAAACTCGCCACCCTTTTACAGATCTTATACTCCGTAAAAATGAGTTGCTTGTCCTTTTAGGTACGGCAAAATCTCGCGCAGCGCATCATTCTGCCAGGGGGCCATATCCTAATGTCAATGCACACACTATGAAAGCAGCTTGCACTTAATGCGTCACATTGTCTGCTGATAAGCATTTTAGATTCGCCCGTCTCATCATCATTCACTTCATGAAGATGGCGGGATTTTCTTTCATAGCTTGTTATCACTGCAGTAATTAATAGCAGAATCGGTCCTACAAATCACAGAAACGGTTCGTTTCACGTTGAAAATACTCACAGTAACACACTTTGCACCACACGGAGGAACAATCGGTTGCAGTGATGAGGCATAAGGGTAACTTGTTGTTAAAGGGTCATTGAAGGCAACCAGCGAGTTGGTTTCAAACGGAAGTCGGACCTCCGCATAGCCATTTAAGCATTCATTTAGTGCCAAGATGCCTTAAGTGCTGAGAAATCGCTGTTCAAATGCTCATCAAACGTGACGCAAACACGACTGCAGTCGCTGTTCGCATCAGGATAAACGGGAAGCAAGTGAAGCAGCGGTGATTAATAGCAGTATACAAGCAACTGAATACAACATTACCTCGTACCAAGCAGTTTGGTAAGTTCCGGTCAAATCGCGCATGCTTCCCCAAACTCCCCTGTCATTTTCCGTTCGAGACCACTAAGCAAAAGGTTTCTCCATTGGACCCGTGATCAGTATTTACGCTTCACTGAAGAAAAACATTGGCCTTTTGAGGCCCCGCATGTGCTGGCGTCGAACGATTTTCTCATGCGTAGCTCGCATGCTCCCTTAGAAAGCGGTACTCCCACCCCAAGTTTGGGCGAGTAGCACCATCCAGCGGCAGCCAAGAAAGAAGTTGCGCGCATCGGGCCACTTAAGCCCTTCCGGTGAAACCGTGTTTTTGCTAGTTTCAACCTTATTTAAAAAAATGCCAGGTGTAAGAGGGGTATAATAGTGTTCTCTGTGAGCTAATCTATCAACCTAGAGAAACTTGCATTTGAACTTCACTGTCATTTAAAGTTGTGCTCTAGTATGTTGTGCGGAAGTAATATCTTTTTTATTGCTGCAAAATTCACGATGGTTAATGTACTGGCACTTGGTTTAATGAAGCCTTTGCATTCCTAATTTAAGTAATGGAATTCGCAGGAAACCTGGCATAACAATTTTATTACTGTATCGAATTATTAAGTTCATTTAACCATAGTGTCTGTTTTGAATTTTACATGTGGGGCTTTTTTTTCTTTTTTGCTTTTTCGGACAGATGTTGCTTTGCCTCCCTGCCTGCATTCCGCGAACGGGGAATAGCCTCCGCATCGATGGCCAGAGTGTCTTGACTGCATCATCTTTACTGGGAGGACTGTGTAGTCTGTTTGCATCGTTTTGGGTTTTCAACATTCAATATCCCAAGAAGGCACACAGAGCTCTAACGTTTGTGGAACATGCCTTTTTGGACCTTGCCAGCACCAAACCACGTGTGAAGGATTTAGAATTAAATAACTTTTATCGCATCAACATCCCTCACCAATAGTTTATTTGTTTTCAATCCTGTAATCATTGGATAGTAGTCTAAAGAATTGCGTATTATGTTTCTGACGTTTTCTTTTTTTTTTTTTACTGAACAGGGGATATTTGATGGGCCCGTCTGTATGCTGATAATACAGCTATCTTTTAGTGAAGCAATAATATTAACCAACTAATATAACTTCAAAGAATTATCTAAATAATGTTGGCAACTGGGGCCAACTGAATCAACTAAAAAATATCCGAAAAACACGAATTACATGGCTTTTTCTTCTCACTCTGAAGAAGCTGTCGCGATACCACCCGTTCTGTTCTATATCCTTGCAATTAACCCCTCAGACTCGGTCACTTTTCTTGGCGCATTTGTGTCTTTATCAAAACGCATTGGTATTTTCCGCAGCATATCTCTCGTTCTTTATGTTACTCATTTATCCATAGCCATTTCATTGCTGTCTGTCTCCTACATCATTTATCTCTTGTGCCTTTACCATCTACAAAATGCTCGTTACCTTTCAATATCAAATCGTTACACAGCTCTCGCTAAGTTCACCACCATTTGAAAAAAATTTTTGTACTTTGTGTACCGAGTACCGAGAACTTTGTGTACTGAGTACTGATGCATACTGATAAGTATTCACGCGTTCTCAATTCTCTAGTATTATATAATGATGTCAATTACCATGCCGTTGTGTTTGTGCCTATATGTTTTTCGCGTATTTCCAGTTCTTGTAGTAATATTGTTTCTACAGTTTGTTCAACTAGCACACAGCTCGCTCATTTCACCACCAACTGAAATTTTTTTGTTATTGTAAACCACTGCAACCATTTTTTTTACTTTGTGTACTGAGTACTGATGCTTACTGATAAGTTCTGATAAGTACTTGGCGCGTTCTCGATCCGCTAATATTATATAAGGATTTCACTTACCATGTGGTTGTGTTTGCGCCTATCTTTGTTTTTCGCGTATTTCCAGCTCTTGTTGTAATATTAATTCTACGGTTTGTTCAACTAGCTTTGTAATGATGTCTTCCATTCCTAACTGGCGTGGTATTTAGCAATGTACCATTTGTGCTTTATTATAGGAGGTCGCCCTAAGTTTTTATTTCGGAGCCTCCTTGCGTACACCATGTACCATGTAAACTTGTATGCGAAAGTTCCTTTGAAATAAACCTGAAACCGAGAAAAACCGTGTGAAATCAGTACTCCCGCAGGGAACTAGAAACTCTCCCTTGTGGCCTTGAAAAAACTCCTTTCGGAAGGCCTACAAAACCGCCCCAACTTTCGCACAACTCCATGCAAAAGAAGTAAATGCTTCCCTTGAACCTCCTAAAAACGCCCCTAAAGTAACATAAGTACTTCCCCAGGGAACCATAATATGCTCCTATTCAACCGCCTAAAAAGTCTATAAAAAACATCACTTAAAAACGCCTTGAGGAAGTAAAGAATACTCCATTTTTATTTTATTAAATTCTCCCGAACATTTCTTAACACTCCCTAACTACCTCATTTCTATCACCTAAAAACACCGTTTTCAGGAGGTAACCAAAACCTCCCTGTTCCATGTAAAAAACTCCTACAAGGAGGATCACTAGAGGACAGGCGAAAAAGAACCTCTAGGGAGTATATGGGAGGAAAAAAAGTTTAGAGTGTGTGGTGGCTCATCGGCATTCTGGTCAGTCATGCTAAATGATGAATACAATGAATCGATTATTTACTGGGGGAAACTAGTTCTCCACCTGTGGGTTACCGCTAGGCCACCCGATGGTGAGCAAAAGTGGGTCCCTGGTGCACCATGAGGGACCATCCGGGAGCCATATATGGGTCATCACTGGTTGGGCCATCAGTGACAACCGACACGCATATCCTCAGTGAAACCAACTGCCAAACAGTAAAGCTTGATGTATTGGTGGAAACGGCACTCGTGAATGACGAAGCTCACTAAATCTGGCGAATAAAAACACGCTACGTATTCTTCCCAGCTTTCCTAGAATTGCTTTGTTTGAATTTATTTAACTGATGGCGCCAATCGTTCAGGTTGAAACGCCCTTCACTACTAAGTGTCCACTGTAGCGAGTGTCCAAAACTTTAAGTGTAGGTTTTTTGTGTGCGATATGCCATCCTATACTTTTGTCATCTCGTATATGCCAGTTCTGCGTACGCGCTCCGATGGTGAACTGGAGTTTTGTGAGGCAATTTTCGGCAAATGTATGAACAATCGCCCTTGGGAAAAACAGGATAGTTGCGCAGTTTGCACCGACAAGGCCGTGAAAGAATTATGACGCCGCTGCACTTAAGTATTCCTGAGCTACTTGTTTCCAGAAGCCAGAACGTTAAGCAAATGCTCGCCACTGTGTGAGGTTGAAGGTTGCTTAGAGAGCACCAATCAGTTCTGTTCGGCAGATTATGGCGTGTTGAAAGAGCTGCCGCAGGCTTAAGCACCGTCTCTGAAAATGACGATAGGGAGCAAAGAGGTTTGCAGCATTTCTTGGGAATGCTAATATATTTGCGGTCCCTGTCAGGAGGTACAGAAAGCCTAAATTATTGATTGATTTCGGGGTTTAACGCGCCGACGCAACGCTGGCGGTGGGGCGCGCCGTAGTGGAGGGCTCCGGATTAATTTTGTCCACATGTGGATATTTAACGTGCGCCGAAATCTCGTACACACGGGCGTTTTTCCGTATCGCCTCCATCAGAAAAGCGGCCGCCGCCGCTACAGAAATCGAAACCGCGTCCTAGAGCTCAGCAGCCGACGCCTTAGCTACCGAGCCACCACGGCGCGTGAGAAAGTTCCAACTAGTTGAAGCTGCATTCTGTGAAACATCTGCTACATCCACGTAAGATCACACCACTGGTGTCGCGATTAAATTATAAGCACTGTTCATAGATGTTTAAGCAAGAACAGATAGGAAAACTATTCAATAGGTGAAGCGAATAATTGCTCCAGTTTCTCTCGCGATGAAAACCATTAGGATTTGGGTAACGAAATGACCCTATTCGCCATCCTGGGGCCGTGCCGAATTGGTCACCAAGTTGTGTCATCGGCGTCCTTGCACGCGAGAGGGCTATCTGATGCAATAGCTCTTCGCAAGCACTTTTGCTTCCTCATCCCATGACTGGTACTTGCTGTGGGCAAAGAAGTACGGCTACATACTCCTTTTTAGGACAGGCTGCTGAGCCTATCGCCTCGTACCGTCACGCTTGCAAAGAATGTACCTTTTTAGCAGTTTTATCTTTCTCTCAGTCTTCGTCAAGTGTAAAGGTTCCTTAAGCGAGTTGGTGTAGCCTCGAAAAAAAACCACGTGTTTTAAAGATTGATAAACATTTCATGGTTAGCTTTTTGAAGATGATTTATGTGTTCTGGTTTGGTGTTACATTTAAGTATTTGGTGTCCACAGCGCTAATGCTCCGATCATCCAATAAAATTTTGCACTTTGCTTTCTCAATTACAGTGGCATAAATAGTAATCTTCGGAGAAGCTTCTGCTGCTTGCCAATTGGAAGTTCTTTTCTGTCATTTCAGGCGTATCCTTTTCTATTTTGGTGATGCTGTCCGCAACTTATATTTGCCACTTCTGCCGTGCCATCACCATGTAAATTTTATTAGGGTAACAAAAATAAATGTAACACCTTTATCCAAAGAATTTCCTCTCCACTAGGCAGTAGGTAGTCAGAAAGGCATGCACTATTCACGCATTTATTTTTCAATATTTTAAGGTGAAAGCCTCAGACCTTTGGCTCTCAAGCATGCGTTTTGTGAGGTATGTGTGAAAATGGCCGAAAACCTTTAAGTAGAGCGAGCCGAAGCGCATGAACCGGAGATCCCTCACAAGCAATAGGAAACAGCAACGCGGGGAGGAGAGTGGGAAGAGAGCTGTGAGAATGGGTGACTCATGTCGCAAAAAGAAAACCAGGACGCAGACAGAGCGTAGGTCACTTATGAACTACCATCCTACCCGATTCTCAAGGGAGTGTACATCCTTCATCAGCAAATATTTTGTACTACCGCAATAAAAGTTATCGCGCAACGGTCATCCAAACAAAACGTCAACATTGTTTTGACTCCCCCTCAGTAAAGTCCCCTTGGAAACCTTATAGGCCACGCAAGTGCCCGACCATCTTTCCGGCCTGGCATGATAAGACAATCAAGAGAGACTGGACCAACCGCTTCTGGTATACCAGGCTACCCTCTAAGTTATTGCACTCCCTCTGCTTTGAAATCTGCCCTAAAGTACCGTTTGCAGCAAAAACATTTACAGCTGGCACGTTAGACCTGTCATTTGGCTATACACAAACACATCCTTTGATCAATAAGCCAATGATGCGGCCAAACACCTTCGTTTCAAAAGCGAAGCAGTTTACTTCTACCCCCCAAGTGGTCCTTCGCGACCTTTGGTGTCAACAAAAAACTGCCGCGAACAAATAAAAGAAGTTATAGCACCGCCAGGAATGAAACCTGGAACGATAGACAAACAGAGCGAGAGCCCGCGCTCATACCGTATGAGCTACGAGCCCGCGTGGATACGGGGGTAACACACGGTGCACTCACCAAGCACATCTGCGTGTTTATACCCTGCGTTCTCGCTGAATGACACGTGATAGCGTCATGCGACCTCTCACACCGCTGTGCGCTCCACCCATTGTGCGTGGGTTGGCTGTGTGCGCCCCTTGCTCATACACCAACGCATGGCCTCTCACCGCTTTCTCTGTCGTCCATCTCGTCACCCCCGTCGATGGCGGCAGAAACGTAGAAGTGCGGTCGTCTAACACCGGGTTTCCACTCCCTTTCCTTTATAAACAAAACAAGTTTCCATTCACGCGCTTCACTATGCAACTCAACCAACGCCCATTTATGGATAATGCATTGATCTGACCTTATTTCCTTTGCGCACCGCTAGTGCGCCGCCGACAAACGCATCAACGGCCCCCGCTACGGCTACACTTCAGAAAGCAAGCTCTGCCAGCTGTGCTATACGGCTACGAAGAGAGTGGCCAGACAGGTTCTACCTCATGAAAGTATAGCATCAGCGATTCGTACACGCCGCGTCTGTTTAAGCACACCGACACGGCAGCCACTTTTTGACAGCCACGGTAATGCAACGCTACGGCGACCACAGGATGCGTAGGCCTATATTCGACAAGGCCCGTTGCATGAGAACTCTAGTTATTGGACGAGTAATTATTACTTGGGGGTTTCTTAGTTTAGATTGGTTGCTACTGATTATTTTATTTCTCTTAATATTTCGCTTTTGTGTCGTTTTGAATTGTTTACTGGCGCTTGATGTTCACAAAAATTCGTATAATCTTCGTCTTATAAACACCCAGAAACCTCGTCTGCGGTGTAAATTTATGTTTTTTAACCTATAAAGGCCTCCCATGTCCATCGTTTCCTGGCCGCCGAGACGACACGTAAAAAGGAGACAAGGCTGGATGGAGAAAAGGTACTGTACTTGTGAGGGTTAAAATTTGCGGCATTTTTATATTCACCTTGCGTGTTAATCACTGCAGACATTTTGAAGCACGAAAACCATAACACATCCCGCAGAAAACACATGCTCTACTTGCTTCCGTGTGAAGATAAGTGGTCTGCTGTTTTCGCTCACCGTCCTAACAACAAAGGTTTGCCGAGCGGAGGGGATTATCGAGATTCCCCGGCACCGGGTGTGCTAGAACAGCTTCTAACGTTGCTTTTGTTGGTTCCGTGCACTGTCGCTAAAACACGGCATAAACGTAAGACATATGCTTGCTGTGTTTACCTTAGGGCTCTAGATTCATGTCATGCAGCACGTCAAGTTTTGGCAAAGTTGCTACTTATAGGTGATCTCAAACCAAACCAAAATAATTAATGGGCCAATGTTAAGTCGCAACGCTTAGGCATGACAGAGGGCTGTTGACAGTAAGGTCTTGTTTGAACAGCGACAGGCTACTTTGGAGCGAGCTCACGCGCGCTTTTTACGTTTAAAATTTTCTCTCTTAGTTACCATGCGAAACTTTCCTTAAAACATAGAACAGGCAGAAAAAAAAACATCTATGACTTACAGACAATCTTTGTAAAAAATTCAAAATACCGGCTTATATCTTAGGGTAGGCAGAAACGAGTTATGCCAGAAAGTGGTAAGAGCGCTTTTAGGTGTTCTTTCTGATGCCGTCGTATGCCAATACGCCCTGCAAGAAAGTCAACTTTCTCTTACGATAATTATGAATGACCGCGGTGAACCTAAAGAAAAAAACGCTTCCCGTGGACGGAATCGAACCTGGGTAACTAGCGCTTGTGCGCCTAGTTAAGGTTACAGAGCATCCGCACTCTTTCTCCTATTGTTCGTGGCCGCCGTCGTTATCACGTGGCATTTGTTTACACTGCGACGGTTCATGGGCACCGCCATTTTCTGGTTTATACAAAACAAGCTTTGATAAGCTAGAAACCAACGCGAGGAAGCTGCACATAAGTTCAAGGAAAAATAAATACATTTTTCCTGTGAGCGTGAGTGAACTGGTTCAAATGATAAATTTAGATTTAAAACACCCATTTATCCCTGGATATTAGACAATGAGTGCAATGAAATCACAAACGGAGGATTGGAACATCCGAGACCTTAGTGCATCTCTCCTTTAACTGTATAGACCTTCCTGAGTGGTGCTCTTACAACACTTGTTTTGTTTGAGTGCTCAGAACAGAAGAGGGCGCATTTTATGCGGAAACATCTGGATAAAACGCTGCAAGAAAACGGCCCAACGTTCCATGGCTCCTAACAGCGAACTTGAACTTTGGGCATGTTCTTCCCGCATTCCTTTGCAGAAAGCACACCATCTTCTCTATCCCTGTTCTGTTTTCTTTGTTTGCCTTTCTTCCGTACTCAGCTGCTAGAAAGTTGAGACAGCGAAATTCCTGCGACAGAGGAATGCCATACCCAGCGGTTCTGGCCCAGTGTCTAAGCTTGCTGCCTTGTTGGCGGCTGTGTGTGCTCCCTTGTTTACATTGAGAGCTTTTCGGGGTAGCTGAACCCTATCACAGAGTGACCACTGCTCTCACGTGGAATAACGTGTCCCGCGGTCAAGGAAGAAAGGTAAGAGTTCGCCATGAAGTGTGATTTACTGAAATGCAGCCAACATCAAAGTAATGTCAACTTCCTTTTATTCGCACCGTGCGAGTTCTTTAACTGTTTAAATCAGTGCGTTTCAGTGTTTCGGTAAAGATATTTGGGAAAAATATTCTTTGTTTAGAATACAAAACAACATTGTAGATGTTCAACGCTTCCAGTCTCTTTGATTACCAGTAATGAAGGTTAGGTTGCAAACGGTTTCTTGTTCTTTCGACTTGAAATGGACAGATGTTATTTTGCAGAGTGTTCACGTTCAAAGCCTCTAATACGTAATTCTCTTACGAAACAGATTTGAACAGTTTAGTTCACCAAATATATTAAATTTCTGCGGCATTGTTTTATACCCCCCAGATGCATTGCTATTTTTGAATAAAGCAGCGAAGACGTTGTACATCAATGAACAACAAACAGGTATCTAGTAAGGCCCACACAGTACAAGAAGGGTACCTGAAAAAGCTGTAAATTGCATTTTGGTCCCCCTATCTTCAAAATGCATATTATACACCGTTTGGCGACCCGTGCGGCTTTGTAGACACGTTTGGGTTTGTGTAAATAAATAAAGATGTAGATTCGGTACGGCATGCGGGCCGTTAAATAGATTAGGGCGGATTGAAATCAGCTTACACGAAAAAACTCACACGGCCACCGGCGAGGACATACTGCTCTGGATGAGCGGTGGTAGCGATGGAGACATCCAATTCAGTGTACATGAGGGAGTGCGCACGGCACAAATCCGCTTTACAGACTCACGACTCGACTGTTGTATCCCAAAATATCGGGGTTACTCGCTTACCGGCCTATCAGCAGAAGACGGAAAAGAAACCCGTCGAATCCCGACGGTCTGCGTCTACGCCAACAACCCGTAGATCGCAAGCGGAAACACCCTACAAATTCCCGACCTACGATAAAAATGAAATGGTCACAACATAGAGGTCACAACGACGTCCTTTTTTCTTTATATGGAAAAGAGCGCGCCCATCGCTATCATACTTATCTCTAGAGTGAGTAGTAAAATTAGTGTATGCAGGATGACATCCTCAAAACCCTCGTAGAAGCTTTTGTGACTTTTGAAATCACGTAGTGCATTCCTTTCCTTCAACTCAACAATCGAAACACACCATCAAACTTAACGGCATATTAAAAAGTGGATAAACAAGCATATAATCACCAATTCCAACGACCAACAAACTTTTCGAAGCATTAGCCATTCATAATTCGATCCAAGAACAAGTTTAAATGTACTATACTGTGGTACGACTTAATAATGGCAATAGCTCATGTAGTGTATCGCTCCGCCGAAGCGACAAACCCAGATGTCAACACACATGCGTGGTTTGAAAACACATTGCGCTTAATGCGGAACATCGTCTTTGTTTTCACACCTAGTCTTTTCCCAGTCGTTGAACGAATTTAAATTAAATTAAGTACGAGAAATAAAAAAATGACTCGGTTCACGTTCAAAACACTTCAAATACTTCAAAATACTTTCCGTTAAATAGCCAGTTGCTGTGATCACGTGCAGAGGCCACTTGCGTTGCTGTTCTTAAGCTATCCCCGAATACCATCCATTGAAAGCCTGCCCAAAACCAAAGCAGATAGACACATTCTTTAGTCTCCTGAAATCAGGAGTGGACCTTCCTTTCCACATGAAGTGTATCCCCCCAATAATGGCGAAAACGAATCCGGAATTCGTCATTACCAAAGAAAGTGCACACAGAGAAAAATGGGGTCGGAGCAGCAGAGAGCGCGAGCACTACATAAAGTTTTCCCTCGCCACAATGTCCCACGGAATATAGTCCATGCAGACGCCTTCGACACAACGGTGGCGTGTCTTACTTAAACGCAAAGGGAACGTGAGTTATAAACAACGAAGAAATCAGCCGGACATCCGCCTCCCCGCTGGTCAGAAATGGCATTTAGGGTGACGAGACGGCATAAATCTTGCGGCAAATTGAACGGTAGCAAACACCATCACCAGCGAAATGAATGCGGCGATTCTTTTGTTCTCGAAAGGCAGAATCTACTGTGCAGCTGACTCACTGTTATACAAGACCCGCATTCGGGAGAAAATCTAGGTAATATCAACTCCTGGCCATTCTGGTTTACAGGGAGTGGACTGGTTCAGTCAACAGCTCATGATCGCGCCAATCGAGCAGTGGTACCAAAGCACCACCATTTCTACGATTCCGCTACTAGGCGCAATATAAGACCACCAACGAGCGCCGGCTACTAGATCACGAAAAGGCCAACTAGAAACGCACACAGACATTATAGATCATTAGAACTCATGCACATATAAATACCCACCAGCCCACCGCACCCTTACCACAAAACATGCAGACGGTTGCCTCTGTTTCCCCAAACCGTGGTTATGCACATAAGTATTTATTTATTTATTTATTTATTTATTTATTTATTTATTTATTTATTTATTTATTTATTTATTTATTTATTATTTATTTAATGTACCCTCAGGGTCAGAGGCTTTAGAGCGGCCAGTGGGTTACAATATTTACAGACATATTACAAAACACAGCACAAAAAGGAAAAACAGAACAACACGAAAGTACAATATAATACAATGTATTACAATGCACCTGATTTACAATGTTAGCTATTGCAGTTTTAAAAGTTGGTGGTCTGTAATTGATGCCGTCAGTGCAGGTAGATTGTTCCATTCCTCTGATCTACGCGTAATGAATGAATGAGAAAAGTGTTAGTTCTGCAGGGCGGCAAGCCCACTTTATGGACATGGTTTATGCGGGCTGAAATGCAGCGAGGAGGCAAAAGGAGTTCACTGCAAAGCTTTCTGCGATAGAAAAGCTTATGAAAAAGGCAAAGGCGAAGGACTTTTCTACAGTATACTAACGAAGATAGGCCGAGGGTCATTTTCATGATGCCTATGCTAGCACTCGGGTTGTAGTTTGAAAGTATCAAACAAACAGAGTTATTTTGAACCATTTCAAGCCAGTGTGTTAGATGTTCATGGTTAGGATCCCAAACTGATGCGGCACATTCCAGTTCATAGCGGATAGGTGTTTTGTAACGTGTGAGTTTTAATATTGAGGGATCCTGCGAGAAAATTCGACGTACGCAACCAAGCATGCTAGCGTTATCAGTTAAGCACTCAGTGTGCATGGACCAAGTAAGGTCGGTAGTAAAACGTATTCCAAGACATTTGTAAGTGCTGACAAGATTCCAAACAGCACTATTAAGAAAATAAGTTGGCGATAAACGGTTAGTTCTAGTTACGCGAAGAAACTACCCATGTTTGCACCACACAGAAATACCGTTAACACCGGATTGAAAGATTAATACGTCGTTGTGGTTAGACATCTCGCGGAAGAGGACGCAATCATCGATAAAAAAGTGGATGTAAGAAGTAACGAATAAACGTAGGTCATTAATGTAGATAAACAATCAGCGGAGCCAAAATATATACTTGAGGGACGCCAGAAGAGGCGTTGGTTAATGGTGAGGTGTTATCTTTAGCAGAAACAAACTGAGAACGGTTAAAAAGAAAACATTTGTGCAAAAATAAAAGTTTCAAATCGAGATTAACATCATGTAGTTGGTGAAGTAACAGATTGTGACATACTTTATCGAATGGTTTTGAAAAGTCTAAGAAAACTCGATCAGCAATAGACGAACGATAAAAAATAATGCTTAGTCTGTGTGTGAATAATGAAGTTGAATTTCGCACGAAGAATTTTTTCTAAAGCCATATTGGCAATTAGAAAAAAATGAGTTAGATTCAAGAAAACCTGTCAGTTTGGAATTAGTATATGTTCTAATATTTTACAAGGTATGCGGTCAGCGATATTGGTAAAAGGTGAATGTTTGTTACCCATTTTAAACAGTACACTTACCTTTCCAGTCTTAAAGTCGATGGCGAGAGAGCCTTTCTGAAGCGACCGTTCGAATATCTTTATTAGTAATTAGTTGATTGTGTGACCCGCCGCGGTGGCTCAGTGGCTAAGGCGTTGCGCTGCTGAGCACGAGGTCGCGGGTTCGATTCCCGTCCGCGGCGGCCGCTTTTCTGATGGAGGCGAAAAGCAAAAACGCCCGTGTGTACGAGATTTCGGCGCACGATAAAGATCCCCAGGTGGTCAAAATTAATCCGGAGCCCTCCACTACGGCGCGCCTCATCGCCTGCGTTGCGTCGGCGCGTTAAACCCTACAATCAATCAATCAGTTGATTGTGTGGTTTAATGCGCCGACGCAACGTAGGCGATGAGGCGCGCCGTAGTGGAGGGCTCGAATTATTTTGACCTCCTGGGGATATGTACGTGCGGCGCAATCTGGTACACACGGGCGTTTTTGCTTTTCGCCTCCATCACAGAAGCAGCCGCCGTGGCTGGGAATCGAACCCGCGACCTCGTGTGTCTTTGTTAGTATAATTGAACAGCAAGAGGTTGTATTTTTCAGAAATTTTTGAACTGATGGCATCACTCCAGGAGATGAGGAAGACTTTAAAGACTTTATTAAGCTTTCTACACACGCGTAGTGAATAATAATAGGAAGCGTGGGGGGGGGGGGGGGGTAGGACGAACGAGGGGTAGTCGGAACTGGAACATCTGTAGTTACTGAAAAATTTCTGGAAAAAGCATCATTAAGGGCTTCTGCACAAAAATGAGGGGGAATGACGTTGCCAGCACCGTCAACAAGGGTTAACATTGCCCTAGCTTGGGGATTCATAACGGGCCAGAATTTCTTAGAAACAGTTTGTAATATAGTAGGTAGCGTCGCGTTAAATAGCAATATTTAGCATTTTTTATTGCAGATGTGTGCTCCTTTGAGGCTTTTTTGTAATCATCCTATCGAGCGTTCGTCGAAGATTTCTTCGTGGCCGGGCAAATACGACGCTTTTTGTTTAGAAGACGCTTAATCTGCATATTGAACCAACGTGCGTTACGGTTGGATGTCTTAGTGCGAACAGGAATATATTTCTTTGTTATTTATTTCATCTTATCTACGAAAACGTCCTATGTAGTTTGCACACTTCGACTATCGAAGTCGGAGAGGAAACTACCAAGGAATGGCCAAAGTTCGTTATTAATGGAGATAAAATCGCATTTACTGCAGTTTTCACAAACGGTTTTCACATGTTTAGGGTGAGATGCATTGATGTTGAACGATAGCAGAGTATGATGACTTAGTCCTGGCTAATGGGTAACGTTAGAAACAAAATCGGTGTGCCACGTAAGAACAAAATCAAGTGTATTTGCTACCGAAGCAGTAGTTCTGTAAGGTCGCTTTACTTATTCTGACAAAACAAATTCAGCAAAGATTTAAAAAACCATTCCCGAATGTGGAAAAGGGGCTGATAGTAGGTAGTTTTGTTACGCGTGAAGTGTTTGGAATATTAAAATCGCCTACTAGAAGCAAAGACACCGAAGGGTGGCTAGACGTAACAAAGTTAACACCACCGTGCACTTTGTTGATAAACGACGATAATGATGCAGTAGGGCAATAGCATACACCGAGCACAACTATTCGATTGGAGATCTCTACATCTGATGGAACGTGAACACGCTGTGACGGCATGGTTTTCTAAACAGCCAGCAAAACGCCACCGCATCGGCGCCCTGTCCAATCCCATAGGTAAAACAAAAAAGAATGAGCACAATTAAGTAATACTTGGTCAAGAATGTCAGGATGCAGCCAGGTCTACTTGCGTTCTGTGAAGTATATCACGTTGAAGTATATCACGTTTTTTAAGAACGCTACAAATGTTGGTGTAGGAAAAAGACTCGCGATTTAGTTTTCTTCCACTGCCCCTCAAGTTTCCGTAGTTTTCATTTGTCGGTACGGAGTCCTGTTGAGAGTTATGGGGCGTTTGTCGCTGTTCGTGCTGTTACGCGGTTATTTGTAGGGTTGTAGAAGTATTGTTTTTGTTCATAATGAGCTTGTTGTGCCGCAGTTGAAAGGGTGTTTCGTTTGTTTGACTCGTTGGAAACGCCTCAAGTTGTTTTTGAGCTTGACGTGTTGCTGGCCAAACGTTTTCTTTTATTGAGACGTCTTTTTGCTTAAGTTTTTTTTCGTGCGCAGATCACTTTATTTTTGTTTTAAAGGTAGCGACTTAAACGATATCGGGCTATTTTTACCAGGCCACACTGCTCCAAACCGGTGAGACCGCTTGATGCCATTTGCCGATAGTGAATGGATTACTCCTGTCAGAACTTTCTTGATGTGGGCATCAGATTCGTCGCATGTTTCCTTGCTGTCAGGAATACCGTGAAACAGTAGGTTATTACGGCGCTACTGGTCCTCTTGCTCATCACGATGTGACTGCAAGGAATCAAACTCTGCTATTAGTGTGGCGGCTGTAGGCCGAATAGTTGCCACATAAGCGTTGCGATCATCAATTGTTTTAATTTTAGCTTCATCAGCTTCGAGACTACTCCTCAGAATTCCAGTTTTGTCTTCTATGCTATTCTGACTGCTCTTGATCAGTTTTACTTGAGCTACTAAGTCTGCCTCCCTCTTTCTATTCGACAGAGGGCTCCTGAACATCCTTTAGAAGATGAAGAAGAGCATTCATGTGCTCAGAACGTACCTCAGGCAGGTTTTGAAGTTGCAGCCAAGCCTGAAAACGGGTTTTGGGCTCTGGGTTACTCTCGACATCACCGGATTGCAATAATAAGAACATCATCGAAAAACAGTCGCAAACAATTTCAAACCACTTCGCTCTCGTATTGAACTAGGAAATCTTGAACATTACCATCAAGATAAATGTTATCTCTCTCGGAGTTAAATTTGTCAGCCCTGGGATAATAAGGCTCGTATCAATGTGAAAAGGAAGAGAGGTTTAGAAAGAAGGGACACAGCAAAAGGACTGTCAGAGGGGGGGGGGGGGGGGGGGCTGGAGCACGCAGAGAAGTAAGGATTATTCGTTTTACCAAATAAATTTTATCATTGGATCCCTCTAAACAAACGGAAGAGCTACTGCCCAGCACCCAGCAATAAAGTTCACATCTACACAAAGTGATTCCAGTGATATCAACCGTAGAATTTCTACGCCTCAAAATTCTAAACAGTTAAAAGTGCGCACAGACAATCAGCACATCAACCGCACAATATGACTCATTGGCCGAATTTCAAACGTGGGCAGATGAGTAAACAACAAGTAAAGGATACGCTAGTACAGGCGTATGTCATGAGCAGAATATAGCATTCTCCACTCTTTCTAACTGCAACTACACAGAGCAAAACATTCATTTATTCACACTGGAATGCATAGAAGGAGCACTAGAGTTGCTTTGTCATTGCCTACGCCAGAGTCAAAATCAAGACGTTCTGATCTGAAGTGCCGAGCAGGGAGCTCTTTTCCTCGGCCTCCTATACACTAGCCTTGATTGGATTAGCGGGTACTACGGAGGTCCATTGAAGGTGGTTGGCGTCAGTATTTCCAGATGTCAGTCCCGGTTGTCAACCTCAGTCCAGGTATGTAGACTCTGTTTGACTGCGCCAGTTAGGGTCACCTTGATCATCTCGTTTTCCTCACTGGTGAAGTAAGGGTTGACTACTGCAACGTAGCCAAGACAAGCTCTTTCTGTCGGCTGGTCGCAATTCTACGACAGCTCCGTCTGTATAGGATAACAAAGGTTGGTACGGGGCTGCTTGATTTTGGAATAGGAGCACTGCTGGCGCTAATCTGAACAAGGACGAAGGACGCATGATTACACAAGGAGGGGTGCACTTCACTCGTTCATGTAATGCTTCGTCCTTCGTCCTTGTCCAGCTTAGTGCCAGCAATGTATAGGAGAACAGTACATTCAATTCTTCTCCTTCTCTATTTACATCCTAGGTACACGAGGATCTTTGAATATATTCACCCAGAAAGAGCTTCCAGTATAATGGTGAAGCCAGACGTTCCCTTCGTCAAAAATCCGACAGACTGCCATCTGCCTGACTGCCAGGTTTATTTTCGCAAATCACCTTCTGCCCACACTTCTCTCTGACCTTGTCAATTGGTTACCGTCACGCGTTGCCTTTTGTCTCGCACGGTCCAGGGTCCCCAGGTGTGCAGCACCGGTGTGTTGTGGCCACCGCTCTGAGTCTTTGTTTACGCTGCTGTTCAGACTAATCATTAGTACCAATGGAATGCAAGACAACACACCCGCTGTTGTTGATTTCGCTTGTCCCCAAAATCGTGGCCGGTGTCTCTTCAACGCGCCATTTTTGGCTTTGTCCTTAGCGCTCGTTCGTTTACTGTGGTGGTGGTAAAACATTTATTGAGCAAAAGGGAAGGGGTAGAAGAGCGTCGTTAGCCTACTAAGTGCAAGAGGCCTCTTATCCGGGCTGCCTTCAGTGCGCGCCGGACCAGAACGACCTGGCGCTCCGGTGTGGAGATGGTCAGCTCAGACTCCCACTGCTTAGGGGAAGATGAGGGGTGGGGATGTGGGTGTTGGGGGCAGGACAAGACGATGTGGTAGGGGTTGAGAGAGATGTGACAATACATGTGGGCAGTCGGGTAGAAAAAGACAAGGGGAAATGTGGAATAGGATGATGTGGTTAAAGATTGGTTTCGGTCTGTATTCGGCGGGGGATGTAGGCCTGTTGGGTGAAGGGGGAAGGGTGGGGGGTATCGCCGACGGGAGTTAGTGTGGTCGGAGAGAATGGAGTTGTACGTGGGGCTGCTGGAGTTGTCAGGGCTGCTGAGTCGGGGGGTGGGAAGGTTGCTTGGTTGAGGCGAGGCGAGGGAATTGTCCGGGTAATGAGTGCGCGGGCTGCGGCGTGGGACGCCTCATTCCCTGCCAGGCCGGAGTGGACGGGGGTCCAGACAATGCAGCGGTCAATGTCTTCATGGAGGCGTTGAAAGAGGTGAATGGCTGCTGGCGGTGCGAGGCCGGCTTGGTAGAGGCGGAAGGCTTGCTGCGAGTCGGTGGCTGTGGTCAGGTAGGGTTGGTGGCAGTAGGTCAGGGCAGCGTGGGCGATGGCGAGGGACTCGGAGGTCAGCGTGGGGATGTGGCGGTAGGAGGCCGTGAGGGGGTGGCGGCCTTTGTCGGTGAGTACTGCGATGATGGTCCTGTGGCGGGTGGAGGACTGGGATATGTCGGTATTGAGGGTGTTGGGATCCGTGGCGTAGCGTTTTTCGAGGAATAGGACGTAGGCGTTGCGGCAGCCTTGGTTGTAGAAGGGGTGCATATGCTTTGGGACGGGACGAACGAGAATGCGTTGACGAATGGAGAGGGGAATACGTTGGGCCGCCTTTGCGGTGGCAGGGACCATGCGTCCGATGACCTGGAGTACCCGTCGACGAGCTGGTGTGAGGGAGAGTCGGTGCAGGTGGGAAGTGAGTTGGGCTTCTAACATTTCTGGTGGGGTGTTGTGGATGGCAAGTTTGCGCAGGCGTGTGTTGGAGGTGTAGGTAGGGAGTCCTAAGGCTGCTTTGTAGGTCTTGTAGATCAGAGCATCCAGCTTCTTCGCTTCCTGTATCTTGAGGTTGACGAAAGGGTAGCTGTATGTGAGGCGACTGATGAGGAGGGCTTGAATGAGTTTGCAGGTTTCGGATCTTTGAGGCCCTAGGAGGAGCCGCGGATGCGTCGAATGAGGTGCGTAAGTTGGGTGATTGTTTTGTGGAGCTGTGGGAGAAGAATGGCAACGGAGCCGTCGAGTTCCTTGTCACTACGACGGCTACGGTGCGTTTAGTGTAAAAACGTTTTATATAACTGGGAGCAGGTTGAAGGGCTTGTCCTTTAGACGCTCTTACAGCCCGTCCTTTGTGTAATAGAATGCAAACCTCTTGTTTACATGCCTTCTCAATGGCTCTAGCACGTGTTAACAGATCCGCTGTAATTCCGTCATTATCTATAGCTTTGTCTATTCCTACTCATCTGAGCCCCATTTCCGAGTTATCTCTACTATACATCTACAGATTATATTACATCTTGAGAATTGAAATAGGGCTACATCTTTGGATCCTCTTTTGGCGGCACAACAGAAGTTTGTTGTGCCACCAAAAGGAGGCAAACTTTGTCGTACAATGGCGCCACCAGCTGAGCTGCCTCCAACTTAGCAAGGACGTTTATCTGGGGACCTCTACAGTTGGACTGGTGGCAGTCCGGAAGAGCCGCTGAACGTAAAGCCACTGCGATTTGTGTAATTTTACTTATGGCAAGGCTTAACACTTCGGCCAAATTGTAGCGAGTCCACAAGTCGCGCGATGCCGTGTTCTCGGAGACCCTGACGACGTAGCGTCAGCGGGCTGATGACGTGAGTTAGTAATGAAATTGATCCTTCGACTGATTAAGCCACTGTTATGCCTGACCATCATCCTGCAAGGTCTATGTCGAGGAAGCGCAAAGAGGCCTTACGAGGAAGAGGAGTGGCATCAATCGTAGGTTCTTCTTGAGGACGAAAGGGAACGTGCCATTGCAGCAATGAGCGAGAACTTTCATGGTAGGGTTCACGATTGTTTCATATTTAATGGTTCTTCTATTTTGCGGTGTTGAATACACGAGTGTCCTCCGCGTTGCTTTATGTTTAGTTCGGTAGTTAGCGATAAACAGTTGCTTAAAGAGCGCACATAATCAACCAGTGTGTCATCTTCTCCTATTACAGTGACATCGATTAACGAGGCATCAGCGGCAGCCGGTATTACCTAAGTGTAACAAGCGAAATCAAAAAGAAAACGAAACACACCGTGAGAACGGAGATCTTGGCTTTACAACAAAAAAGAAAACAAAAAAAAGAAAAACACAGGAAGGATAGTGCAAGGAATGTGTAGATAAATAAATGATGCGAATGGGGAGGGTTTAGCGCCAAAGACAAGTTGACGAGGAGGAGGAATCTACCGTGCCAATCCAACACACCTGGGGAGGGACCGGACAAAATGGGGCCTTTATTGAAATCTCGAATCTTATATGCGAAACCTAATGTTCACACTACTTGATCAAAATTAATGCACATTTTTTTCGGAATCGGAGATGACAGACAACCAAGGGAGGAAAAAAAAACTTGCTTCCCCTCCTGACTTGGAAAAAACACGGTTGGAGCTCTGGTTTTGTCGTCTCTTCACCAGTAAAGAGTAGGGTACCGAAGTATCGAGACACATTCCTTCAAATCCAATGGTGTTTTTAAGAAAGCACCTCGAAAGTGGGATACCTGAGCAGCGTGTTTTAGTCCTTTCTGTGTTACTTGCGTATTTAAGAAGCACGTGTCCTTCATTTAGTTGAAGGAGCAGTTGTGGAGCTGATTCATTGACAAAACACAATATACATCTCACCAGTCAACCAAGCCATCGACGTGGGTATGCTACACGAACATTTTCTCCGTGTCTCTTTGGTCGTCGCGAGAGAAAACTGGTATCCATTATTTTCTGGGACTCACGCCTTCGCCCCATCCATGTGATGGGCGTCAAGATGAAGCGTTCGCACGCTAGTGCACATTAAGGATAGTGGAACACAAGGCACGTCCCGCTTCTTTACAATGCAATGTCTCGCGAGTCTCGTATCCCGTTTTCACTACGGAAGTTTCAGATAGCCGTAGCTTCTCTTGTTTTGTGAAAATGTCGAAATGTACCAAGCTTCGGCTTCACTGCACGTTCTAGGAAAAAAATGATGTTTATACTATGCCTTCTTTACAACAGGCATGACTCGAACTCCTGACTATTATGATGCAAAGAGAATATCAAATTCAGATTCAATGTTGTTTTTATTGCTAAGATGACAACTTCTGCTTCTTTCACCTTGAATGCGGTGCTTCATCATTCATTCCTTCGAGGGCATACGCTTTCAAAACAACATTTTGCATTCCTGGTGATAGACTAAGTTTAGTATTCTAGGAGCGGAAGCATATGGCTTGCGTGCTGCAATGATTCTGCTTTTAAATGGAAGCGTAATATTCCCCCGACACTGGCACAGTTTCTGGCGCAGCGCGCAATGTGTGCATGTCGGCGTGACGACTACAAAAGAGCGCGACCTGTCTCCATTCAACCCTTTTTTCCGGCGAATGCAGCGGAAGTTCTTAAAACTAACAAAATCTCCAAGCTACACTTTCACTGTTTCCAAATCACCATTCATCAGTTTTTCTTTCTCTAGTGCTTGTTGCAACCGTCCTGGTGTCCCAGAAAGGCGACGAATTGGATTGTGGTTCTGCCAATACTTTTCAAATGTGGTGCAGTCTCATTTTACTCTCGCGAATTGGCTTTGCAGACCAGACATCAGTCCTCGCATATTGTTCAAGAATGCGCAGTACTATTTTATTGGTGAAGCCTTATTCATTTCTTTGCGGATCATGTTTGTCTCATGACAGCAGCCGCTTGCGACGAAGGAGACCACTTATCTGTGAGTACAGTTTCGGGTGGAGCAATTGCCCGGCGATAGGGAAAAAGAGGGGGTCGTGTTGGTTTTGTTCTGTCAGCAATGGTTGTAGTGGTATCAACAGTAAATCTAGAGTGGTTTGTAAGCCGTTGTCTGCGCACGTTCTGCTGGACTGCCGGCGTCACCAACTAAAACGCGCACGACAATCTGTTCATGTACAGAAACGTCGTCTTTTCAATGGAATGTGCCTAGCCCCGGTGCTGAGCTAAGCTCCTTTTTTCCATCCACTATAGGCGTCTCCAATCCTCGATAGAAGACAGAGCTATCATAAAAGTGTTCTGCTATGCCGACAACTTCCTCCTCATCTCCAAGCTACGCACAGATGACGTTACTAAAGATAAGAGTGATATCTTTGCCGCATTTACGTCTTTGCTATGCGAGTTTTCTCCAACGTATGACGTGTCCCATAGGCGGCGCCTGTGTTTCTTCGATATCGAACTAACACTGGAGCACTAGCACACTGGAGCACTGGCCCCCACATACGTTGGGCTTAATCTTCCAGCTCGCGGAAAATATTCCTCCCTTATACGTCAGCACAATCCAACCTCGTCAAGCGCTGATTATGAAGCGCAGAGTTTAAGAACGCCCTTCGGCATTCCGGTTGTCACGCAACCCAGTCAAGCTTCATAACGCAAGTGCTGAGACGGGGGGTGGCTGGTTTCCTGATTAGCAAATCTGTTGGGCAAGTTAGTGCATTATAATTTTTAAAAAATACAGCCGACTTTTAGAACGATAGTAAAGAAGGACGACGGGACAAGCGCTCACGAACCTCCTACGCAGAGTGGCGAAAATCTTCAGTGGAGTTAAACTCTAAGACGAAGGGGGAAAACACATTACGAAAACAGCTCCAAGCCAGCAGCCTCATGTAAGTTCATTGTTTCTCACACAAGTTGACAGGTATCCGAATCATGTTTTCAGCTCCGAATAAATTAGGCAGCCAGTGCAAGAGAGCAAGTTCCACGGACTTGTCATGTTAGGCTGTAAGAAGCAGCATGCGCTGCCTAACTTTCGCAGTCAAAAAGGAGTGTTATACAAGATTCCTTTGCCGTGTGGCGCAGTGGCACAATGGCGCAGAGCGGTCCCTGTGTTTCGGTCGCTTCGAGATGATGCTAATTCTCGGTAGCCATTCAAGGGTTGAAACTTGGCATTTAATTGTTGGGACTGCGACTGTTCCGCCTTATACAAGTGGGTATTAAGAAACGGCACATGGACACCGCTAAAAGAATATATCTTAGAAGTTCTTGTAATTTGCAAGACAGGACTGACTTCCATCCGCAGGCCCTCCGTAGCCCCTTTTCAAAGCTGACACTAGGTACATGGCCGCATAGACCTTGGTTTCACATATCAAGGTTGACCGCTGATTTAAAGGATTGTTAACTTCCGCTGAAGTAATTCTGGTTGCCATCATCTGACTAAATAGTCCATCTCTCGGCACGCGCATGCTTGCGCGGTCATGCTGTATCGACTGATAGAGCTTAGCCGGCCACACCACTAACGATTCTACGCCCGTTTTCTCCGTCTGCTCTTTTTCCTTCTCCCACTGCTTTTCCCTCCCCGTTTTTATGGGTATTTGAATGTCCTTACCATCCTCCATTCAAAACATTCTTTCATTTCGCAGTTCACCTGTGTTGTGCTTTCCTTTCGCTGTCCAGGTTTTTGCACCTTTTTTGTGTAGTCATGAGGAAACTAGCAAAGACCACTAATCTGCTGCGAGAAACACCATCGTCCTTTTATACTTTCGAAAACCAAATTCCATAACTAACGACAAAAAATCTTGTTTTAACGTATGACCCTAGAACACATTCCGAAAGAAACACCGTCTTCAGAATTGCTGAACAAGTGCAAGATGGTGTTTGGCTTTTTGGACGAGGACTAGTCAAGGCCCAAGAAACATTTACGCCTTTTTTGATCATCCATGCTTTTCTTGGACCAGCGAGGATCGGTGATTCCGGCTAAATAAAACTGAACTTTCCGGAAGTACTGCTTTAAACCTTTTCAGTTTAAAACTACCAATTTGAAATTTTGAACAAACTGAAGAATTGGGAGGGGGGGGGGGCGAGTGTATAACTGCGATTTGAGGCCCCTCGTAGCGGATAGCTTGGAATTACCTTTTTACCATGTGAAGCTCCCTAACTGGGGACAAAGCCTGGAGACAGGAGCATTTTCGTTTTCCTCCTTCATCTGAAAGGCACCGTCCCCTGCCGCATTGAACCCACGTCCTCGGCCTCAGCAGCAGAACACCTCAAACACCTCGACACCATGGCGGGGGGTAGCGGAAAGGTTCGAAGCGTGTGTTCGAGGCATGTATTCACTACTACAACATATTGTCACGCAGCCAAAGACCACGCAGTTGTCTTGAAGAAACAACAAGTTTATTGGAGCAAACTTGTGCTCCCCAAATAACTCAAAATTCACCCGCATTTCCCCGAGGGGGAGCATGGGGAAGTGCGAATGCACGGTTGATGCTATGAGGGGGGCTATGTTGAACTGTGTTGGCATTCGCCTCTTAGTTACATTATCACCCCCTTGTGATCAACTCTGGCATTCACAAGAATCCATCTAGACTGCGGAACCGGCGACCGACCTCGACGGAGGCGCGCGCTAGACTGAACTGCGCCGCACCTCGCGCGGTGAAATGCGAGAGCGCGCGACATCAGGCGAGCGCACTACGTCATCGCGCCGTTGCTACACACGCTCTCCCTCCGCTCCGCGCCGTTGCTAGGGGCGAGGAGGACGCGATAACACCTGTTGCTGAGCTGCGGTGGACGGACGGTGGACGAGTGATTCAGGGTCGCTTAAGAAGTGCATTTGCACTTAAAAGAATACATAGGCGGCGAAGCAACGGTGAACAAAGTGACTTGCGCAGGGGAGTGTCGTCGGATGGAATGCCGCGGCGTCTGCTCTGCAGGCTTTTATCTTTCGGTGCAAGTGTTTTTTGGAACCGTCGATTTACACCCAGAACATTGTAGTTCACAGAAGATTATTCTGGGCTTAGTGACGTTAAGGTGAAACAGTCTGATTATCTGAATGAGATAACCCTTGGGGCATAAACATAAAGAATGGAAGACGCGCATCGCTCTGGGCACACATAACAGAGCCGGGCTTTCCGGGAAGTAAAACAAACAATAAATAAACAAACCCATACATGGTTCGTGGCATTATGCCCCCCCTCCTCTAAGAGTGCATCGACCGATGCAAAAATAATAGACAGTCTGAACAAAGAAAAAAAAGTCATAGTTAGGTTTCAAGCGAACCACATGGACGACTGCGGGCCGCGTGCGTCGTCGTGACGTTCCGGAATCACCATCGGGGATCACCTCGTAGGTAAGTTGGCCGACACGTCGTATAATTTGATAGGGTCCGAAATACTGTCGCAGAAGCTTCTTACTTAGTCCGCGTCGACGGATGGGAGTCTAAACCCAAACACGATCCCCTTGGTGGTACACGTCTTCTACATGCGGAAGCATGGCGTCAAGCATCGTAGTCGGCCGTCTTCCGTAGACAAGCTCGAACGGTGTCATCTGCGTAGTTTCCTGGATAGCCGTGTCGTACGCAAAGGTGACGTACGCGAGCACTTCGTCCCAAGTCATGTTCAATGTCGACGTTCAGTGACAGCATATCCGCAATTGTCTTGTTCAGACGTTCCGTTAGTCCGTTCGTTTGTGGAGTGTACGCCGTCATTCTTCGGTGATCCGTGTTGCTGTAGCCTAAGATTCCTTGCATGAGTTCCGCAGTGAAGGCCGTTCCGCGGTCTGTGATTAGGACATCAGGGGCTCCATGTCGCAGCACAACTTGTTTTATGAAAAACTTTGCGACTTCTTGTGCAGTCCCCCTCGGAAGTTCAGCGGTCTCTACGTAGCCCGTCATGTAGTCTGTCGCTAGAACAATCCACTTGTTCTGTGCTTGTGACGTAGGAAATGGGCCTAAAAGGTCCGTTTCAATCTGCTCAAAGGGCCTCAACGGGACGGCGAGCGGTTGCTGAAAGCCGGCGGGTCTTGTCGGCGGCGTTTTTTGTCGCTGGCAGTCAGAGCAACTCCGAATGTAGTGGGTAACCTAGGATGCAAGGCGGCGCCAGTAGTACGTCATCTTGATTTTCCCAATTGTGCGATCTGTGCCGAGATGTCCAGAAGACGGATCGTCCTGGCACGCTTGCAAAATTTCGTCTCGAAGATCTGCCGGGATGACAAGAAGATAATTCGCTCTTGTTCCGGGTTTGAAATTCTTCTGCACGAGGACAGAGTTTTTCAGGCTGAATGCAGGTAAGTTGCGTTTGAAGGCCCCGGGCACGGCGACGTTGCATCCTTGGAGGTAGTCGATCATGACACGGAGATCGGGGTCGGCAAGCTGCTGGGCGGCCAGGTCGCTCTCAGTTAGGACTCCGAAGAACGCGCTGTCTTCGTTGGAGTCTTGTGGTGGTGGGTCGACGGTGGCGGGGACAGGCAGTCGGCTTCGGATGTTTCCTCCCGGATTTATAGACTACTGTAACGTCGAATTCTTGGAGGCGCAAGCTCCACTTACCAAGATGGCCAGAAGGGTCCTTCAAATTTGCGAGCCAACACAGCGCATGGTGGTCTGTCACAATCTTGAGCGGTCTTCCATACACCTATGCGCGAAGTTTTGAAATGACCCATAAAATCGCGAGGCACTCTTTCGCAGAGGCTGAGTAGATTCTTTCTTCCTTGGACAGACCCCGGCTGGCATAGGCGATTACTTTTTAGCGCCCGCTTTGCTTTTGTACGAGAAGAGCACCCACGACTACATCACTGGAGTCCGTGTGCAGTTCCGCTTCGGCGTTTTCGTCGAAATGCGCGAGCACGGGTGGGCTTTGAAGACATTGTTGCAGCTCGCAGAATGCTTTTTCTTGGGCATTTTTCCAAGCTGAAAGGGGTGCTATCTTTTGTCAAACGGGTGAGTGGCTCTGCAATGCGGGCGAAGTTCTCGACGAAGCGCCGGTAGTACGCGCATAGTCTCAGAAATCACCGCACGCCCTTCTTATCTTTCGGTCTTGGGAAGTTCGCTATCGCGGAAGCTTTCGCCGGGTCAGGCCTGACTCCCGCGGCGTTGACGGCATGGCGCAAAAACGTGAGTTCTCGTACGTGAAGCGGCACTTTTCAGGCTTCAGCGCTAACCCCGACGTACGGATGGCCTCGAGTACAGGCTGCAACCTTGCAAGGTGTTCGTCGAAAGTCCGGGAGAATACCACAACATCGTCCAGGTAGACGAGGCAGCTGTGCCACTTCAGGCCATCTAGCACCGTGTCCATGACTCGTTGAAACGTTACTGGCGCCATGCACAACCCAACGGCATCATCTTGAACTCGTATAGGCCGTCCGGGGTTATAAATGCAGTCTTCTCTTGGGTCTCTCTTGTCCACTTGAATTTGCCAGTAGCTGGTCTTGATATCCATCGATGAGAAGTAGTTCGCGTGGCAGAGGTGGTCGAGGGCGTCGTCGATTCGAGGAAGGAAGTGCACGTCCTTTTTGGTGATTTTGTTCAGTCGCCGGTAGTCAACACATAACCTTAATGTGCTGTCTTTTTTCTTCACCGGTACGACCGCCGCAGCCGAGGGACTTTTCGATGGCTGTATAATGTCGTCACTGAGCATGTCAACGTCTTGAGTCCGGATGGCTTCCCGCTCGTGTGAAGAGAGTCAATAGACGCGGTACGGTGACTGTCGTGTAGGTCGGGCTCCATCTTCAGTTATTATTCGGTGCTTCGCTAGAGGTGTCTGGCGTAGTTTTGAGTTCATCGAAAAACACTCTCTGTAGCAACGCAGCAAATCCAACAATCTCTTCCGTTCCTCTTGCGGTAACGCCAGGTTCACGTCGAAGGGATTCGGAAGCTTGAAGGTATCTTCTGGTGCGCGTTCAAAGTCGGCAACCGCGACCACGTCACTTGCTTCTTGCGTTTCTTCGGGGAACGCAATTGCAGCGCCCCTGTTTAAAAGCATGGTAGTCGTCGCCGAAATTAGTGACAAAAACTTGGGATTGGCCTTGCGTAAAGCGTGCAATGGCTCTTGCGATGGAGACACCACGGTCGAGGAGCAACCTTTGCTCATTCTCTACGAGAGAATCGACGTCAGGAACAGCATCTTAACAGTAGACGGTGATCATCAAGCTTGCGCGGGGTGGCAGGGTGACATGATCTTCGGTGATTCTTAAAACAGCATGGTGTTCGGGGTTCGGTTCCGGCGTCATGGAGTGATCGGAGGAAAAAGTTATGGATTTGGTCAGTAGATAACTAACTGCACCGTTGTCCGTCCAAAAGTCCATTCCAAGAATTACGTCGCGGGAGCAGTTAGGCAAAATGACCAACGCCGCAGGGTAAGTTGTGCGGGCTTAGGTGACGCGCGATGTGCGCGTTCCACTTGGCGTCACGAGGTGGCCTCCTGCTGTGCGTATGTGCGGACAGTCCCATCTGGTCATACCTTTCTTCAGCTTATACGCAAACAGCCAACTCATGATTTAGTACCCGGCTTCTGCGTGTATGAGGTTGACTACTTCGAATCCGTCGATGGACAGCTGAACTTGGCACGCTGCCTTCTTCGAGTTACGGTCGGGCACTGTGCGTCGCGCTCGTCGTTGTAGTCTCATCGGCACGTTCAGTCATGTCGGGAACGCGTCGCGCCATTTTGCTGTCGTTGTGGTTGGGGAGTCAGTCAGGGTTAGATTGGGGTCGTCGGGCTGAGGGCATTTCGGGAATCATAGTCTTCCACGACACGTTGCGTCATTGGAGGGTTTTCATTTTTCCGTGGTCGTGCAACTTTACCTCCAGAAGTATCTGCTTTTAGTTTCCCCCGCGTGGCTGGGGGACCTTTCACTTGCGAAATCAGCATTGCTAGGGCGGTTGGGCGTCTGGTATCGGTAGGGCGACGGCGAACGGTTGAAACGGGCTGGACCACGGCTGGTGTTGAACAGGTATTCTTAGATCTCCGATGGGCGCTGGCCGGGTCGGGAGCGGGGTGCGTCGACGGAGAACCCTCGCAAACCGCGCCTCTTGTAGGGGCAGCGACAGTAGATGTGGTCGGCTTTTCCGCAGTGGTCGCACAGCGGACGATTATCGGGGCTTCGGCAGACGTCCATCTTCCTCGGGTTCTGGTTTTGGGCTGCAAGGGGTCGTGCGGGCAATAGTGGACGGTGGTGCGGCGGGGCTTCTTGACGACGGGTTGGATCGTGGTGGGGTCGAAGAACAGCCGCGGAGTAGGTCATGGCTTGTGGTTCCCAGTAGAAGTTCCCAGTGCGTTTTGGACTTCTCGAATTACGTCGGTCAGAGAAGGCACTTGAGGCTGGGGCGTCGTTGGAAAAAGCTTCCGAAGCTCCTCCCTGACTCATGCTCGGATGATCTCGCGCAATGTATTTGAGCTAGCAGTTGCGGCACCGCTAGTCTCGGATAACAGCGCAATGACAGGGCGGTCGTACGGCCTCGTTCGAATTTCTAGCGTCCTCTCCATCGCGGCACCTTCAGACGCGAATTCGGCCACCGTTTTCGGTGGATTACGGACAAGTCAAGCAAAGAGTTCCTGCTTTACTCCTCGCATCAGAAACCTTAGTTTCTTTTCCTCCGTCTTTTCTGGGTACGCACGGTGAAAACGTCGCTTCATCTTCTCGACGAAGATTATGACCCCTTCGTTGGGGTGCTGCGTTCGAGTTTCAAGCAGAGGTGCTGCGCGTTCTTTTGTGACCACGGTAGTAAAGGTCTTAAAATACTCGCTTTTGAAGTGAGCGTAGTTTGTCAAGGAGCTCTCGTGATTCTCGCGCCAAGTACGAGCTGAATCTTCCAAGTAAAAGAAAACATGCCGGAACGTTTCTGCGTCGTCCCACCTGTTGAAGATCCGGACGCGCTCCAGTTTCTCCAACCATTCTTCTTGGTCTTCTGTGGGGGCTCCACGGAATGATGGCAGTTCCCGTGGCTGCTGCAGGACGATGGGTGATGTTGCTTCTTGCACCATGGTGGTTGGCGCAGCGGTCGTTCTTTTCGGTCCGTCTGGCAGGAGACCAAAATCGGGCGGGAGGCTTTGCAGTCGCCGGCTGGATCTAGTTGGAATGGTTTGGCGGCTACCAGAGGTTGTTGGTAGCATAAAGGGTGCGTACCCCGCACCTCTACCAGATGTCACGCAGCCAAAGACGACGCAGCTGTCTTGAAGAAACAACAAGTTTATTGGAGCGAACTTGTGCACCGCGAACCACTCAAAACAATACAGAGGCGGCGAAGCAGCGGTCAACAAAGTGACTCGCGCAGGCGAGCGTCGTCGAATGGAATGCAGCGGCGTCTGCTCTGCAGGCTTTTATCTTTCGCCGCAAGTGTTTCTGGAACCGTCGATTTGGATCCAGAACATTGTAGGTCACAAAAGATTATTCTGGGCTTAGGGACGTTAAGGTGAAACAGTCTGCTTATCTGAATGAGATAGCCCATGCCAGATAAACGTAAAGAATGGAAGACGCGCATCACTCTGGGCACACATAACAGAGCTGGGTGTGGCAGGGAAGTCTAACAAGCTATAAATAAACAAACCCATACATGTTTCGCGGCAATATTTGTACGCGGCGGCAGGAGTCGAACAGTGAATGATCAGGAATGATCTTTTTACGTTAAACGTTGCCAGGTTCAGATTCCATTGGCGGCCTGTCCGGATCCAGGGATTCTTAGCACCCTCTGCTGCGTCACAGGTCTGACCGCCGCCGTGGTCAGTTGCTTTGCAGCTGCTGGGGACTGAGGGCCGAGGGTTAATTGGCGTATTCATGGGAGGTTGTGGCCGTTACTACACCAGGGTGGCCAATCCTGCTCTGGTGAGGGAGTGCATTACCGGCAATGGTCGCCGGGGTCAGGGCCGCACCCAAGCCCCTTTGTGCAATTCCATCAATGCGCGGATTTTTTTTTTATCCGGTTGGAATTGTCCGGCACCGGGATTCGAACCACGGTCCTCCTGCTCGCGAGGCGGGTGTCTACTACTCTACGCCATCGCTGCACTACGGGGATAAAATCGCTGCACTACGCATCGCTGCGGGGATAAATTGGTCACAGTTGGCACAGGACCGAGGTAATTGGAGAATAATGGGAGAGGCCTTTGCCCTGCAATGGGCGTAGATAGGCTGGTGATGATGATGATGATGATCTTTTTACTCATTTTACAAGCGGCCATGGCAGAGTCTGTGCAGTCTGCACGCCCGCATTTTCCTCGTCGTCGTCGACGCTGAGCTATGGCGCCACGGGGCAATGCCTAGCTGTCCCGTGACATAAACGCTCCCCCGGGGAAAAATGTGCATGACGGTCGAGACCACGTGGACACGGCTCAAAAAACGGTGCCGTTGATTACTTTCGCCTGGGGAGGTCTGTGACCGGCAGCTTGATCTTGTCTTAGCAGCGCTTGAGTGCAGGCCGCAATGGTTCAAGCAGCTGCTGATGGGGTGGGTGCCATCGCAGACGGCGGGCGCTGTGCGGTTGGGGATGCCTGCCCGACGGTCGGCATGGTTCTTCGAGCCTCTCAATAAAGTAGCTCCAGGCAGCTTCTGGTCCACAAGGTGTTGCACCGGTTTCTCTATTTCATCGCGGCAAAGTTGTTTTCCATCGCGCAGAATTCGTTCAATTAGCCAGCAGCGAGATCGGTGACGTCGACGCGCTGCCGGAAAACTGGACATCAACACCTCCGGCGAGGAAGAGATGAGATGACTATAAACAGTGAAGTTCTTGCCGCCCTGGATGACTATGATGGGGTTGGGGAAGGCTGCTCCCCGAACATCAACACCTACAAGGCCTCGACGGACCGATGAGGGCACTGAGAACCGCGCCGCAAAACAAAAGGGGGGGACACTGCATGTTCGGCTGGTCTCGGCTGGGCATGATCGGCTGGTCTCGCCAAGACATCATCGTCCAGTGACTGGCTGGGGACACGGGGGGGGGGGGGGGGGGGGCGAACGTGTTCTTGAGCTGGTCGTGGCTGGACTGGTGGTTGCTGACGCGCCCAGCATACCCTCTAAGATTGCGTCGCAGCCGTAACGGTGAAAAGCTTGGCTGGGACGGGGATGACGACGGCGCACCCTCACCAAACATGTTACGCGGTGGTAGGGCACGAACAATGAATGATTATGAACGATCTATTTACACTAATTACAACCGGTCATTGCACCCACTTAGACTACACGCCCGCATTTTCCTCGTCGTCTTCCACACCGGCGGTGACGACATGGGGCACTGTTCTCCTATCCCGTGAAAATAGATTTTGAGAATGGTAATTTAACTTTAGCTGACTAGCAAGCACGTGGTCGCTAATGGGGTGTATGTGCGGCTTAGTCACAGTGATTGAGAGAAAACAAGTGTTTCAAGCGAAATATATATCTTTCCCCCGTTCCTACAGTCACCTGTTTATCGCTATAGAGTTATTAGGCTCATTTGAAATGTTTCCTTGGATGGTAGACGTCAGCTATCTGCCAGCTATTCAAGCATCCGCAGAGTTAGTTCATCACTGCAAACCGGAAGCTACCATTGGGACAGCCATATAAGAGGGCTCGGCTAAATCTGGAATACAAATACATCTAAGAACGAAAACTGCAGTATGAAAAGGGGGAAAATGATGCTACAGCGAGGACGAAAAAATGGATAAGTATTCCAGCAAGATCCACGCCTTCGAAGTGAAGCTTGCATGCCCGACTGCAGTGACATGCTCAAGGTGTATTGTGGCCAGGCGCGCCCACAACTTACGCCATCAAGCAAGGCGCCTTTAACCCATCGTGTATAATAATGGAGATACCAAGAGATCACGACTGGCTATAAAAACCAAGGCACGCCTAGTATATTACCAGAAATTTACTCAAATGTGTCCAAATGAAATATAAAAGCAAGTATATGGCATGAGATTACAATAATTTTAATTTACCTTTGTAATATTTTATGGCCGTATATGTCCCCAGCACAACTGCTCAGAAAATGACCGAAGGTATCATGCGGTCAATGCGGATCCTCAGAACGGGCGAAGCATGCAGTGTATAAGTGTCTTCTTGGCGACGTAAAGTTTTGGTCCACGAAGATGAAACTGCTGGGGGTAGACGTATAAAGCTTTGCTCTAACGGCCTCGTGTCTTTGAAGCACGAAGCATTCTAGCGCGACGTGTTGGAAAACGAGTTTTCCGGTGTGTTCTTTAAGCATTCGTTACGTTCTAGTTCAAGTCATTGGAAAAACAGTGTTTTGACGTTTTAGTAGCGTGACTACATGTAACGACGACGATGACAGAAGACGCCGACAGCCCGAGCCCCCAAGGGTCTTCGTCAATAAAAGATGATGATCATTACGAAAGGACACGTGCCTTCCGCAGGACATGGGGCACTGTAGGCCATCCCGTCTTTGGCGTGCACGGAATGAATGCTGTGCCTTCTACTCGACGCTTGTTCTGCTAATTTCTTCGGGGGTTTGTACGAGGCAATAAACTCTGAACCTTTTTCGTCATCAGCAGCTACATGGCGGCGCACACAATACTGGCATATCGGTTCCCCAATTCACTACTGAGCTTCAGCATTCACTGCGTAAAAAGGAGCACTTGGGTGTCTTAGAGCTTTTGCGGCAAACGTACTTGCCGACCGAAAACGTGAAATACATGAATAAAATTTTCCGGAAGCCCTTCAAGCTTGACGAAAAAACCGTGGAACAAAAGGTGGCATCATGAAGCCTGTTGAGAAAGGAAAAAAGTTGCGTTTTTGAGCCGCCCAATTCTCCTGTCGCGAGTTCCCGTACAAGCAGGGGAAACTGCCAGTTGCTGTTGCTTCTGCAACATTCAGTTAACGATCAATACAAAGCGCTTTATGTTATAACAGGGACATATAGAGCTTCGCCGTTAGAAGAATCCATGTGGACCTACGGAAAGCATAGTATGTAGCTTTTGACTTTGCAGACATGAACTTAGTTTTAAAGGGCAATTTACCACGGCCGCTTACAAAAAAAACTCATTGATCGCGTAGTCGTGAATTCAACATGGTAATTAGGAAGTAGAATTGCGATGGTTAAGAATACGTTCACGCTAAATTTCTCTCTTTTCCTGGCGGGGCTAAACCGGGTTTGTGACGATTCTTATTAACCCCAAGAAGAGAAATACTCAGACAGAAAGGGAGAATGTCTTCTAATGTCTTCTAATGTATTCGTCTTTGTCTTCTATTTACGTTTAATATCTTTTTTAACCCCATTTCGGGCATTCGGAAAATAGACACAATGAGAACACAGGGGTGACGTGACGGACCCTAACAGCAGGTGAATCAACGGGCTGCAATTGGTGGTTTTTCAATCCAGATCAATGTCAGCAGCTGGAAGCTACGAGAGCCACTTGGAACCGCGCCAGTAGCAATGGCCTTGATGATCCGCCAGTATAGTGCTTTCCGAAGCGTGGAAGTTTTTCTATTTCTGGGTCTTCTCTCTTGTCTTTTCCTCGTCTTTTTTCTGAAATAAAGACATAACTCATGTGGAAATGGCTAGAGGAAACATGATGTCGGTCTGCCTAATGCTCATCGTCATTTCTAAAGAGGCAGTCATAATGTTGACGGTACGTTGTTTTCCTGCTACTTGTTCGTGACCTCAGTCGCAAATGAAATTACAGTGTGCCTATTATAGTAAATAGAAGCGAATGGGTAAAATTATGATTATCGCTGGGATGGTGTTGTAGAGAATATACGCAGCTTTATTATAACTGAAATTTTTACATTAGTAGAAAGGCAAATTTGTCCTCAAACTATGTGTATCAATGAAGGACAGACCTAACAACGAGTTTTTACGATAAGTGCAATGGGAACTATATGATGAAGACGCAATGCTGGCCTACGCCGCGAAAAACTACGCGATGCGATATATTACAGGACGCCGTTCCCCTATCCTTGAAACTTTAAGCAAAAGCTGTTAACGCCACCCTGTGATTCGGGAGATCGAATTACCTGAAGTATCTGCAATTTACATGTGTGTTACCTCCATGCGCGATGTTTTTATTTTTTTTTTCATTTACCACAAATCTTTCGGTCACTTTTGGTCCAACAGTAATAGACTGCTTTCCGCTCTTAACGGAAAATTGAGCGTAAAAATCTTGATTTCCAGAGCCTTTACATCACTGCGTTTAAAATACCTATCAGGTGTCTTTGTATCTTTTGCGCGCACTGTGGGATAGGTTCCAGATGAATTTTTAAAAAGCTACCAGTCGAATTACATCGTGTTTTGTGATACGAGTACGCGTATGTTTTGCCCATCGCTTTGGTAGGACATGGGGTTGGACGAAAAGTTTTGAGAACTTGGCTGTATTGCTCCATTTATCTCGCGAGTTTTGGCCGATACCGTGTGAAACTTTATGCGATCATTTTATTTCCTAGTCGCAAAAAGCAAACCAGTGTAATTTTTATTCAAAATAGTATTGTAGCGGTGGTTCTGCACTTGCGTTTGGGTCGCGCATATTACGTTTTTTTGCGCATATAACCCCGGTGTTTCACAAATATACAAAATATCATCTTGTTTCATTTGAGAAAACTTGTTGTGGGTAACTCGCTCAATTTCCTTCAGGCGCCGGGAAAACGCTGATTTGAGAAACATATGAACAAACTTCAATGATTCGCCAACAACATTGTCCCCAGGGACGTCATAGAGAGTAAACGCAAAAACAGAATTATCGGTGTGTTATCTTAATGTTAGGATTTAACCTGTGCGTCCAACCGGAAGCAAACGCCTTATTTCCATCCCACGATATAGTCTACTGCCGAAGCTAGCTTTCATCAGCGGCCGCCGATTGTAGAGACAATTTTACGTCGCAACGTATTGGCGAGAATGGCACTGCTGAATCGCCACTACTCCATATGCTTCCCTTATCATATAGGATTATCGTTTTATGTTCTTAAGGCTCACGTTAAAATCTGATACCAATTGTGTTAGAAAAAAATCAGCGTGTTTAGTGTCCCAATCTCGTAATTATTCTTCAGGGTTCCTTGAAGCGTGCAAATCTGCTATGCAGGTTTTCTCATCCAAGCGGCCGATAAACACAGTTCGTGTTAAGAACATGGCTACAAGTGATCTAAAGAAGCCTGTGACCTAGTGAGGAATAACAATTTTCTTTCATTGTGCGGGCGGTGCCACTTATCCAGTGTTGAGGGAAGGTAGTAGAGAAAGTAGCTCGAAACCCGCAATGAGTCTTGTAGCGGGCATGGCCAACTATGGCCGTACAACCAGTCCGACAAGTGCACCAGGACGCGTGGGAAAAGATCAAAGGCGCCGCCTTACCGTGTAGGTAATCTAATGCGGTTATTGCGACAAGGAGTCCCCAGAAAAGAATGAGGAGAGTGGACATTTCTATAAAAAGGAATGGGATATAACGGTCTGGTTTTAAGGTTCGTTATAAAAAATATTATCTTGAGCATTTTTTACGAGTAACTTGGAGTGAAGAATTAAAATGATATAATAATTCCAATTGTTGCCCTCGCCGAATGCAGGTTACCAAGTTCCAAATGGAGAAGTTAAGATTTAAGGATTCGTACATCTAATGGACGTCATACTGACAGGGGCAGGAAGCGTAGCACACAAAAGAGCCATACATATCAAGATTTTTTTTACAACTTATCTTCTTCTTGTAGTAGCTTCAATGAATAACGGAAAAATATTTCAATCGTTAACACCACCGCAGCGTTGGCAGTGCTTCGCCTCCATTGCGCGCTTTCTTCGCACGGCTTGGTTAACTTTTTCGAAAGCGCCTGCTCGATAACCCAAACCAGACGGAATTAAGTGAGCGTACGGCAAAGATACGTTAAGGATTGGTTTCCAGGGCGGGAAAGCAAAATGTAGAAACCACGTACAGGTATCTGGCCCCATGAGAAACGCTACCTTTTGCACACTGCTTGCCATCAATAGGACTCCGTTTTATAAATTGGTGACTATCAATTCGGTTGTGTTTTTACTGGAATTACAAAGCGCGAAAGCAACAAAAGCAACAACTGGTTCTGATAAATAGCGTTTATAAATGTTTTCGTCAGCTATCTCACAATAATCAAGCTTACTAAAGTAACTAGTTCAAAACGATATAAATGGGAATCACTAAGCCCACATGCCAAATTGTCTCGGTGTCTGCACTTCTGTCGTGCGGTGGTGTAGCCCCGAGCTTGCACATCATGATGGCTAGGTTCCGCTGTTTCACCCTTGGAAAGACGCTCCTTTCCGTTTTCTTTCCGCCAACGCAAGGCCCGGCTACAGCGGCGGCGTCCGACGATCTAGCCTGGCCGTGCCCGACTCTGCTGCGTTGTGAACGCCGGCCCCGCGAATTCCAGGTAACGGCTGGCAGAATCTCTGGTTTCACTCTTTGTAGAGCCCCGTGCGTGAATTCTTTCTCATAATTTATGAAGGCTGGATATAGCGGTTGAACTCCGTGCATTTCTCAATCACCTGACTGATGGTGTGAATATGGTACATTGTTAAATTGCCTTTGCTAAACCCTACTTGTTCGTTTAGTTGGTTGACATCTAAGGTGGCAAAAATTATGTTAGCGATTACCGTGGTTAGTACCTTGCATACCACTGACACTAAGGTCATCGGCCTGTAATTTCCTAAATCCTTCATGTCCCCTTTCTTATGGATTAGGATGACGTTCGCGTTCTTGCAAGATTTCGGCACAGTCGTGGTCATTAGACATTGAGTATACAGGTTTGCCAGTTTGTTTAGTACAGCTTGTTCACCATTTTTCAGCAGGTCTGCTGTTGTATGATACTCACCAAGTCATTTGCATCCCGGATTTATTTGAAAGATTTGTTTACTTCTTCTGATGTTACTGGAGGGATATCTATCTCCTCTGAACTGCTTCCTCACTTGGTATGATGCCGGATGTCGCGGCTACTCTATTCGGCTACTATGCCTTTTTTATCCGTATTCGTGATGACACTCTTTTTGTTATCTTTAAGTGCACACATCGGATTTTTGCCAACACCTAGGAGCCTCTTCACTGCTTTCAGGCTGCGTCCGTCCCTTAAAGCATGCTCGATTCTCTCCACATTAGGCTTCCGTATGTCAGCTGTCTTACGCGTAGTAACTTCGTTGGTGCTATTCTGTCATCTGGGGTGGTAAGTGTCATTCGTTGCTGTTTATTAATGTTTCTTAATTAGTTCATTCGTCTCCTGGGACAGTCTGCCAGTATGCTGTCTAGTGATCCTGCCTACGACTTTTAGAGCGCCATCCGTGATAATACACGGGAGATTGTCGCTGGCTCCATGTGTCGTAAGCTCTGCTTCCTGAGTGAGAGCTGAAAAATGGTTCTGCGCCGCGATCCTGAATTCTTCAACATTCCGTCTTACGGTTAGCTCTATGCTCAGCGTCTTTTGTACTGGCTTGTTATGGTTGATCCTCAAATCTAGCCTAATTGTAGATCTTACCTTACGGTGGTCACGACACCTCACCCTTACGCGTACTTTCACATTCTGCACTACGCCAGGGTTATCGTATAATGTGAAGTCAGTTTCCTTTGTACGCTCCCCATTCCGGCTTCTCCATGTCCACTTGTGGTTGTCCCGTTTGAGAAATGTATTCGTGATGCGTAGATTACGCCGTTCGGTGAACTCGACAAGTAGGTCCCCTATGTTATTTCTACAGCCCAGACCACAGTTCCGAACAGCCTTGTTAACTTTAGCATTGCCAACTGCCGTGCCAACGTTAGCATTGAAGTCTCCGATAGCTACGATATTTTGTGTTTTTATTTTAGCCATTGCCGATTTCCCATTTCCATAGAAGCGTTCAACTGGCTGGCCGTAAAGGCTGGATGTAGGCGAGTAGCCCTGTACCACTTTGAATTTGTACCTTTTATTAGGCCTACTCGCAACACCAAATACCCTTTTGTTATTGCTATAGTTTCCTCAGCATGGCCCAAGAGAGGCGCTGTGGAGCTGACCTCAGAATCGCCAAAAGTAAAGGCAATCTTTTAACCGTTTTACCCAACTAGTGAAACGCCGCCTGCACAGGGGAACTGTAGGAATGACAGAAAAAAAAATAAAAGTTGAGCGAGCACTGATCATGGGCCATATTTCGTACAGCCTGCAGTAGCAGAAAATACTAACCCGATCAGAAGACGGACATATAAGTAACGTCCTTAGGGTAGCATATAGAGCAGCCCTTAACCTTCCTTGTTTCACAATCACCGCGAGGGCCTTTAAATTTTCTCTTCAAATA
This sequence comes from Haemaphysalis longicornis, assembly GCA_013339765.2. Taxonomy (NCBI): domain Eukaryota; kingdom Metazoa; phylum Arthropoda; class Arachnida; order Ixodida; family Ixodidae; genus Haemaphysalis; species Haemaphysalis longicornis. The sequence goes on along the minus strand of CM023449.1, from coordinate 157,139,680 downwards.
CCCGTGAAGAAATAAGAAAGTCACTCTCCTAGACCAAAAGAAGTCCCTGAGAAAAACAAAATGGGAACCGGCCTTGCTATAAAGTGTATTAGTATAACTTGGATTGTTAGCTATAATAATCTTAAAGTGCATGAGGAATTTAAGTTGACAAATAAATCATTCCAACAATTCCGCAGTATTGTTTTTCACTGATTATTGATGCTACATTGTTCTGTCCCAATCGTTTTTTTACAGTGGGGCTGTTTAGGCCGACACTAATCCGTTCGGTGCAGACAGAAATCCCCGAATCCTCAAGAAACAAACGTGGTTAGGGAGGTGCCGGGAAGCGAACCCAGCACATTTACGCCATGAAAAGTAACCACTGGGCCACCCGAACTTCCCGAGGGTTACGGAGTTAGTAGCGGTGGGGAACAAAAACATGTGAACCAGTTATGAAGAAAGAAAATCACTTGCCGTGGTCAGAATAGAACTTCAGTCCCTCGAATTACCAAACCGATGCGTACTCAAGAGCCCTGCACGGGCCTGATTTTAAGGCCCGAGCCCGCTTCGCGAAGCCCGAGCCCGACCCGGGCCCGTAACACCTAGCCCGAGCCCGGTCCGGGCCCGAGCATTCATAAGTGAGTCTGGCCCGAGCCCGGCCCGGGCCCGCATCTCAAGCCCAGGCCCGGCCCGGCCCGGTAATTTATTTTTTGGCCTAGGGAGGGCCTGCGCGTGTGTGACCAGGCCCGGTCTTTGACGCTGAAGAAAGTTTGTTTATTATATTCCGGGCGATCAGACGGAGCATCTAGTCTGTACAAGCACGTCATGACCTGAACGCAAAAAATAAGGGTTTAGAAGTGCGTGTAGTTTAGATTTCACCGTCTGCAGTTCACGCCACATCGGCATAATAATAGCTCGTATTCTTAGACGAGAGACACCATCACCTTTGATTACCAGGCTCTTGGAAACTTCACGTGGTTGTCTCGGCCACAAGTGAGTATTGCTGAAATTTTTTGATACGCATTTGAATCAACGAGTATGTACGCGCGTTGAAATACTTCACCTGCAGTGGTTGTTAAGCGGTGGTGTTTCTCTGGCACGCGTGTTTGATGCCCGGCCACGGCAGCCGCATTTTGATTGGTGCGACATCTAAAACACACGTGTACATACATAAACATAGGTGCACAGCTCCGGATATCTGAATTAATTCCTTCCCCTCTTGGGCATTCCTTGTAATCGTATCTTTGGTATGTTATACACCAAAATATAAAATCTTGATGCAGTACAAGAAATGTCATTAAGATTGCAGTATAGTGGCCATCAGACCTAGCAAAACACGTTTTTGAAACAATGCGTACAACTAACAGCAAGAATCGCGCAAAAATAAACCAAGAATATTCATTTTGATGCTCTTTTCTACACTTCACGTCGGACCTATTAACGGCCGTGCCTATGAATTCAAGCCCGAGCCTGGCCCAGCCCCTCGGTGTCGAGCCCGAGCCCGGCCCGGGCCCACGGCGTCGAGCCCGAGCCCGACCCGGGCCCGCGGCATTGAGCCCTGGCCCGGCCCGGGCCCACCAAAAATCGACTTCGGGCGGCCGGGCCCCGCCCGCGGGCCGGGTCGGGCCCGGGCTTTCGGGCCGGCCCGGGCCCGTGCAGTGCTTTAGCGTACTCGATTGAGCTATGGTGGCGTTCCGGGCTAGCAATATTTCGTTTGGCGACGTAGCGCGGGTGCTGGCTTTGAACTTGGCCGCGGGTTTTAAAGCGTGCTAACGTGATCCTCCTTAAAGGAAAATGTGAATGCCCGTAAGAAAAAAAAAAACAATCCGGGCCTGCCAGTCATAGAGAATTTTCAGCGGCACGTTCAGAAATAATGTGAGGTTATGACATACGAAGCGGAAACTTTGCGCGGTACTAAACAAGTTGAAAGAAAACATAGGTCTGCTCAGCGGGCCATAGAACGTACAATGGTCGGAGTAACACTTAGAGACAGGAAACCAGTTTCCTTGGTAAAAGAACGAACTAGGGTGGAAGATATCTTTGCAAAAAAAGAAAAAGAAATTGATTTGTGCTGGCCACATCATTAGGCGAACTAACAATCCGGGGGCTACCAGGGTGGCAGAGTGGACACCAAGAGACATTCTAGAAAAAGAGGATACGTGGCTCATTTGAGATAAGATCGAACAAAGCATGGCTGGTCGTCCTCTACAATTCGCTTGAAATTTTTTTGCCTCATTCCTGCATGTATGTAATGTGCGGATTCACAAATATTTTCAGCGGAAAAAATTTTGGCTGACTGAAAAAAAATTTGGAACGGACCCGCGTGGACCCCCGCTGCTACCTGCCCCTGCGGCGCGGCCAAATGTAGCGACGTCTACCAAAAAATATACTTATCAGGCGGGAATGGTAATTTTTATGCTTAATTTACGCCTGGTGTACATTTCGCCACCAAATTTTCGTTGGCTAGAAAAACATATTTTTTGTAATAAATTTCCAAATCTTGCTCAGAGCGCATTTTGTTCTGCACTTTGCGGGCCAGTATTATCGTAAGTACTGGAGCTAGAGCATTCAAGTTTTAGTGAGGGCTGCTCCTGGCAAGCACAAATAAGGGCCGTAAATATCGTGTGTGGAAGCTACTTTAAAAGGCAACTCGCGCACAAGTTTGAAGAAAAAACGAAAACACTCCAAGTTCAGAGGCTTATTAAAAAAACACTTCTTCGATTTTGCTGAAACTCTCCCCAGATCTTCACCTGTGCATGTGCTTCAACGATCATTCCAAACATGTTGCATCATTTTGTTCCTCAAGCGCCTACAGCGCGAGAAAAAAGCCTCGTCGGCCAGATCTTCACACAAGGTCCTGAGGCATGAAAGGCAAACGATTACTCATAGACAGTATTACGGAGAATCTAGAAGTGAAACAAATTTTTATGTGAATTTTGAAACGAACATAAACAATCTCCGCACCGCTAAACGTGTACTGTTTGAAAAAAAAGGAGGTACTCCAGGTTCAGACGCATTTAAAGAAAATGCTTCTACGAGTTATATGAGGCTTTCCACAGATATTTTTCTGTAAATGTACTTGTGTGAGCCATTAAAAAAAGTAGCATAATTTTGATCACTGAAAAGCAAAAGAGCCTTGTCACGCATGCTCGTCACAAGGAGCTGAGACAAGAAAGGATGATTGTGACTTTCTGCAGATTCCGCGCACGCTCGAATGCACTTTTTTGGTCACAGCTTGCCTCAGTTCCCTTTGCATTCGTTTAACATAAGCTGGTCTGTCCTGTTTTCTCACTGCACTTGGCGGTTTCAGTGGAGGCACTTCAGGAAAAAGTCCGCCAAGGTTCAGGTGCTCCACAGCTTCCTCAGCAGTCACGAAAATGTCGGGGTCAGGCTCGGACGTTTGCAGAGAAATTTCTTGAGTAAGTTGCACGAAGCAGTGCTGACACAAGTAATCATCTTCACTCACTTTCTTGAGGCTGTCAGGGCGCAAAAGGCGTTTCAGGGTGCTGAGGTCTAGGTCCTTAACACTGCGAAATTTTCGTTTCTGCCAGATCTCCCGTCGATGCTTGTCGAGGTAGTTGGCACAGTGCACTCGATGAAAGCTACTCTTCACAGCAGAGAAATAACTAACAAGATTAAACACAAAACAGACTGACTAGTAAGCGAAATATATAAAAAAAACAGAATACCTAAAAGGAATAACAAACAACTGATGAAATAAAGATTGAAATGTGACTGTAGTCCAATAGCGGGGAGGCAGCGCAAGGCACTCTCCCAATGTGACAGAACTGAAAACTTGTAACCATTCGAATGCATGCACCCCCCTTTCTTCCACTCCATTCTTTTGCTGTTTCGTTCAGCCCCGCATCCGGTTGAAAAAGCACAAAAAATAGTCGACTCAAACAAAAAAACGAAGATCCCACATGTGTCGCCCTGGACTCCACAAGGCTCAAGGGCCTTCCTGATTGGCTGCTAATTTGATAAGTGAACCAGTGTGTCCGGAGAAGGACCGAAGAGGGGCGCGCTGCCTGGAGGCGTTACCCACACCGGGGTCGTGTGTGGCTGATGTCGGTTTTTAATACGTGCCATGTGTGCTGCGGACCGGACGGGCTTCCGTTGAACCTTTGATGTCAGGCGAACGAAAGTTACGTCCAGGCGAATTAAAAAACAAGACTACGTGCACCTTGTCAAATAGGTGATCTTATGAACCAAATACAGCGCATCGAGGCAGAAATGCGCACAAAATCAGAGGAAAATATCTGTGCAAAGCTTCATAAAACTGAAGAAACGTTTTTTTTTTATTCATAAGCTTTGAGTTCCGTTTTTTCTTCAAACTGTGCAATTTTAGCGGTGCGGAGATTGTTTATTTTTGTTACAAAATTTCCATAAAAATTTTTTTCACTTCTGAACTCTCCGTAATATTATCTATGAGTAATCGTTTGGCTTTGGTACAAAAAAATTATGAAATATCTGCTCATTCGGTGGAGATTGCTCTCACTGTTTCATGCCTCAGGACCTTGTGAAGACCTGGCCGACGAGGCCTTTTTCTCGCGCTGTAGGCGCGTCAGGAACAAAATCATGCAACAGGTTTTTAATGATCGTTGAAGCACATGCACAGGTGAACATCTGGGGAGAATTTCAGCAAAATCTAAGAAGTGTTTTCTAATAAGCCTTTGAACTTGGAGTGTTTTCTTTTTTTCTTAAAACTTGTGCGCCAGTTGCCTTTTAAAGGTAGCGTGCACATACACAATATTTACGGCCCTTGTTTGCGCTTGCCAGGAGCAGCCCTCACTAAAACGTGAACGCTCTAGCTCCAGTACTTACGATAATACTGGCCAGCAAAGTGCAGAACAAAACAAAATGCCCTCTGAGCAATATTTGGAAATTTATTACAAAAATATATGTTTTTCTAGCCAACGATATTTTGGGGGGCGAATTGTACACCAGGCGTTAATTAAGCATAAACATTACCATTCCCGCCTCATGAGTATATTTTTTGGTAGACGTCGCTAAATTTGTCCGCGGCGCAGGGGCAGGTAGCGGCCGGGGTCCACGCGGGTGCGTTCCAAATTTTTTTCTAGTCGGCCAAAATTTTTCCGTTGAAAATATTTGTGAATCCGCACATTACATACATGCGGGAATGCGGTAAAAAAATTTCAAGTGATTTGTAGAGGACGACCAGGTAATTCGGAAGCAAAAGATGCATTCGAGCGGCGCGGGGCAGGCGTGGTTGTAGCTCGATGGGAGAGGCCTTCGCGCTGCAGTGGACCTACTGAGTCCTCCAGGTGCAGGTGATGATGTTTCTGCTATTTCTCGAACCATGCGCCACTAGTGCAAACTGCGCCACTTTTTTATTTGTCGTGAGGGAGGCATTCACTAGCTTGTAATGACAATGGTATGACTGCCATTATGGATGGCCCGTATATTAGCCTTACTTGTAATGCTGCAATCGCTGAAAACGGAAAAGAATGTTCTGCCTCTTGTTATGGCAGCTTCACTGTACAGCACCCCAGAGTAGGATTCATATAGAATCACTTGTCACTGCTTGTTTTTCCTCTATGAGAGCAATATGAACCGTAACTTCACGTGGGCAACTAAAGGTGTGCAAAGAATACACTCTGGGAGACGACCACAAAATTTATTCCGGAGGAACGCAAGTGCACGCAAAACCTTTTCTGAAATCTGTTCAGATAAAGAGTTTCTAATTTTAGCTATTTTCTGTGGAGACAACTGTCTTAAGGTCGGTTTAAAACTTCCTTTTTGAAATCCTAAAAAGTAAACTTACAATTTTTTCGCAACTCCCCAAAAAAAACTTTTTAAATCAATGTATATTCACCGAGGGCTGCGTTGAAAAGTGGTAGTCCTTGATGTTTCCAATTATTTTGCAGTGCAAAACTAAAAGTGTAAAGGTGTACTAAGTACCGAGTACTGCGACTCGCGGCTTTCGCAGAAAATGTCATAAGAAAAAGAACGCAATGATTTAGGAGAATTGTGGAGAGAAGCTGACAGAGATTTGTCAAGAACAATTGCAGGAGATGTAACTTAAGTGTGACCAAAAATCACCTAAAACTTAAGATGTGATAACAGCGAGTGTGATGACATATGTGACATGAAGCTTTTGATTCGTACGACGAGCTGCTGTATGAGGCTATAGGACATGACAGGCAGCAGAAGTGCGAACAAGGCTAACTTGGAGAATCCCATCCCGATAAATTTAAAGTCTTTGGGTTGTGAACACAACGTTTGACCATTTAGAACTTACCCCCTTTGCTTACGTCTGTGTGGAAGCTGGATGAGAACGGTTAGCGTCTAAATATGGGCATGTATCTGTTTTCGACGCGATGGTATCTTTGCTTTAGCGTATTCTTTTGACGTTGTTGGTTGGGTGTGCGTAAATTGTCAAGCAGACGGATATGGTGTAAAATGGCAATAAATGACGGTCAGAAATGACGCAAAGGCAAACCAAATTGCACCATCTTCCCGTACGGGAACCCTGAGTAGTATGCGAAGCAGCCATGGGGTCTACTGAAGTTCCCATTAGTGTTCAGTTCGTCGTTTTCGTTGTCGTTCAGCTTCGCGTGCCTTCGTGTATCAGTAGCTTCTTGACTTAGTTTGAATGCGTGAAAGACATAAGGCGCGTTCATAGCACACGCGCCCGTCTCGGTTTGTAGAGCAGCTTGGGAGAGGACCAGTACAATGAATTTGTTTCGACGAACCCGCGATGGTGGCTTAGAGCTGAAGCACCTTTTTGTAAGACAGCTTGTGAATCGATGTGTGTTTTTATGGGACGTTCAAGACCCTTTTCGGCGCACAGTACTTGAAGTGCGGCTAATGCGGGCTTTGCCCGAATTCGTAGTTTCTACGAGTAGTATGACAGGGGGCATCCATGGATACTTTAAAGAGATTGTTGTGTCATCCCATTTTTGGTTTGCTCGATTTTCGATGCACTATTTGGCTAATGTTACGCTGAAAAAATTATATAAGGATGTATGCGATGGTGTCATACCTGTACCAATGTATAGAAATTTATACTGTGCAGGCCCAGGACAAGATGTTCTAAAAATGGTTAACGCGAATGCAAGTATCACCAGGAGTGAAGTCTTTCTTCTTTAAACTACACACGGGCACGCTTTCAGTTGCAACATGGATGGAGGGTAAGGGGATTTCTATGCCATGGGGAACTGACTGCTCTATTTGCAAATAACCGGAAACGGTGGAGCATGTCTTTCTCCATTGTTGGGCAGCAGTTTTGCTATGGCATGTCCTCGAAAGGACACTGCGAAAGGACTTTCCACTGAACCCCCATGGAATACGGTTTTTATGTATCGAGAGAGAGGATGGGGTGCCGTACGATCTAGTCATGTTGTTGGGCCTGCACAGTATTTGGCGGTCGAGCATGGCATGGCTCAACTGTGATGTAGACGCGCGGCCGACGCGACAATATTTCCGCGAAACTGTTTCCAAGTTCATTGAAATTCCGAGAGCGACGTTTTCTGTTCCTGAGTGGTTGCCAAGGGTGGAACCCCTCGCCATGCTTAGGGAATTTTAAATGACAACGCCAGTCCACCATGGCATGGCGGCCTTTTTGTAGATTGTGTGTTTTCTGTAGTACCTTTATGTTGTGTTGCACTGTGGAAGACCTGCAATAAAGAAAGAAAAAAAGGTTTGTAGAGCAGTGGGAAAAGCGCCACGTACCAACCGTTGCGGCCAGAGAGTCGTGGGATCGAAACCGGGCGCCGCCTTACTATTACTTTTTTTTATAGGGGACTACGCTGACGTCAGCCCAAGCGCTGACGGGGCTGAAGAGACGCGCATGCGCAGTAGAGTGCGGACGGCGGAAGACAAGGGAGGGAGGGACACAGCCCCGAGCATGAGATTCTCCGCATCTGTAAAGGAAAATCGCCTGACAACTCGCATTAGGTCCGCTCTAATAACCTGACATCAAGTAGACTGACGGCAACAACGGGTGCTACAACCAAGTCATCATCGCATCACTGGCGAAGAGTTGATTTGAAGCGGAGGGCTATTTTGTTACATAATTGCCGCGGCCGTTGTTCATATTTCAAGTTATTATGTACTCATTTATTTCGGTGAAGGTATTGTCCTCAGGCAACTGAATCGAGATTTATAAGTAAACGGGGCTTGGAAAACGTGTTTGCTCGTAGTAAACTGCAAACATAGTTTTCATTTTATTAATATCATCAATGTATACTGCCTCTGCCTTCTCTGGTCATAAAAGCCAAACCAATAAATGGCCAGTTCTGCAAAAAAGCTGGAGTCGGGAGACCACGTAGGCGTCTGCGACAGTAAAGTTGTTTCTTAGGTAGGGTACCAAAGGTCAAGGCCTTACGCTTAGGCTTTGAAATGAAATAAAACAGAACCTAACACAGCACAATTAGACAAAGGAGCGACATTTGGAAAGAATCAGACAGTTGAACTTGTGTCTGTGAGTGCGTTATTCAGCGGCACTTCAATCAAGCTTTCCAATAACCTGACACCGCGGCGCAACAGTTACTGTTACTGCGAGTGAGCAGCAGTCAGCGGCATTCAAAGAGAATTTATGCGTTCGCATTCACGACTTGTAAGAAGTGCATATATGCATTCGGAGTTTTCAAAGTTGAAGTATAGGTAAAAAACAGCGCAAGGACACTGAACGGAAGACAAGCAAAAGACAAACACAGGCGCTGACTAACAACTAAACAAATGTTATTGCGCGCGGGCAATATAAGACAATTTATAAAGAACACTAAAAGAAGATAAAGTTAAGATTGTAGAAAGGCTATCTCCTTGGGCAACAAGTTATGGCAAAAACAGCGCGTATGTCCGAAAACCGTCATGAAAGCGTCAGTCGACTTGTTGCCCAAAGAAATATCATTTCTACAATCTTAACTGTACCTTCTTTTAGTGTTCTTGATGGCATTTTTTATATTGCCTGTGCTCAATAAAATTTATTCAGTTGTTAGTCAGCGCCCGTGTTTGTGTTTTTCTTGTATTCTGCTCAGTTTCTTAGCATCAGCTAGTATGACCCAACATGCCCTTCTTCACACTCTAGTGAAGTATGCGTAATCCGTAACCGCGCATTATTTCTAAGTAACCGGTGTCTGTCCTCTTTTACAATCGAAGTACAGTCCGCTGTTTCTTAAGAAAGAAATAGAAAGGAACACGTCGAATGCTTTATAATTATTCAGTGTTTGTTGTTTGGAATACGTCTAAACTTCAAATCCACATTTTCTTCAATGCTTTCATATTAGGTCAGGCCGCTCTACAACACAGCCCGTATAGTCAGTGGCATTCTAATTCATTTTCATGATTTCAGGCACGCCCGTAAGTCCGATCCCTGTGCGAACAACCTCATCAGAGCTAAACTATTTCGTACAGTCACGTTACCGCACATAAATTTATTCCGACAGACATAAAAAAATATTTTTTTATGGAAAGTCAAGTGAAATATATGTACGTCGATTGAGAAAAATCGTTTGATAATTTCAAGTTCGTCCAAGCACAAACACTGAATTTAGGGCTTCTTAAGAAGGGACAACGTATGTGTATCTGTGTCTGATTTACCTGTCTCTGTGTTGCCCTTTTGCTTAGTTTAAAAGGTGCGCGATATACCACGTTGTACGACCCACACTTAGCTTGCTGACATTCCCCAATCTATATTCCGACTATTCCGACTATATTCCGACACAACTAAGCCCCTCCCCCTGTAAGGTACGATTCACAGATAGCCGAAACATGGACAGGAGAGGCCTAGGGTTTCAAAATCCTGTAGAGTTTACCAGACACTTGAGTTGGGTTGCAAAATCAGCTATGTCTTTCTGGCCACCCAGCTTCTCGGTTTTATGTTGATTTCAAATAGTAGCTGCTGTGACGGATTAAAGGTTTATTAAAAATGGTTGGCATCCCGCCCTGAGAAAGTGGATACCCAGCGAAGCTGTTGTAAACCACTATAAATGCGGATTGGGGTGGGTATGAAATGTTTCTCGTTGTCTCGGCGGCCTTGTCGCTTGCGCTTGTCCTCCCTGGTGGCAAACGTTGCATACTCCCTAGCCTAGTGCACGCGCTCGGCGTCTTGGACACGATCCGCTCAATTTAGTGACACTTTTCGTGCCTAGCCTTTAGTTGTTTATTCGAATACTGAGTTCCACACTCTATGCCTGCTCAGCCTGACGCATGCGCTCGCCGTCTTAGGCAAGAACTGCTAGGTGCTGCGTGGTTTTCTTGTTAATGCACAAAATGTTTCACCGTTGAGAGGGTAAGAGCTTCACTGTAAAACAAACTGCCTGTTATGATAGGCTGGTTGTACTAGTGGAGGCAAAACCGGTACGTGTGAGGTACTGCGGTCACCGGTACAGGTCGCTACGAAAATAACTGAGAAGTTAGTCCAACACACGTTGGTCACAGTTCAGAAATTCCGTCGCCCCTGCGGCAGAATTTGCCTAAAAACAAGTTTACAAACAACTGTGAAACGAAGTTCTTGCCTAGGCGTGAAAGGCAGAAAAACAGACTGGGAAAATTCTAAAAAAGCATTACAGCACCGAGATATGACGTGGCCGAGATGTGATGTGCTGAGAAGTGTGTACACAGATAAAATGCAAAAATACGCTTTCTTCTAAACCTCTCGTTATTAGCTGCCTTAACTCTGCAATGTACCACCTTGCCATTGCTCACGTGCTCATCTGGGTGGTGTTATCCGCTACAAACTTTTTTCCAAAGAAAAAGATTCCCATCAAACAAGTAACGAGGGCGTTGTCCCTTACATTACGGTTAATCGGAGTCACAGGCCATACCAACGACAAGTTACAAGTATGTGGCGTGGAAGTGAGGCGCTCCGTGTGGTGTTTAGATAAGACACAGAACGTGTCCGGTTCACTTGTAGTACGCCTTCGGTCACGGTTGTTACACCGTGAAGTGTCCACAGATGGTCGAAGGATTGCAGAGGATCCGTAAGAACATCCGTATCTGACAAGAATACGACAAAATTTTAATTTCATTTTGTACATTTTTTCAATTGGAATTAGTACACAACAAGTGACTCTAGCAGGTTTCACAGTCACAAGACTGGGGAGAGGCCTCCTAAAGGCTCCATCGTACACGATTCTCCTGCCGATGTCCATAGGCGGCTTATAACTACTCAGAATCGGTATTGCTACAGCTTCTTGTTGCAGAAAAACCATTCCAGCTGCCACACTTCCCGAAAAAAGGCGAAGGCCATCTGCGACTAATGGTCAGAAAGTAATGGCATTGTAAGTACTAAGACGTCTGATCACGTATGTGCTCCTAACTTGTCTCCTCACGTCTAACCTTTACTAAGACCCTTATTTCGTACACGCTACAGGTGTTTTTTTCTATTAAGAGTGGCCTGACAAGGGTAGTATGATTTGCAGCATACACTCCCACTCTAAAGATATCAGGCGTCTTCTCTGACGAGCCCTAATGATGACTGCACGATCGACACCTTCTCTTCCTCCTTTCTTCCCTTTCCAACTACTCCCATGTGGGCTGTGCCATTTCAAAAGATGTTATTCAATTCCATTCTTTCTTACGTACGCGCTTTGCAAGGTGTAGGCGGCACACTACTCTGTTTTATTTTTGACGCACACCTTAGAGAGTGCATCGGAGTCATTGGTGCGCTTTTAAGTGAAGAACACTTAGGCGCTCGCCTTGTCGTCCTAGCTCGCTCGCTGGAACCATGCATATCGCCACGGCATTACGGTGTAGCCTGTCACTGTTTCTTCACCGCGGCGTAACCCAGAGGCTTCGAAAGCCAAGCGGCTATGCCAGGATACGCGTAGCGTGAGCTAGGGTTCAGCTGGTTATTCTTAGCTTTTCTGGTTGTCTAGGATTAGCTGATTATCCTGCTTACTGCTGCTTATAATCTAATCCAATTCAATCCAATCCACTTCAATTAAATTCAGTTCAATCCAATCATCGCGCTTTACTAGCATTAACTCCGTGGGTTTAGCACAGTTTCAAGGCATGGGCTGGCAGGGCAGCTTTTCCTCTGGAGTCAGTATCATTAACTCTGTCCAGACATGTCCAGGAGCTAGACAAAACTGGTCAACCTCGGCCAGTGTGGACAATCCAATCAAATCCAATCCAAGTAACGCTGTTGTTCGCGGCGTACCCCAGAGGCTTCAAAAGCCAAGCGGATTAAATAGTCATAAGCGTTCGAAACTCGTGAAACGCTGGCGCTTGTCATACATTTTCCCGTTGTTTAGCGCAAAGAATAATATAGGTACTTTTGAGGAAAAAATATAGATCGGCTAACCGGCTGGTTGTTCTTGCTGCTCTGGAGTTATTCTTCGTTTTGTACTTGTTCCTCTTTGGTGTGATTGAAATCCTTCGCGCTGCTTTCTTTCAAGCACCCAGCGACTTCACAAGGGCGGACGCCCCGTGTCAAACTGCTTCTGCGAAGCTCCGTGCGGACCCTGCATCTCATCAAAGTGCCGTCACCGCCTGCGCTTCATGCTGCCATAATGGACCGCTCCAACCAGGGCCTGACCGCTCCAAGCGGACCCTACCAAGGTACTCCTGCAGTTACGCATGAATCCACTCCCGATGATAACCTGGAAAGCCCGTCAGCTCCTAAAAAGCCTGCTACTGACCAAGAGACCCCAGATCGGAACGTTTGCTCTGACGCTACTGACATGGAAGTGAACCAAGGTGACTTTAAACTTGTCACTTACAAGAAAAAGCGAGCCGCCGGGATTCCCGTTGTCTTTGAACCAACTGAAGGTTATAGCTTGTGGAAAGCCAACCCCAACGTATTGGCGTCAGAAGTCGTGGCGACGGCACAAGAAAAAGTTTGAACACATCGCCTGACCAAGGATGGTAGGCTCATTGTGACCGTGTCGTCTCTAGCTGTAGCGAACAGACTTCTACATGTCTCTACCCTTGCTGGTGTACCAGTCGAAGTGCGCGTGCCACGATCGTACATGGCAACGTATGGGAAAATCCTAGGTGTGCCCCTTGAGTACACTGATGAAGCACTAGGGACCAAGTGCAACCTTAGAGACCAAGGAGTTATCTCTGCCCGTCGGCACGTCACCTACATACGAGATGAAAATCAAGTCATTGCTGAGACCCCCCGACACTCAGTCATCTTGGAATGCAAGCCAGGCTCACCTCTGCCAGCTCGGGTTTTCTTGGCTTTAACAGCTTCCCCGTAGAAGAGTACACTGGATCTGCTAGACAGTGCTTCAAGTGCCAGAAGCACGGCCACATCGCCAGGAGCTGCAGAGGAAAACATCGCTGCAAAATATGCTCTGGCGACCACCCACACAAGGACTGTACGTCGCGCAATCAACCCCGATGTGCAAGCTGTGGCGGCCCGCATCCCGCGTCGTATGGAGCTTGCCCGCAGAAAAGGGCAGCTACTCTTGCACGCAGTGTCGAGCAAGTACAAGGGAAAGCTCCTTCCCGACGTGAGCCACCATCAAACCCAGAAGTTGTGTTTTCACCTGCGATTGTGCCTTCAAATGACCCTCCGCTTGAGGGTGAATCTCCCACAAGCAGGTCCTACGCGCAGGCCACACGGGATCATCTAACAACCACAATTAATCATGCCGTACCTGATGCACGCTTACAGGACGCAGACTCCCCCTCAACTTGACGTCCCCGTAGGGAACGTGGACAGATGGCAGCTCAGTCCGCGCAGCCTGACATTACTGGCATACTCATCCTCATGCTTTTTGCGGCAATCAAGGCACTGCTGCGCGCCAACCCCTCCTATGGCCATATCCCCGAGGTAGAAGCGGTACTGTCTTTGGAACCTTTCGTGGCCTCCACATCATCAGCTTCGCGGCACCGTTCTGGAGCCCAACAAAGTTGTTGGCATCGGAGACCCACCGCCTGAAACCGCTTATTAACGCAAGTCTCAAAAGTTGTACAATTTTCCAATGGAATGCACGTGGCCTACGCTCGAAACTAGCTGATTTTCGCCAACTTGTGCGGACATATCAATTTCCATTCATTATTATATCTGAATCTCGAGTTGAAGAACATTTTAAGTTAAAGAATTATCAATTGCTTCATTCGCAGCGCTTAAACGGCCCAAGTCGACTTTTTATTGCCGCCCGTCATGATGAGCCAGTAGCAAGCGTTGCTGTGCCTGCTCATGAATCCAAAGAATACGTCTGTGCGAAAACCAGAATTGGTACCCAGTGCTTCACTTTAATCGCTGCTTACATAGAGCCAAGCAACCACTTTGACGCCTCACGGCTAGAAAATAATATTACGGGGACGTCCCCGCCTTATCTAATTTGTGGTGACTTTAATGCGCATCATGAGATCTGGGGCAGCGCGCATACAAATTCCCTGGGGAGCGCGGCTAGCCGAGCTGCTCATCAAGTACTCTGTTCAGCCTCTTAACGACGGCAGCAATCACTTACATGAAAAACGAGAAAGTGAGCAGCTGCATTGACGTCTCTTTTATTTCAAGCAGCTGGGCTGCAAAATTCTTCTGGTGCACAGACCTGGAAACAAGAGGAAGCGACCACTACCGAGTTTTGCTTTCTTACCTTGACAAAGACGCGCTCCGAGAAGGAGCGATGGTCACGTGCACTAACTGGGAGGCCTATGAAGAGAGCGTGGGTCATAGCATTACAGCATCAACTAGCGATGACGACATAATTCCTATAATTGCTCGCTGCCGCGGGAATCATCGCGTGTTATGAAAGGCCTACAAATGTCAGAAATGATGAGGAGTATGAGAGGCTACGAGCCATTCGCAGGCGTTGCAGAGCGCAAGGCTCGACGTACCAAAACTTTGGAAGACATGCAGCACGCACGTAGGGCGCAGAGAGACACGTGAGGCGCCATTTGAGAGTTAAAACAGGCAGCGATGGCAAGAGGTTTGCGCGAAATTGGATGTTCACAAGCCTTTGTCGCACATCTGGCGTGTTAGTTAAGGGTCATGCGTGACAACATCTCGCAACTACGCCCATTCAGCGCGCTGTAATTGCATGAGAATATTTCTCAGACAGAAGCCGCTGAAGAATATTGCAAGCTGCTGTCCGCCACCACATCCGCAAGGACGCGCCCACAGTTCAATTATTTCCGTCCCCCTCCAGCTGCTGTGCCTGCGTTAGATCACCCGTTCTCGATACAAGAACTTAATGCGGCTATTTCCGATGTCAAAAAACGCTCTTCTCCTGGTTACGATGAAATTACTTATGAGGGTATTTCGTATTTATCACACCACTCCCGCTTGCGTCTCTTGGAGTACTATAACCGCTACGTGGCTGCATGGAATTGTTCCTCCTGATTGGAAGCTAGCGAAGATTACTTCCGTTCTGAAGCCTGGAAAGATTGATTGATTGATTGATTGATTGATTGATTGATTGATTGATTGATTGATTGATTGATTGATTGATTGATTGATTGATTGATTGATTGATTGATTGATTGATTGATTGATTGATTGATTGATTGATTGTGGGGTTTAACGCGCCGACGCAACGCAAGGCGATGAGGCAACGCCGTAGTGGAGGGCTCCGGCTTAATTTTGACCACCTGCGGATCTTCAACGTGCGCCGAAATCTCGTACACACGGGCGTTTTTGCTTTTCGCCTCCATCAGAAAGGCGGCCGCCGCGGCCGGTAATCGAACCCGCGACCTCGTGCTCAGCAGCGCAACGCCTTAGCCACTGAGCCACGGTGGCTGGTCTGAAGCCTGGAAAGCCACCGACACGTTATGACTCTTTTCGACCGATTGCCCTACTCAGTTGCATTGGAAAATTAATGGAAAAAATTGATATTCAAAAGGATGGATTGGTATGTCGAAAACAGGAAACTTTACCCCCCTGAAATGAACGGCTTTCGACAGAATCGATCGGCCATGGACAACATATTTGGACTCGTATCATCTTTAGACGAAGAACTAAATTCTGGCCATATCCCAACTTCAGTGTTTTTAAACATCAAGTCAGCATTTTACTCGGTTTACAATGATGCTATCTTAGCATCTCTTATTGCACTCGGCTTAGGAGGGCGGCTATATGCATGAATTGCGAACTATCTCGACGGACGGAAACTTTTCATGTGCACAGAAGAAGGCCCCACACCATTCTACGACGTAAATAGAAGCGTCTCTCAAGAACCAGTTTTAAGCCCTTGCTGTTTAATCCTACGCTTATTCACCTTCAACGCGTTCTTTCCCGGGGTGTCAAAGTCACACTCTACGCGGATATCTGTGTTTGGAGTGCTTCAAGATCGCGTCAATTCACATAGCAGAAGCTGCAAAAGGCTCTTTCAAGAATAGCGGCATACCTGTCGCCGAGAGGACTCCATCTTTCCTCCGAAAAAACTGTCGCAACGGCGTTCACTCCCGAGAGAATGGACCGATACCCTCTAATCCTCAGTGGCCGGCCTCTGCATTACGTACGCACCCAAAGATACCTTGGCATTGTCATAGACAGAAGCCTATCCTGGTCCCCAGAAGTAAAAAGATTACGCACGCGAATTTTAGCAGCATCCCAAATTATTGGATATCTTTGTGGCACTCGCTGGGGCAGTGATTGTCGGTCTGCGGTGCTCCTCTTGAAGGCATATGTTGATGGTATCTTGCGCTATAGGCTTCCCGTCCTGCAGACACTGTCGCCGACAAGCAGAAAACAGCTGGAAGCGGCAAGGAACAACTGTCTGAGGAAGTGCCTTGGCCTCCCTGCAGGCTCGTCATGTTGTGGGACCCTTGCAGAAGCTGGCTGCCTGCCCATGGATGTGTTACGTGTTCAAGAGACGCTACGAAATTACTTGAGGTACAGACTACATGCCACAACCCATTTCCTGGCTCGCAGTGCGGATCAAGACGCTTATAGCTTTGGACGAACAATAAGGGCAATTGATGCTTTCGTGCCAAATCAACCACCGCAGACCATGCCACTGGGTTTTCCGCCATGGACTTTGTCACCTGTTACCATAAAACATTCGATACCTGGAATTGATTAAAAAAAGCGCATATCCCAAACTGTCGTACTTCAGGTTACACTTGCCCATATTCACAAATTTCACACCGCAATGACCCACATTTTTACAGATGGATCGGCAACATCTGAGCGCAGTTCTTCAGGAGTTTTTATTCCGTCAGCTAACAAATCACTGTCATGCCGGCTTGAGCGAGCGACTTTGTCCACGCTAGCTGAACTTTATGGAAAAAAGAAGCCATCCGGTACATACTTCCTCAGCCACCGACACACCGGACCATATTCACAGACTCGAAAGCCGCCCTACAAAGCCTCCGACGTGCTAGCTGCTTCAGCATCCACGACCACATACAGCGCGAAGTAAAATACCTGCACCATCTCGCTTACGCTGCTGGCCATCGCGTAACCTTTCAGTGGCTCCCTGGACACTGTGGTGTCCTAGGAAATCAGAGAGCAGATGAGGCTGCACGCACGGGCCTCAAGGCCTCATCTGTATCTACGATATACGTGTAAATAGCACGCGGCAAACGTGGCGGCGCAAGATGCCTGGATGGTGCACTTTGTTCAGGTTCTTAGTGAATCAATGAGACAAGTTGTGTTATCGCTACTGGTAAGCCTTCATCTTTGGAACTCGGGAGGGGGGGGGGGGTTAGTGAAAAAAGGAAACATCTCGAGGAGATTTCATCTCATAATTCATTTGGAAGGTGGGCGTTGTTGGCTCGTATTTTGCCAATTGTTTCGGACTGAAAAGTGCAGCGAAATAAAAACTAAAAAAACTGAAATTTTACATTGCGTTAATGATTTAAAATCTACCGGTGAGGAGAACGAATGTCCTTGCCCATCGCGCTTTGTGAACTCTACGTAGCCAAGGTTTCATAAACCGTGATTTAATATCTCCGTATTGTCAATATGGCCGCCAATGATGTAGCACTACCTTTCTTAGGAATTGCCTTGTGAAATACTTATGCCTTAGAAAATTGTAGACGAATAAGACTCAACTTAAAGCCGCAATTAAAGCACTAAAATGCTTTCTAAGTGTGTTGTCAGCAACGTACAAACAGGTGTGCGTTTCAAATAAGATTTCGATCACTTTTTAAAAGTGCACCGTAATTCGTGCGTCGAAATTTAGTGAAACCCTTTGGCTTCTACGTGTTTTGAAAATAATCTATGCAGATGATCATTAATCCGATGGCATCTTTTTTTTATTTTTAACACGGAATATTAAGAGGACAGTGGTACTAAAGTCGCTGTAGCAGTATCATTAATTTTACTAGGGTGTAGGCAATCAAAAATCCTAACGGGCTGCCTTTGTGCAGGTTTTTTTTTTTTTTTTTGCACAACGCCTGTTCAACGGCAGCCTGCTTTGGTAGAAAAAAAAAACATGAGCATATCCTCATCTTTCCGCCTTCTTCCCGACGCACGAGCTCTATCACACGTCCTTATCAGCGCAAATGACCTCATGCCTTAATGTTCTAATGTGTGCAAAGCAATGGTCAGAAGGACACACATTTAGGCAGTCCTTAAGGGTTCGTAAACAAAGCGTACCAGCCAACTATGCTGTCCTGAATCCTTCCTTCTGGTACGCTCTACTTAAGCTGAGACATACGGGCAATAACAGACCACACTGGGGTGAATGTCTGCTATAACATAGTTACACAAAAGGTGTGAACAGTTAAAAACATAATCGCTTGGATGATTGTGCTAGCATGTACAGCTTATTGGTGAAAAATCGTAATCGTTAGCGTGTAATTTTTTCACACCGAGTTAAGTTATAAGACCTCCTAATTCAAGCGGTAGAGGCATCCCTAATAAAAGAACAAAGGGAAACGAATAGGCGGCGCTCCTCTATCACCCTGCGTGAAACTACGTGATGTTTACCATCTATGCTTTGACGTTTCTTAATCGCTTCGTAAATTGATGCTTCGCACGTTTTCAAATACGCCAAGACACCCATCACGACAAAATGCAGGGGACACAAAAACGACAATTGCGTAATCTCCTGCATCGGAATTTTCATTTGGCACACGGTGTCACGAAAGAATAACGGACACGGCATTCGCCTGCAAATTTCTTTAGTTTGAAAGAGTGCTGTCTTTCTTTTAGTCCTAGAGTAGCAGTGCTTGTTCCTGACGAAATACTGCACTACAAAGACTAACAACGCAAGACTCAACGTGGATAAACATAAAGCATGTAATCAAGCCAACACGACAAATACGAGACATATCGCGTCAGGCATACGATGCAGCATTGGAGCAATCGTCCCCCTCAAGCGTGTTTCTTTTGCAACCCACCATTTCTAGTTCAACCTGTACGCGATTTGGCAGAGAGCCCGTCTTCCGCTATTACAAATCAATACATGGCCTTGTAAAGTTGTTTCCCTCTTCCGCGCAGCCGCAGCTTTACTGTTTTTGTTGTTGTTGAAGCGGCATCTGGAACTGGCTTCCACCAAAGCGATAAGCTACGTTCAAAATTTCAGGGAGGAGACACTGCGGTGTTCGTCTTCGCATTGATATGCTCTTTTCTATTTGGAAGCAATGGGGGCTTTTTTATGCACGTGCAACGAGGCGCATTGCCGCTACGTGTTATCGCGAGGAATCATCTTGACGTCTTAACAGCGGAGCTGTTTAGAGCGACTATTCTCCATCCCTCGACAAAAAACCTCGAAGTGCGAGGAAAAGTGGCGAGGAGTGAAGGAAAAGATGGGGATGAGTTGGTTGGGAGCCCCAAGAAAAAAAAAAGTGGCTATACATTATTTGAACAAATGGCGCAAGGACGCGGACGAAAGAACGGAAAAAAGACAGTACAAGCGTGTTTGCCGTTGTTTTTTCATTTTTTCTTTTCGTTCTTTCTTACGCGTCCTTGCGCCGTTAGTTCAAATGATGTACGTATAGCCAACTATCCTAAAACCAAGTCTTAATTAGATCCAGTTTGTTTTGCGCATATTTTAATGGGGTTAATAAGAATCGCCGCATACCAACCTTAGCACTGCCAGGCAAAGTCAGAAATGTAGCCGGAACTTATTCTTAACCCCCGTACGAACTTTTACATCTTTTTTACATGTTCAATTCATGACCATGCGATACATGACTTTTTTTCACAAGCGGCCCTGTTAAGTTACCCTGTAAGAACTCAGTGCAAGTCTGCCACGCATATTTCTAAGTCAAAAGCTACATACAATACCTTTCATAGGTTACCATATGTTCTTGTAACCGGGAAACTATATGTCCCAGTTTTAAAATCTGTTGTATGGGACGAATCGAGGACAGAAATGTTTCACAACCAACAGAAATTGGTGGTTGACCCAGCTTGTACAGGAAATCGCGACAGCGAAATTGTGGGCTCAAAAAATGCAACTTTTTATCCTTTCTCAACTGCCTTTGATACGACCTTTTGGGCCGTCGTTTTCACGTCAAGGTTGGGGGGCTTCCGAAACATTTTTGCCCGTGTCATTCACGTTTTCGGCCGGTGAGTACGTTTGCCGCAAAATCTCCAAGACACAAAAGCACTCCTTCTTATGTAGTGAATGTTGAAGCATCCGTACTGAATAGGAGAACGGATATGCCGGTATTCTGTGCGCTGACATGTAACTGCTGATGATGTAGAGGTTTTAAAGTGTAACGCCTCCTACAATGACCCCGATGAAATTTGTAGAGCAAGTGTCGCCTGGAAGGCAGATTATTCATTCCATGTACAGATAATCAAGTGGTGCGTACAGAGACCTATGTCCAGCGGAAGGTTCGTGTCCGTTCCTAATGATCATCATCTTTACGGGCAAAGCCCCTTAGGGGGCTCGGGCTGACGGCCTCTACTGTTGTCGTCGTTGTTCATGTAGTCAGGGTAAAAAACACCGAGACAGTCGTTTTCGAACGCCTTGCGCTAGAAAGTAACACATATAACAGAACCTACAGGGAAACTCGTTTTCCAACGCCTTGCGATAGAATGCTTCGTGCTTCAAAGACACGACACCTTTACAGCAAAGCTCTATACCTATAGCCCCAACGGTTTTATCTACGGGGGCAAAAACTTCATTGCGCCAAAAATACACTTATACACTGCATGCTACGCCCCTTCCTAGGATTCAATTCAGTGCAGATGTATCATTGTTTTTTTTTAATTCGCCGCATGACACCTTCCATCGTTTTCCGGACAGATGTGGCGGGGGCATATAGGGATGTAAAAATTTATAAAGGTAATTTAAAAACTATTGTAGTCACCCGCCCTATACTCGCTTTTATATTTAATTTGAAGACATTTTAGTATATTTCTGTTGGTAATCTAGGCCTTCTTTGGTTTTTAGAGCCAAGTGTTGGCCGTGGTCAGTACCTTAGAGATGGAGACGGAAAACGAAAAGCTACTGTCCCCAGGTTTTGCCCTGGGTTAAGAAACCTCACCTGGTCAAACCTAACTCGAAGCTCGCCGCTGTAGGGCGCCTAATATCGCAGTTGTAGATTCGGTGCCTCCCCCCCTCTAGCCCCCCCCCCTCCCGCCTATAGTTTTCAATTTTTTTTAAATTTTAAAGTCGTAGTTTTAAACACAAAAGGTTTGAAGCAATGCTCTCAGATAGTTCACTTTTAGTCAGCCGGAATCATGGAGCTTCGCTGGTCCAAAAAAGCATGGAAGATCGAAAAACATTTAACGGTTCCTTGGGCCGTGACTACGCCTCGTATAAAAAGCCAGGAACCATCGGGAACTCGTTCATGAATCTTGAAGACGGGGTTCCTTTTGGAACGTTATACAGGGTAATTTAAAACGATATTTTTCTGTGGTTAGTTATGAAATTTGGCTATCGAAAGTAGAAAATTAAGATGGTGTTTCTTTCAGCAGTGTACTTATCCTCGATTGTTTGTTTATGATTGGGTAAACAAGGTTCAAAAACTGCGGCAGCGAAAGAAAAATAAAACACAGGCAAACTGTGTGCAGAAGTATTTATTGCATAGAGGACGGTATGGACTTCCAAATAACCACACAAAGAGGGAGGGAAAGGCACTACGAGAAGGAAAGAGAGCAGTTAAAAACGGACATAGTCGGCCATACCACTCCTAATGGGAGTGATATGGCCCGACTAGGCTCTATCATTCCGACTCAAGACAGTGTCACCGTGCGCGCGCAGAGAGAGATGGACTATTTAGTCACAAAATGGCCGGAAATGTACTTTAGCGGAAGGTAAAAATCGGTAAAAGCAGCGGTAAATTTTGATATCTAAAACGAACTTCTATGCGGCAATGTACTTAATGCCAGCTTCGAAAGGGGCTACGCAGGGTCTGCGGATGCAAGATATGCCTTATTTGCAAATTACGATAACTTCTAAGATATATTCTTATTGCGGTGTACGTGCGCATTCTCATAATACCCACTTGTATAAGCTCAACAGTGGTATTCCTGACAATCAAATGCCAAGTTGCAAGAGAGAATTTGCATTATCTCGAAGCAACCGCTCTGCGGAATATTGTCCGAGCACACGGCAAAGAAATCTTGTATAACCTACCTTTTTGCCTGGGAACATTAACCGTCGCGTGCTGCTTCTTCCAGCCTAACATGACAAGACCGTGACATTTGCTCTCGTGCACGGGATGCCTAATTTACTCGGAGCTGAACATATGACTCGGACACATGTTCCAGCTTTTAATTTTGTACCTGGTGTGAGACGCAATGAGCTAAATAAGGTCACTGGTTTGGTACTATTTTCGGTGTGTGGCGCAAGAGGTTCCTGACAAACCCAGCTACCACTAGTAGCAGCACTTGAGCCCTGAAGTGTGACTGGGTTGTGTTACCCCAGGAACGCCGAAGGGGTCCTAAAGACTGCTCTTCGTATTCCGCGCTTGACCACTTTAGAATGTGCTTACGTGTAAAGAAGGAATCCTTTCGGCGAGCTGGAACGGTAAGCCCTGCGCATGGGGTAATCCTCCAGTGTTAGGTCTATGCCCCAGAAACGCTGGCGCCGCCTATGGGGTATCTCCTAAGTTACAGAAATCTCGGCTCGCAGAGAAGTAAATAGGGCAAAGGTATCACTCTTATGTTGAGTGGCGTCATCTCTGCGTAGCTTGAAGACTCGGAGGAAGTCATACGAGTAGCAGAATAATTTTAATTACGATAGACTTTGTTGGGCTACTTAAACCCAGAAATTTTGGTCTGTCTGTATGTCTGTCTGTGACTCGATTCAGCCACCCGGCCAAAGTAAAATAGATAAAATAAGTAAAAGCTAAAGTAGATAAAAGATAAAAGATAAAACAGATAAGATAATTAAAAGTAAAATAGATAGATAATAGACTCAGCCAAATGTACACGTCTAAGCCCGGCTTATATGTTGATACTTGTCAAATATGTTGAACACAAACAACCCATTACGCAAATATAAGACAGAAAATTAGTACACAAGGGATTTGTACAGCGTTCCTTTATTAAAAATTTATGTATGCTTTGTTTTTCGATAGAAAATGATATTTTACATCTACTGCAGAACACTGCCGCCTGCTGTTGCCCGCGCCACCTCCTGGCGGCATATAAAAAATCCCGTGGCAACAGTAACGAAAGGTTCCACTAGCTAGGTTCCACGTTCTGCTTGGAACGCAGGGGGAGCACGGTCACGCGGTTCTATAAACTGCATTCGGCCGCCTCGATTCACCCGCGTCTCCGCCCTACTGCAGCGCTGGCATCGAGAAACCCGGCCTGTAGCAGTGAAACGCGGTAAATTCAAATCGCCTTGAGCAAACCCTAGTGTATTTACCTTGGAATGAGCGCGATGGTACAGGAACAGAATGACAGGTGAGCGGGAAAGCAAAGGGTAGCATTTACTTGGCAAATGTCTACAAAGACTATCGTCTTTTGAGGACATTCGCAACGAAAGGAGGAGATACGCGGCCAACTTTTTTTGACAATTCTGTCTTCTATCGAGGATTGAAGACACCTGTAGTGGCTGCCAAAAATGAGCGTAGCTCAGCACCTGGGCTAGGTACATTCTATTGAAACGCGACGTTTATGTGCATAAACAGATTGTCGTGCACGTTTCAGTTGGTGACGCCGGCAGTCCAGCAGAACGTGCGCAGACAACGGCTTGCAAACTGCTCTAGATCCACCGTTGATACCACGACAACCATTGCTGACAGAGCAAAAGCAACACGACCCTCTGTTAATCCCTCTCGCCGGGCAAGTACTCCACCTGAAACTGTACTCAAAGATAAGTGGCCTCCTTCGTCGCAAGCAACTTCTGTCACCAGACGAACATGATCCGCATTGAAATGATTAAGGCTTCATGAATAAAAAGCATTACGCATCCTTGAACAGTAAGCGAGGTCTGACCTCTGGTCTACAAAGCCAAGCCGCGAAAGCATAATGAGACTGTAGCACGTTTGCAAGAGTATTGCCAGAACGAGGAACTCTTTCACCGCCTTTGTAGGACGTATGGACGGTTGCAAGATGCTCTAGAGTAAGAATACGTTATGAATGGTGTTTTGCAAACAGTGAAGGTATAGCCTGTAATGTTTCTTACTTCTACAAACTGCAGCTGCATTCGCCGGAAAAACGAGTTGAAAAGAGAGAGGTCGTGCTTTTTTGTAGTCGTCACGCCGACATTCTGTCATTTCGTGGTGCGCCAGAAACTATACTAATGGTCGGGGAAGATACTGCTTTTGTATTTTATAGTAGAAACCTTGCAGCACGCAAGGCAAATGGTTCCGTTCCTAGAATACTAAACCCTAGTACATCACCAGGAATGCAAATCCTTGTTTTGAGCACGTATTACCTAGAAGGAATGAACGAGGAAGCACACCATTCTAGTTGAAACAAGCACAAGTCGCCTTCTGAGCACCAAAAAGAACATTGATTCTACATTTGATATCTCTTTGCATCATAAAAGTCCGGAATTCCCGTTATCAATATTGCTGAGATAGCATACTACTCCCATCAATTTTTTTCCTTTAACCCATGAAGGGCAACCGAAGCTTGATACGTTTCGACATTTTCACAAAACAAGAGCAGCTGCAGCTCTCCGAAACTTTTGTGGTCGAAACGGGATATGTTTCGTGCGTGTCGGTGCATTGTAAAGAAGTAGGACGTGCCCTGTGTTTCGGTATCGCTAGTGCGAACTAGCATGCGAACCCATCGTCTTGGCTCCCACCAAATGGATGGGGGCGAAAACGAGAATCCCACACAATGATAGATGCCAGTTCCTTGTCGCGAAGTCCAGGTGAAATGGAAAAAAAGTTTCTGTGTTATACCCACGTCTATGGCTTGGTTATGACTCGTAGGATATGTGTGTTAGGTTTTGTCAATGAATTTGCTACCGCAACTAATCTCTCCACTATAGGCAGGACACGAGATTTTTATATATATAAGCAACACAGAAACGAGCAAAACACTCTTCTCAGGAGAAGATGAATGCCCTTCGGGATTCCACTGTCAAGACGCTTTCGCAGCAACAGCTTGGAATGTTTAGGAAGGCGTTTGGCCATTTCGGTACTCCAGTGTTTACTGGTGAAGAGATGACAAGACTGAAGCTCTCACCATATTTCTTTTATCCAAGCAGGAGAGGGAATCGTCTTTTTTACCCTCCATTAATAGAATATCATACCCCATTCCACGAAAAATGCAATATTTTATTTATTTCGCGCGAACCTGAACTTCCGCATAACTGAACGGGGATTTCAATAAATTTCGCATTTTGTCCTGTCCCTTCAGTCTTTGGTGGTTTTACATGGTAGATTCGTTCTCCTCGTATAGTTGTCTTCTGGCGCTAAACGCGCCCCTTTCCACGTTGTGTCTTTATCTCCAGTGTCCGTGAACACTCTTTCCTTTCTTGTTCTTTTCTCTGGCTTCTTTTTTCTTTTTATGCCATGTTTTCTGTTCTGTTCATTTGTTTCTTTTTTTTTAGTTTTTTGCCGGTTATAATCAGGTGGCACCGGTTGCCACTTAAGAATCTTTCATCAGTGTCAAAAAGCCATCTAACGACTCTTACAACTCCCCATTTTACCTCCAAGAGCTGCAGATTGCTCTGGCCACATGCAAAAATTGAACCCTTGGCATGAACCACATCTCATGCGAAATGATCCGACAACACCACGCAGACATATTGGACAGTCTCATCTACTTCTCTAACAAAATATGTTCTTTCGGATGTTTTCACGGGCGTGGAGAGACTCAGTTGTAGTGCCCATTCTGAAAGAAGGAAAAGATACATGCTCTGGCTCTAGTTACCGCCCTATTGCCCTGACCAGCTCCCTAAGCAAGGTGCTTCAAAAAGATGATTAACACACGACTTATATATTTCTTGGAATACCATTGAAGTAGGATTTAGGTCGGGAAGATCCACGACTTATCAGTCGGTAGCATTGGAGTCACTCGTCAAAGATGATTTTGTACACGGACCGTACTGCAGTCTATTTTCTTCCTTTAGGAAAAGCCGTATTATGCAAAACTGCTCCCGCAGACCTCGTCACTCTTTGGGATCTGCGTCTTGTGTCCTGTGATGTCGCTTTTAGACGAATCGACAAAATAAACGCACCGAGAGATCTTATTTTACAGCATTTTGTACACTTGAACAAAGAAACCGATGCACTACGTTTCTCGCAGACGCATTGAAGTCTGTTTCTGCTATCTCATATGCTGCACATGGCCCCACCTTCACTAGTACAAAGACACTGAACACAAATTCTAGTATTTTCACAGCAGAAGTACAAGGAATTTTAATTACGGTTCAATAATCATTGAAACTAACATCCAACACTCTATTATCTTTGCGGATTCTCTTAGCGTTGTGATGGCACTACACGTGGGAAAACCAAGTAAAAATCCTGTCATAAACCAACTCATTAGGAAGATAATGTCGGCCTATCCATCCAGTAGGACGATAATAGTATTATGGGTTCCGGGCCACTGAGGATTCGAGGAAACCAAATCGCCGAGCAATATGTTCTAGCGGCCGCTCTTCGGACTGGCGTGGATGAACGTCTGGTGCCGTATTTATATGTGAAACCTGATACACGACGGAGACTCCGTGACCTGTGGCAGCAGGAATGGAGCAATGAACCACATAACAAACTACATACAATAAAACCAAATCCATTTAAGTAACTCATTGAGAAACAATACAGATTCTGGAGAAGTATCTATTCGCAGGTTACGAATAGGCCACACTCACGCCACACACGCATACCTTTCGAATGGCACACTCTGACCAGTTTCTGACAAATGTGGTGAACGGCTGTCTGTGCTCCACCTGCTAATTGAGTGCACATCCTTCAATGCTGCCAGAAAACGACACTTCCCTAAAATCTACGCATACACCATTCCATTGCACCCTTCGCTATTCTTGGGAGATGACCCAATATTCACTTACGAATGTGTCCTAATATATCTTCCAGATATGAATTTTGTAAAACTCCTATCGTGCAAGGCATGACCTCAGCCTCGCTCAACCTTGAGGGAGTTCCTTATAGTTCTTTTGTGCCTACAGGGAGCCTCACAAGCACAGCACACTCTGAGTCTCCGGGCGTTGTGAAGTGTCAACCATAGTCACATTCGTCTGCAATTATCAGTATCTTCATGTTTTAATCTACCGGCCCTCTACACCCATATATACAGTAATTTAGGCAGCACCATCCTCTCTTCGTACACATTTTAAGAACACATCTCAGATTGAAGTACCACATAATAGAGCCTTGGTGCTCTTTGGTCGCCGACACACTTGCGCCAATAAACACAAACATAATACTACTACTACTACTACTACTACTGGAATACCAGAAGGTGACACGCTGGTTGATTAAGAGCGCCTTTTAAGCAACTGTACATTGCTAACAACCGTACTAACCATAAAGAAAAGCCCCGGATATACGTGTATACTACACGGCAAAATTGAAGACAAAAATATAAACAATTATGAACCAACCAGGAAGATTTTCGCTTATTGCAGCAATGGAACGTTCCCTGTCGTCCTCAAGAGCCTATGATTGATGTCACCGCTCTTTATCCTAAGGCTTGGCTGGTGTAGGTGTAGGTGCCCCATGATCATGCATGGGACACCTATGCAGGATCATGGATCAGGATCACCTTCCCATGATCCTGCAGGTCTTAGGTGTAGACCTGCAGGATCATGGGAAGGTCTCACAATGACTCAATCGATGCAAATGTCAACTTCACCAACGCACTCACACCATCAGCCGGCTGTCCAGACGTCGCCAAGGTCTCCGAGAGCAAGACATCGAGCGACGTGTTTACTCACTAAAATGTGGACGTTTACGTATTTTTAAAGCTCTGCCACACGTAAACTTACGCCACCGTACTGGTCTTAGCTTGAGCGGGTCCTCCGTCCTGCCACCCGTCCGGCTGTAGGGGTTCCCAGATATACTTCCGGGCTAAGTTGGAGGTAGCTGAGCCGTTCGCGTCAATGTAAGATCACGTTGATATTATTTTGGCCGCACAACACACTCGTCTCCCGCTTATTTGACATTGCCATCTTCTCTTCTCCTCTCTTGTGTGTGGTACATCATCTACCTTTCCCGTAATTAAAGCCACATGCCTCATTGATCAACATATCTGCAACCTCACATCTAGGTCGTCGTGGAGCTCGAATGCGCACTCTTCGATATCCCGACGGCGATCTAGCACCAGTTATGTACAGGCATGTCTTTCCTCACGAGAGGCACGCGGGGACACAACAGTTCTTTCTGCGCACCCGCTTTTTCTGAAGAGACACTCGGGTGTTCCTTTCGCCCTCTCTTTTTAGGCCCAGGCAATTATCAACGCAATTATATTCGTTGTAACTCCTGGTAAGCACACAAACCTCTGTGACAGTCAGGATGTTATCCGCATGTCATAGCAGCAGTTTACGAATGCTACGTACAAGTCTTCCAACACTCCACCATCTGGCCAAAGACAGTGGTACTAGCCACGTGGCTAACTAGGTTCGCGGTCATGCAGGCGTCCAGGCCAATGAGCTATCTCATCAATTGTCTCATGTTCTGTCTCAATCGGGAGAATCAGAGACACCCTAGCCAATCTTTTTCGACCGGCCCACGCCGGCGCAGCAAGATTGCTATACTAACCCCTACTCTGCGACAGTTAGACAGGGATAAGAAACCACCTCCTTGACCCTCTCATCTGCTCTCTCGGGCAGATACTTGTCCCACCCGGCAAGCACGCAATGGCGGCCTTCATACCCCATACATCCTAAAATGATAAAAAGGCCATCGCAGCCCTGCACGGCGTTACCAGGGCTGGGGCTTTCCCAATATGCCACATGTAGCTTGGTACTATCCTGTATCGTGACCATTATGTTTACCTGTTCTCAAATCCTTTCTCAACGTTCCTCTTCTTCTCAAGACTGGGTTGCACCGCTGGAAGCAACGTACCGGGCTGCCTGGTAGCGAGCTTTGGTTGTTCACGTTCGTCGCGCCGTCCTGCCTAGCAGCTCATTTTCCTTTTTTTGTCCCAGAACACCATACTTTGGGAGCATTTCTTGGTTTCAGTAAAGTTTACAATGGCAATACCCACTAGAGACGCTATATTGAAATGGTATTTAATGTATTTAAAATGCTGAATGAATACTATACAAAGTTGTATGCTTCCAACCATGGAGCAGAACATGGTTTTGGAAATTAATGACATAGGGTAGGCTCCAAATGTAACCCCAGATAACTCGGAAATGAGGCTCAGATCAGTGAAAATAGGTAAATCTGTACATGATGACGGAATTACAGTGGATCTGTTGACCCCTGGTAGAGACATTAGGAAGGCATGTAAACACGCGAATGTTATTCTACTACACACGAAAGAGCTGTAGAATAGATTAAAGGACAGGCCTATAAGCCTGCCCTCTGTTACTTGAAACGTTTTTACAGTAAACGCACGAACGTTAACCATGAAGCCAAAAGGTGGCATGTTCAAGATACACTGGCGGCAATTCTGGGGGCAACTCAATTGAGCGACAGGTCCGATGTTGTTTAGCATGTCATTGGTATTAATGATTAGTCTGAACACTGGTGTAAACAAAGAACCCCAGAGGTGTGCCCACGACTCCCCGGTGGTGCACACCGGCAACCCCCGGGCCTGGGAGACAAAAGCCAGCTCGCGTGACGGTAACCAACACACCATGTGAGAGACACGTGCGGGCGCCGGGTGATTTGCGGCAATGAACCTGCACTGGACATCTCGAACGCAGTCAGTTATAATTTTGACGGGGAGAGCATTGGCTTCACGATTACACTGTAAACTATTTTTCTGTGTGAATCGTTACTTGGCATGGCCGTCTTCTCTTCTCTCTTCGGTACGGTACATCTATCTTGCCTGAAATTACAGCCGCATACCTCGTCTGCACAGGATGTAAAAAAAGGGGGAAGAATTGAACACACAGTTATCATACAACAGGGACCAGCAGATACAAATTGTCTTGGCTATGTTGGCAGCAATCAACTCTTACTTCACGAGTGGGGCAAGCGAGAGGATCAACGGGAACCTAACTGGTACAGTCTGACAAAGCCTACATACATGAAATAAGGGTCACAGCGGGGAGCGACATCCGTAAATACTGACGCGAACCACCTTCATCTGACCTCCGCAGCACCAGAAAAATGAATCAAGGCTAGTCTATCGGAGGCCGAAAAAAAGAGCGCCCCGCAAGCGTGCTTCAGATCAGTACCTCTTGTGTTTGTGTCTGGTGCAGCCAATGAAAAAGCAACTTCAGGGTTCCTTTAAAGCACTGCAGTGTAACAAAATGATTTTTTCTGCTCGGTGTAGTTGGGGTTTCGGAAGAGAAGAAAGTCTTTATTCTGCTCACTACACACGCTTATACTAGTCTGAGCGTTTATTCTTTTTACTCATCTCCCTCGGTCTGGAATTCGCGCATCAGGCCGATTATTTTGTTGATCTATTGATTGTCTCGGCGCACTTCGACCCGTTGCTCGAACTTTGGAGGCATAGGATTTCTAGGGGTGATACCAGTGAAATTGGATCTTTCAGGATTGGTATTATAATGCTCGGGGTTCGCTGTTTGATTTGTTTAGGGGTATTCAAAGTTAAACTTTATTTGGTGAGCAGAAAAATTCTTTATTCTTTGCCTCTCGATTGTCCTTTTTTGTTGTCGCCTCTTTGTATGCGCTTCTTCCATGTCCCATTCATACAGTGTTATCATTCCGTGGCATATAAATTTCAACTCAGAAACTACATTAATCTTGACGGGAATGTTCACTATGTCCTATTTGAATACGAGCACGAAGAGCAAATGCCCCTTGCAGCGCGCCTATGCCAGATAGAGCAATAGCTTTCAAGGAGACGCTTTTTTATGTTCGAGGTTATTATTTTACGTTACGTACGGCTGTTTTGTTTGGAACGTGTTCAATTTTACTAGCAATAATTCCCAATATAATATTTTAAAGCAAGTGCTAAGGTGTCCATGTGTTCGTTTATTCATTGCGAAACCAATGAATGTCCTGTTGATCTGAAAGGCCGACTCGCTGTGTTTGCAGTCTTCGTCATTTTTCCTCACTGTTCAAAAGAGCTGCTGTCAAAGCATTGTTGTTCTAGATTAGAAGAGTGGTGTTTCTTATCTCAAGAATAGAGGCAAATTACATCAGTGAAGAGTGCACCGACCAACAGATGCGTGCAGATATTGTGCATCAATGTGACAGGTTCTCCACGCACTGCCTACCGGTGTAAAAAATCGCGGTTGGACAGTATTATTTCTTGTTCACTGCTCCTCAGATGTCTTTGCTGTGCTTGTAGAAAAATTAGCTTTAATTATGCTCACGGTGGGTTTTGAAGGGACGACGTCTTCAACAATCTTCCGTCCTTAACCGACACCTTAGATTCTTTGTATCCTTGCGGAAATATTTGCCAACCGCACTCCCGTCAGTTTAGGCTTCACTGGGGAGCTGAGCTGAAGGGTTTCCCACTGTTCCGCCGCCTTAATACTGTACCTTTTATTGGTGTGCATATCTGCATTGCTATTATGACAGGTTTTATTATTTTTTTCGAAGCACCTCGCAGGGCGATTTTATGTTATGTACGTGTGCTTGGCTGTTGCATAGAGTGCAGAGTTTAGAATACGGTCTACATAGTAATGATAGGGGAAACAGTACTTCTAAACGTTTCGCTGCCGTCACCACGCTTTGTAGTATGGACATGGTGGACCGGTTGGTATTTAGGTCAAACTTTAAGTGATCTATATTGTCTCTGTACGTATCTGGCCTGTCTTTCCATGATGTAGTAGCCTGCGCTTGTTCGTGGTCTTGCCTTGCGTCTGGTATGGGAATGGTAGTAGTGGTGGCGTTCTCGGTACCATTTTTCGATTGGGGGGAGCATAATCGGTTGAGTGAGCCCGCCCCATTAGCAGTAGACCGCAGTGGCCAGGAGTTCATATTACATGGATTTTCTCATGGCGCAGGTCTTGTCTAAAAGCGAGGCAGCTGCAGAGCAGATTCTGCCACTCGCAAAAATAAGTATCGCTGCATTCAAGTCGCTGATACTGGTGTTGTCTAGAACAAAATTTAACGAAAAATAAATTCCATCTTCTTGCCGTGGATGGGATCTTTGACCAGCTTGGAGGCACACGTCACTGCGGTTCCCTCGTTGTTGATAACTGAAATTCCCATTGCGTTTAGGTGGGACAGGCCGCCCTAGCGTCGAAGACGTCTGCACGACCACCCCCCCGTGGTTGATTGTGGTTAGGGAAGTGTTTATGTGGTGCTCGCGCTGTCTGTTGCTCTGAACGCATTCAGTTTTCGGTGCACATTCTTTGTAATGAAGTAATGCGGATTAATTTTCGCCATTCATGTGGGCATCCACTTGGTGTTAGAGGGAAGCTCCGCTCCTGATTTCAATGGCAGAAGAATTGGTTTTTCTCTTTTGCTTTTGTGTCCGTGTTCCCATAAAGTTGTTTATACTCAGGTACAACTTAAGAACGCGACAGAACGCAACCATAGCCGGCTACGTGAACGTGAAGTATTTTGAAAGATTTCAAGTATTTTTAACGCGACACGAGTCGTTTTACGAATTCTCGCCCTTAATCTGCTTTTAAATTCCTTAGCGATTAAAGAAAACCAGGTATGAAAAGAAGAGTATGTTACGCGTTAGGCGCAACCTCATTTCAAAACACGCGTGCGCGTTGCCATCCGCGGTGCGTCGCTTCGGCCGAGTGATACCCTGCATGAGCCACTGTCGTTGTTACTTGGGGCCCTATTCTCGACTGCACAAATTGCCGGCATTTCGCCCATGTTTTTTTGCGTAAGCACGACGTAAGCAATCAGTGACGTGCTGTCACCTATAGCTATGACGACATGCCAGTGTAATTTGACGAGTCACTCATAAAGATCGCTATCAAGGTATCAAATATTTGGCAAGAAAGATTTAAAAACACTTGGCATGTACTATTAACAATTAAAACGGAAGCTGAGGCTGAAAAGAAAAACACATTTCTGAGGTGAAATTTGGGCGTCAACAACCACAAGGCGATCGAGTAACGTTGATCCAAAGCGAGCGAAAGGCGGATGTCGAGCCAAAGAACATCACACAATTTTTTACACGTATCTATTTATTTCTTCCAATCGCTTTTAGTAACATAGCTGGGCTCTCTGCTTCAATGCAAGCTTCTTCTGCGTTGTCACCTTCCCTGCCGCCACCGCCGCCACGCACATCGTCTGCTGCTATGTTGCACATTTATGGCGTGATCACAGAAAAAGACGGCCGCGACTATCGCTTCTATGACACATAAGAGCATCGAAGCGCTACGCCTGATAACCGCGGAGCGCACCGATGTCGCCGATTCACTCATTGGTCAAGCTCGACTGCAATCAGCGCTGTAATGAACTAAATAGTCACTTTTCATTGTTATTTTTCTCTTGAGTTCGATCATGTGACCCAACAGCTTACTAGGACAAGTATGACCAAATGCCATGCATTGGGTTCTCTTTGTCATGGAGAGTCTTGTACTGCCCTCTTATGTTGCGGTTACGCCAAACAAATAATTTCATTTAATTGCCAAACATAAAAGCAAAATACTGCATGTATTTGTATGTTCCATGATCGCTGACTTGAAAGCAGTTGAAACTATAATTTGTTTCTGTAGGAACAGGCTTTAAACAGCGCGAATGCGAAACTGCGCCTGCTGCAAATTGCCGCACATTTCGCGGCGCCGTAAGCCGGGGCAATAGTTTTGCCCTATTTTGCTTGTATTTTGCGACAAAAACAGCCGCCATTTTCAAGCTGTTACGTAGCATTACGTCACTTTTACGCAGCCTGAAGTTGTCAATGCATGACGTAATTGTTCCCGCCAAGTGTTTAATTACGTCACGCCTTCTCAGCCAATCACAGGGGGGTGTGTATTACAGGCATTATTGTTGTTGATAGCAAGACAGGCCTACGTTGTCATGTCTAGCCTTTTAGTCTGGTTTTCATTACCGGACAAGAATTATGTGCTTTCAGTAAGTAGAAATAAGGTAAACTTTAGAACTGGTGCCCGTCACGTCATAAAACGTCAAAATGACGACAACACACACAACCGCTTTGTCAACCGGAAGCACGTGACCATAATTGAAAGCCAATCAGAAAAGACTTCCGGCAAATTGCCTGAATTGCCGGCAATTTGTGCAGTCGAGAATAGGGCCCTTGTACCTGAGTACAGTGGGCTTCGACTTGTGCTTGTGCATCTAATCATGAGTGCCAAATGCTTCCAAACGTTTGTTGGCATTAGAAATTGGTAACTGGATTGCTTGTTGATCCACTTTCTATTGGGCCGTTAATTTTGATCTCGCGTTCACTTTTGAGTTGAAGGAAAGGAATACACTACGTGATTTTACCAGTCACACATACTTGTGCGAGTAGTATGAGGGTGTCCTCCATGATTCATCTGTTTTATTCGCCATTCTAGAGATAAGTATCATAGTGGGCTGTGTGCGCTTTTTCATATGAAGTATTTTCTCTATGTAGTGACCATTTTATTGTAATCGTAGGCCGAGAAGTATTAGGATGTTTACGCTTGCGATCTTATGGTTATTGGCGTAGACTCTGATTTCAGGAGTCGACGGGCTTTTTTTCCGTACTGTGCAGATATGTTGGTAAGCGAGTAACCCCGGTGTTTAGGATTTACCAGTCGAGTCTTTGTTCTGTATCGTAGATTTGAGCCGTGTGCAATCATGGATATAGGGTACATTGGATGTCTCATCGCTACGGCCACCGATTCAGAGCGGTAGGTTCACAGCGGTTGTCCTGCGAGTGTTTTTTTTTTTCATGTAGGCTGATTACAGACCCCACAAACCTATCTACAAGCGCGTGTGTCGTACCATATCTACGTCTTTATTTAGCGGACCCAAACTCGTCTAAAAGCCCGAGTATTCGTCAAACCTTGTATAATAAGCTTTTTTTAAGATAGCTGGAATAGAGCCCAATTTACAGCTGTTTTAGGCACTCTTCCTGTACCGTGTGGGCCTCCCTAGAGACTGGTTTTTTGTACATAAATGTTGGACGTCCTTGCTACGTTATTCGCAAATAGTAATGTACGTGAAGGGTATAAAACCATAGAGCAGAAATACAATATATTTCGCGAAAAATTATGCATTAGAGGCTGTGAACCTCAACACTTTGCAAAGTAAAGGAAAATCTTTACAGTTGAAATCGAAAGAACAAGAAACAGTTTGCAATCTAGCTTTGATTACTGGTAAACAAAAGTACCGGCAGCGTTAAAAATCTCCAATGTTGTCCAACATTTTAAACAAAGAATACTTTTTTCACCAACATCTTCAATGAAACGCTGAAAGGCACCGATTAAAAAAGTTATCGAACTGCCACGGTGCGAATAAAGGGAAGCTGACATTACTTTTATCTTGGTTGCATTTCAGGAAAGCACCCTGTATGGCGAACGCTTACGTTTCTTTGATGACGGCGGGAGACGCTATCCCACGTGAGCGCAGTGCTCACTCTGTGTTAGGGTTCAGCTCTTCGAAAAAGCTGTGAATGTAAAGAGGGGAGCACACACTGCTGCCAACAAGGCCACAACTTTAGACACGGTGTCAGAACCACTGGGTATGGCATTCCTCTATTGCACGAATTCCACTGTCTCCACTTTCTCGCAGCTGAGTACGGAAGAAAGGCCTACAAAGGAAAGAGAACAGGGAGAGAGAAGGGCGTGTGCAGTCTGCAAAGCAATGCGGGAATAAAATGCCCAAAGTTAAGGTTCGCTGTTACGAGCAATTGAACGTTGGGCCGTTTCTTGCAGCATTTTATCGGGTTGTTTTCGCTAGAAATGTGCCCAAATCAGGTACTGAACACCCCAACAAAAACATGTTGGAAGCGCACGTTTCAAGAAGGTCGATAAAGAGTTAAATGAGTGATGCACTCACTCAGGATCCTCCACGCATGATTTCACTGCGTGCGCTCATTGTTTAATATGCCGGTATGGATTGGTGCGCTAAATATAATTTATTGTGCGAACCAGTACACTCAACCTCAGAGCAATAATGCATATATTTGTCCTTTGGAATGTAGGTGAAGCTTAATAGCGTTGGTTTTTATTTTATCGAAACTCCATCTGTATAATTGCTGGTAACAAACTGACACTCGCCGAACCGTCTGTAGTAAAGGCTCTTATGTCACAATGACTCAGCTCCTGCCGTCTACCGTGTTCCCAAGTTTCATAGGCTAAATGTTCCTTTACGGCCCATTTCCGAATTTACCCAATCCTTCCTCTATAACCTGCCCAGATATCTGCACAGCATCCAGTGGCTCCATCTTGGGACGAGAGAGACATGTGGCGGATTATGGTCATTTTTTAACGATGCTACGCGACATCAACGGCGAGGGCGATTACATAATAGTGTCTTTCGACGTTACATATATGTTCACTTGTCTACCTGTGGACTTCGCGGCCTAATGCTGTGCGAAGGTGCTCGAGATCGACGAGACGCTGGCCAACCGCACACCGATTGAAGTCGCCGACCTCTGCCGCCTCTTGAGCTTCGGCTTGCGGAGCATATATTTCGTTTTTAACGAGGAAATTTTGGGGAGGGGTTCGGTAGAGCGGTGGGTGCTTCAATTTCTGTAACGTGCGCAAACCACTTTTGGAAGCCATCGAGAGGACGGCCCTAAGCTTGTTTAGTCATTGTCCAAAAAGGCTGGCACGTACGTGGATGACTGTTTCTGTGTTTCAAAGCGGAAATACGCGCCAGCACTTTTGCAACGCCTGAACACCCTCCAGCCAATGATCCAGTGCACGATGGAAGAGGAGGTTGACGGTCTTATCGCATTTCCCAATGTTGGATTACAGCGCAAGAATACCGGCTTCGTGACGATAGTCTACCCGAAGCCCATGCGTACCGGTCAATAGCTGGACTTCGCTTCTGCAGCCCCGGTCGTACACAAGTGCTCTGTGGCCTCTCGACACTCTTTGCCGACGCGCTATGCCATTATTCTTCTTCCAAAGCGCGGAGGGCAGAACAGAAGAATATGAGGGGTCCTCGCAAGCAATGGCTAC
Source organism: Haemaphysalis longicornis (assembly GCA_013339765.2). NCBI lineage: Eukaryota > Metazoa > Arthropoda > Arachnida > Ixodida > Ixodidae > Haemaphysalis > Haemaphysalis longicornis. Next base: position 157,102,325 of record CM023449.1, on the reverse strand, counting down.
CTCGGACAAATCCTAAGCGCTCAGCAACGCAGATGGGCAAACCCACCGACATCCGCCGGGGAAGGTGCGGAAGCGCTCCGCCATTCCTTACGCTACCGGGGTAGGCGTAATTCTCTTAGGAATCTTCAGTGATTACGACGTCCAAGTTTGCTACGTGCCCAGAAGTAAGCTCCGAGAGCAACTGGTACACGCCAAAGATGCGCTAGAACGTGAACTATACCACAGGGTGGTCTAATAATTTCCTTGCCAGACTTGCAACGCAGCCTATATTGTTGAACCCGCAAACCTCAAGAAGCGACTAAAGGAGCACAACAACAACATTGCTAACGGCCGCACCCAGCTAAACGCCGTGGCAGAACAGCAAAACGTAACAGGTCATGCCACCGCTTGGGACTTAGCATGAATCATTGCCACCGAGAAAATATTATCAACTCGCCTACTCCGAGAGTCCTGCCACATCAAATCAACCCCACACGCTGTTAATCGGACATGTGGGCCCATTCCTAAAACATACGTATGCGCTTTGCAATGTTCCATGCATGTGTAAATACGGCCGAGCCGTCCTTTCTTTCCTATTTGAACAAGGGAATGGTACGGGCCCGGTACGCCATTTCTTTTTACCTATTGCTTTTACGTTTTGGCGAGTGTCTGTCTGCTGCCAGTATGTGTTATTTCCTCGCCAAACGAGTTTTGGTTGTATTTTGGACTTCATCTATATAAACCACAGTTGACGGATAGAAAATGCATAAACAACAAAATGGCAGTGCCCATCACCCGTCGCTGTCTAAACAAATATCACGTTATGCGAACTGACCAATGATCACGGTGGCGGCCCGGAACAATAGGAGAAAAGAGTAGCGACATTCTGTAGCCTTATCTCGGGACACTGGTGCGAGGGACCCAGGTTGGATTCCGGCAACGGGAAGCATTTTTTTCCTTTACTTCACACACGATCTTCATCATCATTTTTAGAGAAAATTCACTTATCTGCAGGACGTATACGCCTACAACGGCATCAGTGAGGCAGCCTAAAAGTGTTTGTACCACTTTCAGGTATAGCTCGTTTCTGCATTGCCTAGATATAAGCTTGTATTTTGAATTTTCGAGGCGTGAACACTTTCGGTATGGCCTAGAAATTTTGTCATGGACTGTGCCTACAAGTCGTGGATGTTTATTCTGCTTGTCATGTGCTTTTAACGAATGTTTTGAACCGGTCCTCCACGCACGGCTGCTAAGCACAATTTTCAAGCGTTAAAAGAGCGCGAGTGAGCACCAATAGTAGCAAAGTCACTCTTAAAGCAACAGCTTACGGTCAACAGCCCTTTGTCAGGCCTATGCGCTGCGTACTTTTCATTCCCCAATTAATATTTTCGGTTTGCTTTGTGATCACCTATAAGAAGCAGCTTTCCTCACTCGACATGCTGCCTGACATAAAATCCGGAGCCCTAAGGTAAACACAGCAAGGAGCTGTCTTTCGTTTGTGCAGCGTTTAATCGACAGTGCACGGAACCAGCCATAGCGACGTTAGAAGCTGTTCTGACACACCCGATGCTCGGTAATCTCGATAATCTTCACCGCACGCAGCAAATCTTTGTTGTTATGACGGTGAGCGAAAAAAAAAAAAACAGAGGCGCTTATCTCTACATAACGCCAGTAACACATGTGTTTTTTCATGATGTGATATGTTTATCGTCCTTCAAAATTTTGGGGGGGATTAACACGCAAGATGAATATAAAAGTGCTGCGAATTTTATTCCTCACAGATACATTACCTTTTCCCCATCCGAACTTCTTTCCTTTCTCCGTATCGTCTGGGCGGGCCGGAAAGAATGGACATGGGAAGCATTGGTACGTTGGACAACACAAATTTACATCACAGAAGAAGTTTATATGTGTTTATAAGACGATGTGGAAACATCTCGGCAGAATTTCCTGGTTTATTTGAGATACTTAATCGTCCATTCTTTCGCCAACATGCCTTCAAAATTTTTAAATGCTGGGCAGTACCGCTTCCATGAGCAAACCGCACACCGACCTGGGACACCAGGCCATCACGCTGTTCGTTTCTGCGGAAGTTCCAAAAACATCGACGGAAATGTTAGCGAGCGTAAAACTGCTAAAAGCGTAAACTTTATTACGCTTAATGCTCAAACAATGTACACGAGCACATGGGAAAGCCATGAATTGAGTGGGCCACATTGAGTGGGCAATGTGGCAGCACGTCGACAGCAATGCTGAACAAGCACGTCTTCTTTCTTGTACAGATTTTGACTGTCGCCTTGGTGAGCATGCACTTGCCTTGGAAAATTCTTCCCTCCGCTTGGATTCGCCAGCTGCCGTAGCTCGAGAAGAAAAGGACGCATTCAACGTTTCGACAATCTGCGATTTCATCGAGCCGATGCTGTACGAACGCGTGGAAGCTACCGACTACGGCGTCTCCTTCGGAGTGACGTCACGACTTGACAGCTACTTATACCGGCTGACGTCCCTCTGGCACTTCAGTGGGCAATGTGGCAGCACGTCGACAGCAATGCTGAACAAGCACGTCTTCTTTCTTGTGCAGGTTAGTTATCTCCCCAATGCTAAGTGTGTTCGTAGTAATGATGTTTGCTTAGTGCTGCTGCCTTGCCCTCATGTGCTAAATGATGTTTATTCCATTTTGTGCGTTTTTGTTGACTTGATTGTACAATGTGGGGATGTAGAGCAAAATCCGGGTCCTGATTCTGATAACGATGAAGGCGTATCCGAATTCGAACCATCGCTCTCAGATTTAAGTGATCGCGACCTGATACTCAATGTTCTTACAGGCCAGAAAGAAATTATCAAGCGCATGAACGACTTCAGTGCTGCGCAGAATACATTATCTGACACACTGACCGAATGTAAGGGTAGGCTTGATTCGCTGGAGATGGCTCTTGCCAACTTATCCTTGACGCAAGGCAAACTGGAAGCCGTTGAATCTGAAGTTTGCCAACTGCAAAAAAGTGTTGCTTTTATGGTAAGCAAAATTGATGATCTAGAAAATCACAGTCGTCGCAACAACATCGTTATTCATGGTCTTGAGGAACCCACTGGCGAAACTCCTGCTTCATTACGGGAGTGAGTAACCCAAACGTTTTTTTTTTCATGACCGGCTCGAGCTTACTGTATCAGGAATAGAAGGATTTTCTGATGGAGGCGAAAAGCAAAAACGCCCGTGTGTACGAGATTTCGGCGCACGATAAAGATCCCCAGGTGGTCAAAATTAATCCGGAGCCCTCCACTACGGCTCGCCTCATCGCCTGCGTTGCGTCGGCGCGTTAAACCCTACAATCAATCAATCAATCGGGAATAGAAAGATGTCCCAGACTTGGCAGTAAACGGCCTGATAAGACGCGGCCTGTCATCGTGAAATTACTTGACTTTCGTTAAAAAGCTTGCAATTTTAAAAAACTGCGCTAAACTTAAGGGGTCAGATTACTATATCACAGAAGACTTTTCTCAGAAAGTCCGGGAAATTTGATCAAAATTATGGGACTGCAGTGCAGAAAATAGGAAAAATAAACAGAACGTGAAGCTGATCTTCGACAAAGTTTCCATTAACGATGTTCTTTACATGTGGGACGATACCAGTGGTTCTATTGTTCGTTTTCCTAAACGCCACCAAACATGACGAACAACTGGTTGCAATTCCTTAAAGCTGCTTAATGTAAACTGCCGAAGTATCGTGAATAAGGGTCTTGATCTTGAACACTTGGTGGCATTTCACGAGCCCGATGTTATCGCGCTTACTGAAACCTGGCTTCACAGTGGTGTTTATGATAACGAATTCACTCCCCCTAATTTTTATGTTTATCGTCGTGATCGCAACTCTCGTGGTGGGGGAGTTGCCCTTCTTTTAAGAAAAATTTGAACGTGGCTAGAATGTCTGATGCCGCAGAAGTTGAAGCACTCTTTTGTAAGCTGTTTCATGAGGGCCAATATATGATTGTTGGCGTTGTATACCGACCACCCACGAGTCATTTAGAAGTACTAGAGAATCTTAGAAAGTACATTGATTGCAATACAACTGATAACACTAAATGTATTTTTTGTGGTGATTTTAACCTTCCTGGCATTAATTGGAACACTCTTTCGGCTGACCCGAAGCGACGCAAAGAATAACGAATTATTAATTGATATTGCATCTCAATTTGGCTTAACCCAACTAGTTAAAGACTACACACGTGTTCACGGAACTAGTAAATCTGTGCTTGACCTTGTTTTTGTTAGTTCAAGTATTCGTGGTGACTGTAAATGTCATATAGTTGAGGGAATTTCCGACCATAAAGGTGTTTTAATAGAGTTTTCTTCGTTACTGCAGAAGCCTATGGTTAAGGTATCTCATTTCCCTGACTTCTCGGCTGCTGATGATACATCTATACTAGGCAGACTCGAAGTAGCCTACGACGAACTTAGCAGTAGTATGGTCACTGAAGTGTATGACGTCAATTCAGTGTGGCTGAAATTTAAAAATACAATTCATGCCTGCATTCAGCTCTTTGTACCTGTCAAGTACCGAAAAATCAATTATAAGAATCCTTGGATAACACGTGATAGCATTCACATTAAAAGAAAATTAAAACCGTCTTAGGAAACAATTAAAAAAGAACAGTAGTCAAAAACGTATCGCTAAAGTGGCAATGCTTTCTCGTGAACTTAAGAAAAAGATGAAGAAGGAACGTTTTAACTTCTATAACGTGCGTTTAAGCACTCTGGTAAAGGAGGCACCAGCTACGTTTTGGAGGACCATCACACCGAAGACCTCAAGTACAAATACATTTAACGTAGGCAATGATTTTACATCCGATGCTGCTAAGACTTCTGAGGCCTTCAACACCCACTTTGACACTGTTTTTTCAAAAGATGATGGTAGCATACCCTTATTTGACAATTTCCAGACATTGCCTCCGATTGAAGATATGGAAATTACAGAAAGTGGAATATTTAACCTCTTGCTTAATTTAGATGTGAAAAAATCAGATGGACCAGATAATATACCTAATGCATTCCTTAAACAGTACGCTGAGTGGTCATCTAAATTTTTGTTAAGTATTTTCAGTACATCCCTTTCGACGGGTACCTTGCCTGATGACTGGAGAATTTCCAAGATAAAACCATTGTTTAAAAATGGCGATAAGCAGCTTATTTCCAACTATCGTCCTATAGCTTTAACATGTACGTGTTGTAAAATCCTTCACCATCTTATTCATAAGCATATTACGGTCTTCTAGGAAAATTACTCAATATTAACACCAATGCAACATGGATTCCGGCGTGGTTTCTCTACTGTAACTCAACTGGTAGAAATGACACATGACTTCACCGCAGCTATTAATGAGAGAAAGCAGATAGATGTAGTTTTTTTTTACATTTTGCCAGAGCATTTGACAAGATTTCCCATACTAAATTGCTCCTTAAGCTGAACGCTATATTGAAAAACCGGCAACTGTGTAACTGGATTAAATCGTATCTAACATCCCGGCAGCAATACGTTCTTTTTAAAGACACTCCCTCAAACATGTTACCTGTTGGCTCAGGGGTCCCTCAGGGCTCTGTGCTCGGCCCGTTAATATTTTTACTGTTCATTAATGATATTGTTGATAACTGCAGTGTTAAAATACGTTTATACGCTGATGATTGTGCACTGTATTCTCTTATTCACACAGTCGATGACCAAGTAAAGCTTAATACAGAAATTGTGAAACTCATGAAATGTTGTAGTTCTTGGCAAATGTGTGTCAACTATCAGAAAAGTGTGGCTATGTCGATAACAAATAAGAAGTGTCCCCTTGTTTATAATTACACAGCTGATGGAAATATCCTAAATCGAGTAACTGAGTTCAAATATCTCGGCTTGCATATATGTAGCAACCTCCACTGGGATCGACATATCAACTACATAGCTAATAATGCAATGATGAAATTACATTTTTTGAGACGTTCTCTTCGATATTCGTCATATGACACTAAAATTTCAGCGTACAAATCTCTTATCCAACCCATTCTTGATTATGGAAACATTATTTGGGATCCGTACACCAATGTCAATATCCATAAACTAGATAGAATCAAAAACAAGGCTGTCAGATTTATTTTCAATAAATACGGCCCAACGTCAGTCTCTGAATTGGTTGCCAAAGCCGGATTGAAACGAACATCAGAAAGGAATAGAATTGCCCGTTTGTTGTTCTTCTTTAAAATAGTTAATGGTCGGATAAATAGCACCACAGGTGAATACTTAAACTTCTCTACCGGTTATTCTACCAGACAACGTCACAAACACACTGTCGTTCCTTTCCAGCCCAAAAATAATATTTTCAAGTATTCCTTTCTTCCGCGCACTGTCAAAGAATGGAATGAGCTCGACAGTAAAATTATTGAATCAACCAGTATTAAGGAATTTGAAAAATTGATATCTGCCTAGCCATGCTTGCTTTTTTTTTTGCTTTGCATGTGAAATCTTTTCCATGTTGTTTGAAGTGCATTGTTCTGTGTTCTGAGTTCGGTGTTGTACTGTTGATTTTGATCTTGTACCATGTACACCCACTCTGCTATGGCCCCACGTTGGGGCTAGCAGTATTGCTAAATAAATAAATAAAAAAAATACTCCAATTGACAGACAGGAATTCAAATAAAATTAGATAATAAAAGTAGGCCGGAAAGGCGCGGACCAAGTAATATTACTCTTAAAGCAATGCAGCTGTGTTTGTGAATCTGCAGTTTTTGGTAGATTGTTAGAATAAGATAACCACAGTGCCAATAAACGGCCAATTAGGCTTCCAACTTAGGCTGCGACTGTTTTCCCCTTGACCTTATGTGAAGGAAAGGCAGGAAGCTCATGTTTTACTCATTAAGGGGCTTATCGCAGACTCATCTCCCTCATATCATCAAGCCAACCACCTCAGCAAGCCAACGGTTGTCGTGGTCGGAGACGTGTAGGCCCAAATCATATAGCACCATTTGCGAGCCTGTGTTACGCAATAGACATACTTGCTTTTTTATGGGACCCTAGTGCGACCGGGCACGAGAGCTTCTTAACACATTTTTAACCGCACCGAAATAAAGCTACTGCTGAATCTGTCTCTTCCAGTTGTAGAATTCCAGCAGTCACGTTGCAGGCACCATTTTGCACCGGAAGTGCGGTCAAGCCAGGGTGGGCCTTACAAAAGGCATTTGACTCGGTGGATGTTGGTGAAGAGTATCAAGAAGAGCGGGGATGAACTTAAAACGAGCCTTTGCGCCGGCTTCGAAGATGTAGAGTACCATACCCTAAATGGGCCTCCAGCATTCTGTAAATAAAAATAAATAAAAATTAGAGCACAGCACGTACCTCATTTTAAGGTTCGGGCCCGGCCCGAGCTCGCCTTACGGAGGCCGAGCCCGACCTTCACCCGTTACACCCAACCCCGGCCCGGCCCGGTCTCGGGCGTCCATAAGTGACCGGGCTCGGTAGTATATTAACACAGAAGCATTTCTTTTACCAAATCGCAATTTTTCATGTCTACGGTTAAAAATGCCTATATAATGCGGTGTGCGCGCAAGGGACCCCGGGTCTCATCGCCCTCACCCGGCAGTTACATAATACGCCCACTTACAGGGACTGGCCAAGATATCGGCGACCACATGGCAGTTTAAAAAAGAAGGAAATGCTGAGGGCTCCTGTGTGCGTGCCTAGCGGCCACCTGAGAGCGCCCAGGAGCACGTTTTTCAAGACAAGCATACCCACTTAGGCAAGCATGCCTAAGGCAAGCATGCTTGTCAAAAATGTTTGTCAAAGCAAGTACGCCCAAGATTGGCAAAAAAAGTGTTGTCGTAATCACGACAACACTTGCTCGGAACGAGAAAAACACGTCATAGCGTATGGCTCTCCGAGGTGATCTCCAATACAATTATTATCACTTGCAAAAAAATCAAAGCTCACACTTATAGCAACATTGATGGAGTCAAAACGTTGTTGCCGCAGCGAGAAGAAGCCAATGGGCTGCAATTCCGGAATCCGGACTTAAAGTTTCGTGATGGACGTGAAGGTTGCGTAGGTTGCGTAGAGCGTCCGTTGCTTGAAGCCTGACGCGTTACTGCGAGCTTCCTTTACTTTATTTAAGCCTAGGGACAGACCGCGTGTCGTTGAACAGGACTTAATTTGGACACTGAAAGAAATTTGTTTACTGTATTTGGTTGAGTGTCTTCGCAGCAGGCAATGAGACGGAGAATCTAGTCTGTACACGTCGGCACGGTTTGAAATGCAAAACGTCTGGGTTAAGTAGTGCACGTCCTTAAGCTTCCATCGACTTCAGTCCACTTCACATCACCGTAATAATAGCTCGTATTATTGCATCAGAGACACCATCACCATTGATGGCCAGATTCTTGGAAACGTCGCGTGGCTGTGTCAGCCACAAGTTCGTATGCTGAGATTGGTGGCGCGTTTCGATCCACGAGTATGTACGGTCATGCAGGAATCAAACTCGTTGCTCCACTTTCTGATCCAATTCCCGTCCCCCCTTTTTTTCTCGAAAAACATTTCGAACAACAACACAAAATACGGCAATTTCTTTCCGTGCAAGTGAAATCGTTGCGTCGGCCCCATTAACGGTAGAGTTTGCTACTCCAGATGTGGGTGAGCACAATGTTGTTAAAGCAACAAAAAAGGGGAAAAGAGGGAGAAGGAAAAACAAAAGAAAGAAAAGAGGAGGAAGCAAGAGCAAAACATAGCAATATATATATATATTGGCATACACATGGCCATATACACGATGATACGTCAATTTTAAATATGGCTACAAAGACATCATGTAGCTCTTCATGATGGGAAGATGTACAACTATTTCAAATTTATGTGTTCCGAGGATTCAAACGACCTCTTCCAGCCCTGACTCCTCATGAAAGTTAGAGTTCTTGTCTCCCGCGCTGTCTCACAATGGTGCGCCAGGGTTCCAAGAAGTTGGAAAATCGTAGTGCACTGCTATGTTGGAGTAGCACAATGGACTTGGACACTGTTTCCCGTTCAATAGCATATCGCGGCTGCGTCTTCAGAGGCGCCTATTTTCTTGAGTCCTGGAGCATACTGGAAATAATGGCGACTCTACCCAGCGCATCTCATATCTTCCTCGCAACGGCGTTCTTTGTTTTCGTAGCATTGGTAGGTTTGACCCACAAATATAACATCTTGATGCAGACGGGAAACACCGTTAAACGTTCGGTCCAGTGACTATCAGAATTAGCAAAACATGTTTTTTTTTTCAAGTAACACGGACAACCACCACCAAGAAGCGCGTGTAAATAAAATGAAAGTCTGAAATATTAATGGGTCAAGCCCTGTCTGGGCCTACGGCTACAAACCCGCGCGCGGTAAGGCGCGGTGCGTTGACCCGGTGCCCGGCCGTGGCGCTCCGATAAAGGTTTCGGGCGGCCTGCTCCTTCAGCTAAGCCTGGGCCCGTTCATTGGTCGAAGTATAGAAAGAAAATATAGTTAATGAAAGGTATTGCCCCTAAAAAATGTCTTTTTAGCCATGCACAGTTGCTCGGAGGTGAAGCCGATCATAAGGGGTCGTCATTGTAGGCCGTATTTTCCACGTTGCCCGTTGTACAATGATGCGTAGACGTCTACGGAGAGAGTATGACAATAGACACCCGCTCTTACTCTGGGTTATCGAAAGTATACCAAAACAAATTATATCACAATTACACGTTAATATGACTTTAACATTGCGCCTAGCTTTATTTACTTGTATTAAATAGTTCACAGGGATGGTGTGAACTATCTCAATAAAATCACTAACTAAATGTAGTTGTGAATGCTGTAGAATTTCTCTCTGCTGTCAATACACGGCCAACTACGGAGGGAAGTTCCGTGGCGGGAAATTCGCCGGCGTTATAATGGCAGAGAACGTCGGGAACCAGTGCTCTACGTGTTCCTTCTTAGGTTAAAAATACGCTCCAAGATAGAGCATATTCCCAGTTGAGATGGATTTAGGGGTTAGAAATGGTATAGGCAATCTTTGGTTGAAGCCGGCCCTGTGGAGTTGGGCCCACGCTGCACGCCGGAAGTCGCGGTTACACCCGTCGCGGTGGCGGAGTGGCTAAGGGGTTCTGCTTCTGAGCACAGGTCGCGGGTTCGATTCCGGCAGGGGCGGGGGGGGGGGGGGGGTTCCTGGAGGACGCGAAAAGCAAAAACGCCCGTGTGTTGGAGATTTCGGCGCGGGTAAAGATCTCCAGGTGGTCAGCATTAATTCGGCGCCCTCCACTAGGACGCGCCTCATCGCCTCCGTTGCGTCGGCGCATTAAACCCTACAATCAATCAATCAATCAATCAAGTCGCTGTTACGGCCGCTGCCATTGGGTTAAATGCTCGCCCTCAGTGTGGTGCGCGGCATCGCATACTTCACCGTTGCCGCATGTCGGTGCGCGGGTACGTCGTTAATACACGCACATGTGATTCGGCGCGTACACTCAGCGCGCACAACCAAGTGGTTGGGTGTGCTAGATTAAAACTGCAGTTTTTCCAAGTTTAAGCAGCTAATCCCAAAGCCCTAATTGCTACCATTAAAGAAGAATTAGAAAAATGATACGTGTATATTATCAAACTGTATCCAGGAATGTGGATAATATACAGCTTGGCTGGTCATCCGCGCTCATGGAGGTTTCAACATACGAGTGAGATGCAGGCGGCGCTTGAACGCAGTTTATTCTTATTGGTTGTTGTTCTTCAGTATGTCTATGTGGTAACGCGATTCCGCAAGTTGAATATTTATTTAGTTTACGCTATAGGGCGTACTTGCCCATTAACAAAAAAGGTGCGCGGTTGTTTTGGAAACCGGCAAATGCAAACTTCTCATTGTTACTTCCGCCGAGCCACTTCTTAAAAATCGCTGCCTCAAATAGCGATAGGTGGTGCGAGTCAAAATAAAAGAACTTCAGGAACCGCCTTCATGTGCGAAGGGTTTGTGAAGAAGATCTCGCCCGACAGAACGACGCCGACACGAAAGAGAAATCACCAGTTTATTCTAGGGAATAAAAGCGACGTGCGCAGCGATCAACTGCAGCAAGGCTGTTCCGTTTAACTCCCCCCTGCACTCGCGAACGCCAATTTTAAGCCAGGCTTGTTGGTTCTGGGCATGTTCCGGGTGTGCTGTGCAGTGCACACGTGTTCATTGCGCGCGCAGTGTCTATAGCACGGGGCACATCACACATCGGGCCTCATGTCCTAAATTGAGTTCGACGCTCGCTCACCCGACTGTGATCACCATGGGCGGAGTACGCTAATGTAGGGGCTGTATTCCTATATAATAAAATGCAATAAACAAATTGCCGCTCTGCCTTTATGACCCCACCTGTCTTTGGACATCTGTTCTCCGGAGTTTGATGAATCTGCGGTAAGTTATGATTCTTCTTTTTGACAAAGTATCGCATAAACACAGCTCCAGAAACAGAAACGAGGCCGGGTAGGGCGACCTCTTCAATTACTGTCGCCAAATTTGCTTCCGCGACATCGGTAACAGGCGAGCAACACCCTGCCCCGATCGATTTCACTTTCTTTTCTACAGTGGTGTGTATTCGGCCCTGTACGGCCACCGGACCGGTGGGGATCGCACACAGAAAGCGTGAGAGAAGGAAATGGCCAAGAAAAGCAGAAGTGCAACACGACCGCGACACGCTGGTGAAGGTAACGCGCCATATGCGAGAAGAAGTCGTGCCAGGCTGCTAGTTTTGGGGCGATGAGGCGATATTCGCCTTCCCCCACGTCTCTCACGCACCGCAACGTCTCCAGCGCGAGCCTGTGCGTGGCTGTGGGTGAAGCCCTTTTATCTCCGCAGACACGTCTGATGCGGTACAAATCAATATATGACCTTGTGCTCTTGTGTCCCCACCCTCGCTGAGCCTTACTTTTATAGTTGCTGTTCAGGGCAGACGCCCGGCCCTATCTGACAGGGCCGTCTTGAGCTTCCATCAAAAGCTCGTCTGGCGGGAAGAACCAGGGTCTCCCTGCTCTGTAGCTGCACTTTTATTCCTGTCGAGCGTCGCTGGCTTTCCGGAGCACGTACGAGGCACGTTGGCCCTACTTCCTACCTTAGGCCAAAATCCGCTTGTTTGTTCTAGAAAGAAATATATATGTCCGACTACTGAAAGCTCGAAACCCAGATATTCTTTTTGCTTGTTTGTTTGTTTGTTCTAGTGAGAAGTGTTCTTGACACCGCTAACTACCTATCGGACTTCTTACCACCTTGGTCCTCTCAACTTTGAGACACAACAAAATAAGGTGTAGCATGATGAAGGCCGGTTAGAACAACTACGCCACCACCGATTGCCCGCAGGGACCTGAGCTGCATCTGCGGGTTTATTTTGTAGTTCTGTTCTCGTACGAGGCACAGCTCGTAAAAACAACCACCCATCAACAGCACCTCTACTTATCAGTGAAAGGAACCGCGTGCGTGCACTTTGGACATGAGCTAGGGAATTAACCAAAGCAAGCGAGGGGTGTGGGGGGGGGGGGGGGGGGGGGGGGGGCACCCCAAATGCAAGCTCTACTCGGCCTCTGAACTTGAAATTCGGCTATACAGAACAAATATCCTAGCCATTCACATGCGCGATGAAAAGATTGTTGACCTCCCAAGAGAGGCATCGACCGCAAGAACTGTGAAAACAAATCTTGTCTGCAAGCTGGCCGGAAAATAACAAGGTGGGTGAGAAATCACTCAAAATCAATCCTGATGGAACGTGACATTTAGCTTGTTTTCCGTCGAAGCTGTTAGTTTTGCGATGGTCGGAACTCTTCCTTTTTTGGTTCAGGAGGTTCGGATTCACTTGTCTTTTGAATTTTGTTTTTTGTGACTCTCAAGCTATACATGAGTGCAACAAAACTTGCACTAAACAGCGCATCAGGTATTTGAATTATCAACCTCGAATTGAAAATGCTTAAAATATATTTTTTTTCTGTTTTCAAGTACGCTCGTCCTACATACATTTTCGGAGGTTAAGGACTAGAACCATGAAGGCAATTATTTCGCTTTAAACAAAATGTGTCGGTGCCTCTTCATAAAAAGCACTTCAACCCTACAATGTCCTTTTCTTTCTGAAGCGTAGTATGTAGGCTGCTCGCATAAAATTTACCCCGCTTGCTATCAAAAACAAAATGTTTCAAAAGAGATTGCCATAACGGTGAGCACTCAATGTGATAGTGAAATGGCAGAGTTGTTGTCACGGTCGCCTTGTGTACGTAGCCATGCTAGGAAAAGGGTTTGAATCGCACATACAAAACGCAAAGAGCGATGTTTTGCATTTTGAAACGCTTTCAAAATTTATGATTTCCGGAAGAATCGGAAAGTACGCCTAGCGAAGCCCGCATTTCGATGAAACATTGCTTCCGGCACAACAGCAAACCTCATTAGCATTTTTGTTGGCGCTTCTTCCTCGTTGCTAGTGCAAGACTACTGTTTAAAATGCGCATTCCAGAATCGAGGCTTGAACGGCGACAAATCTTACCACTTTAAAGAAGCATTATTCTTCCTTTAAAAGAGAACAATTAAACAAACGGAATTGTTTCTGTTGCTGCCCTTGTAATGCAAAAACTGAAACATTTCCTCCTTGTTTCCTGCGCTTGCTTGTGCAGAAAACGCAAAGAAAAAACATTCAGACACGCTTGCACTCACGCGCAAAACTTAAACGGTGAAGCGGCCGTAGGTGAGTATTTCCGGACGGACACACAGTACCATTGTGTATTTGCACAGCTGTGGTGCTAGGACGTGTCACGTGCATCCAAGATGTCCTCTTCGTCGTCTTCAAGGCTAGTGGGGGATGCAAAGTCATCCTCAGCATTGTAGACTTCTACCAGCTGAACTGGCGGAGCTGAACTTAGTCGCTCAAGGCCTGAACCATAGCGAAGCTGCTGGATTTATTTATACGTGATCAATGAATGACACAACACCACGCATTTGTAAAAGTTTGAAATTGTTTATTTTCATGTTCCGTCGTTGGTTTTCACTGTGCAAGTAGTAGTCATCGTTGTGTTTATCTTTATCTTAAGCCTGGTTATGTCCACTGCAGGACAAAGGCTCTCCTAAAGATCTGCAGCCACGCCTATCGACTGCCTCAAGGCGGATAGCGTGATTGGATAAACATTGGGAGGTTTTTAGCAAATGTACTCAACCAGGGTTGCTAAATCCTTGTCTCGCGAGAAAATTCTGTTTGTGTCCCAGGGAGCCTTACCTAGCATGGTTGAACCTATCTAGTACAGCGTCCCGTTGTATCCCGCGGCGTTGTATACCGGACCAAGCAGTATGTCGAATCTGGTATAACGCTCTAAAGCACAGCATGGAAGGTGCATAGAGCACGGAAGGGGAGCGGCAAACCTTCGCGCGCGCTTCCTTCTCCCAATGCTCTTTTTATATCGTTATATGCATCCATATCGTCGTGTTCCCCATGCCGAGCATTATATGCGCGGTAGCACTTCTCGACAGCACTGGAGATTTTTTCGCTAAAGCCACTGTGAGTGCCGGGAAAGCTTGGCGGTAGCCGCGACACCGAACTTGCGATTTCTACAACGGCTTCCGCTGTTGAAAGACAAAATGATCTCTAATACCTCTAGGAAGTGTGTTTAAGAGTCATTTTTCAAGAAAATATAACAATGTGATGTGATTTCATTTTAATGAACTTAATATGACAATAATGCGTAGGGATAATTTTGTTTTCCTGAAAGGAGATCAAAATGCAAAGAGGTCTCAAGTGAACCACTCGCGGTATTTGTTTGTCATCTACTTTCAATCAGTTATGAAGGAGGTGTTCTTTTTATTCTTTAGTAATATACCACAAACCACTGTCACAACAGTCTCTCAAATTTGAGATTTTCGCGTTTTTATGTACGTACTTATTCCTGAAGCTCGAGTTTGATAAACGGATCTTCGTAACGGGTACTACACAACAGGCAAGAGAGAGCGAGAGAGATGGCTGAAAGAAAAACTGAAGCGAACTGTTTACTGCGACATCCTGTCCGTATGCATCTGCTGCATCAACTCTCATCACGCCAGCCAAGCTCGGAGCTATGCAAAAATAGACCAAATGAGGCGCCAATGACGACGTTTTCCATGCATATACATTAAAATTAAAATTGAAAGTAGTCCATCGAGTTATGTGGCAGATCTGGGAGACTAGTGAGTTCGTTCATGATTTGTTGCCTTATAAAAAACTCTCTGTGTAGATTTGAACAAAGCAGAGCGTTAAATAGGCCTAACCAACCTACTAAATTTCTACAAGCAGGCAAAATGTAGAGGTCATTCTGCAGCTTGACGCACATTGTTTTAGAAGCCACGAGATAACATACTTGGTCGAAGTTAGTCTTGTTGAAATATGTATTAAATTCGGCGTTGCTTAGAGAAAAAAATCATTTTAATTTAAACATTTCCCTCGCGGTAAAAAGACATTCTCCTGCGTCTTTATGGTGCCCATGTATATCGTAGGCGCTGTCAATGTACACAGAAATTTGTGGTAGATACCAGTTCGACAAATTATTGATTCCCTAGTAGAAACAAATGTAACGGCGATAATCATAACGGCCCATAGCGCGATAAAGCTGGCATCGGCGTTGATGTTCCCAACGGAGTCTGTAACAGCAAAAAGACTCGTTTGGACGCGTTCATTCCGCACGAGTCATCCCAAAGCGCGACCTGAAACTACTCAAGATTTGCCTGAGGGGGCGTCCACGTACACTTCAATGGAAGGGATCGGACGACCGCAGTTAAACGAGAGAATAGTCAAGCAGAGATTCTCCATAAATTTGCCGTCGTCAAAATGGGGGCAGGAAACGGAGAGAGAGAAACATTTTATTTATTCTGTCTAGGCCTAGGCGTGGTTCAGCCGCGGAAGGCCCGCTCTGAGGGCCCGGGCCCTAGCGACCAGGGCACACTGAGACTGGGCGTACGAGCGCGCCTGGGAAGAGAGCCAGGAGTAAGGGGGGCTGCGTACCGTAAGAGGAAGCAGTGCATCGCAGTGCCAGACAGCGTGGGGGGTATCTTCGCGAAGTGGCTCAAGGCACACGAGACATATCAAAGACATTCAAAAGCGCTAAAGTGCGTCGCAAAGAAGAGAGCCTCATTAAGCTAGGTTACAAAGCCTTCCAACATGATCAGGCGGAAGCATGCTTTCTGAGGCAGTCAACGAGAGGATTACGCTTGCGAATTTACTACTCATACAAAGTGCTTTGGTGTCTCCGGTCTTTTTACCCGATGTGGTGTGATACGCCACGAACCCCTGTAACATAAGCCGTGCGACGTGAAATCGTGTTCCTAATAAAAACACACTTTGCTACGGATCGCCTAGAACGCTTCCTTACGGTTTCATAAAATGTGTCAATTTCATCAGTTCCGTAGCACCTTTCAAAGAGCAAACATAAGCAACGAGTACAAATGTTTGCATGCGAATACGAACCATACTTGCGGACCTCCGACATGACACAGCAACAGCGGTTTTCGCATAGATTAAACATACTGTGCTATTTGCACTGAGATAAAGGTGAGAGCCTGTGCGAAGTTAAAGTGAAACAAAAGCTCAACATTTATGTGGGGCGAAAGCAGAAGCATTGCGCTAACAAACCGAGTGAAGCCATTTCATTCAGTACTCGTACTAACAGCCACTGCCTTTCAAAAGTGCGTGAAACGTCGTGTAAACAGTAGATGTACGGTCAGCCTTGGTATCCGCTTCCAAAAGTAAACCCTAAAATTGGAATAAGAAGTTTAATTAAAACCTATATTGGCACTACCATTATACGCACTTCCAATTCGTGTCCCTAAAGTAAAAAACCCTTAATAGGTGCACCCACAGCATGTTAGGCTTGAGTACAATTAATCGCCTGATAATTACGGAGAACTTGATCGATGTATTGCTTCCTCCAAAGTGATGTACAAATTATCACTGCCATGTGTCTCCTGAGCATAAAGACGGACTGAATGACAGCCGGTTGCGACGGAGAGGCTGAACTCACATCTCGAGCACGGAGCTCCTTCTCGCGTGATGCCCCTCGCGTAGTCCGGCATCGAACCCCTGACCTGAATGGCACGTAAATAAATCCTCTTCCTCTTTTTTCCCATGAACCGCTTTATTTCTTTGTTCCCGCTACGCCTCGCCTAAACAGTAGAGTCGCTCGTCTTGATGTATCAGCAACTTAGGAAAACTTATAGCAGCAAAAATATATCGTCGGTTCCCTGTCTGTGAACAACGGAACATTCACTGGCAACTTAACAAATCAACAGAGCGTAACCGTGTGGGGGACAGTGTGGTCAACGAATAACTATAAATTCTGAAAGGCGAATATTCGAGTCAGCCTTTTGTTCAGGCGATTGGGGCCAGATAACACCAAATCCCACGATGGCGATGATAATCTACAAAATGAGGAAGTGGCTGAGGTCACTGCGTGATGATGGGGATTTACAGGTGATGCATAGAAATACGCCCTTGGGAGGGGATTATCCCTCACACTAGATCGTCCCTCCAAACGAAGTGTCCGGGTGACTCAATCCGCCCTGAAAATACAAAAACAAGTTACCGCGAGCGGTTTACATCGAACTTTATTCTTGAAGTTCTTTTCGTGACAGGTCGTGCGATCGCTCGATGTTCGGCAGCTAATTTATGTTAAGCTTGCTGCTGGGGTACTGGATTCTCGGGAAAAATAATATACGAACTCAGTGGCGAGTGAGTCCGCCCACAAACTAAAATCAAGGATGTACTAACCATCGTTTACAACCGCCAATTGTTAAGTAACAACAGCCACAAAAATTCTCGGTTCTCAGTTGCGATGCCAAGAACAATTAAGGAGTTTGCCAAAGTTTGAATCAGAAACCAAAGTACCGTTCTCTGTCAGGTGTTCAGACTTCTTTACGTAAGGTCCCAGACGTTTGAGAAAGACTTAGCTATTTAAAAATAAATTATTAGATTAAAAACCCAGAAGTGGCCGCAGTTGGACGACAAGGTAGATTATGATCGCAAATGCCAAATAATAAAAAACCAAACGTCGGGTACCATTTACGCAGACATCGGCGACCATAGGCGACACGCATCAGAACAAAGCTTTATGTAGTCAACTCTCGGTGTGGCAGAATTATCTTTAAATATTTCCGCACAACGCTACAGTAAATTGAGCTAATGTTCAGCATAAAATCTTAGAAATCACGCCAATAAAGATTGCAATTCATTAAGGGTGCTCTTACCAAATGCTTAATGCCTGGCTGAAATAAATATTGCGTTTTTTGGAGGCTATGTCATTACGTTGCACCTGCAAGGGGTAACAAATTTCCTGTGCAAAGAACTCAGACAAATGGATTTGTACGCTGTTTAAAGAGACGGTTAGTTAATTCGGTTCAAATTGATAAGTGCTCCCTCAGCCTTATTGCGTGAACTGGTAATCACAGCCCCACTAATTTGAGCTCTATTTTCATGAAGTGGCACTGTCGCAGTGCTAATTCACCTCCTGTTAGGCTAACCGATGGTAGCTCAATAAACTTCTGCGGAAAAAAAAAACCTTCTGTGCCTTAGAAATGAGATAGAAAAAACCGACTGGATGAAGTCAGTGCCCTTCTGCCTTACAAACCCGACCCTTCGCTGAGAAAACCCCCTTGAGTGTTCTAGACTGAGTGTTTCCACGGCTGTTTCCTGGTCGTGCGAGAGGGACATTTGTTATTCTGGTCAAGTCAGCGACACCGAGACATTTGTCAAGCTGCGTTGTCCCCTTCAAACCGGGCGATGCGGGCTGGCTGGCCAAGGCATGGAAAGAAGCAGGAAACGCTCAGGAAAAACGGCCCGCTAGAATAATAGAAAGATGTCCAGCAACGGCTCTTTGCGGTGAGAGACGGAGGTCCCGAGGATTTTTTTTTTTTGGTGGGTCAATTGTTTTTGCCTTTTTATACCTAGTGAGAGGAAAAGCTGGCAGGAAGAGAGGAATAAGCCCATTAGGAGGAACGAGGTTTTAGAAACGTGCCATGGTGTGGCCAGCACGAAGCACGGAATATTCTCTGTATTTCTCGTGAATTCCCCTTTGTCATCGATGCCATCCGACAAAGCAAACTATCGCCATACATAACACAACCCTATTTATTCACATCCGTTACAGGTCCAATTCTGAACTCCGTAGCTAGTTCGGCTTTCTCAGTAAAATTGCTGCAGTTGAGATGTTATTAACCTAGTAGTGAGCTGCCGATGAGGAAAAATTGAATTGGGAAAGGGAGGTCCGAACACTAGGAGATAAATTTCATAAGAACACACGACATTTAAATCATACATAACCTCTTCTGCTGATCATTTTCCCACTTGGTGGAATTAAAATTGCAAAGTTGTTCTCCAGGCAGACGGTACGAGGGGGCTACAAGACCAGACGTAATAAAAAGAGTCAACATTAGTGAAATACTGCACCCTAAAACCTGCAAATACTTCAACTTGAAGCTTTTTTTCCTGCTAGCATTTGGCCCAAACGTTCTCTTTTGGTTTGAGAACGGTCAAAGGTAGGCTACGGTGCGGTTAAGTTGTATCTCGCGGTGGCGTCCGATTTGCGCGGCTTACTGAACCATTGTGGGCTGAGAACAGTAACCCGGGAGGTCAACACACTTTGCGTGAATTGACGTTCTATTTTCTCGTGTTGTTGCTTCCTTCTGGTTGCAGCGGCTCTGGCTTGTATGGCTGGTGTTAGTGGAACATTTCTATTGAATTTTCCTATTGCATGAGCTATGGATTTTGCATGTCGTCGGAAATTTGTGCGGCCAATCTCCTGTAAGGGGGCGACACAAGGACCTCAGAATGCGACGGGCGAGCGGAGCACGTGATGTCGTTTTGAACACGCGCTTTCGGCGGTATTAGTGCCACATTCCGTATCCTGCTGCCGACTTGGAAGCTGCTTTACGTGGCGTCCGCGAAGCGCAAGCCTTCGTTTGCGTCTTCATTAGTTTTATTTTGATAGGTAAAATGCATTACAGGGGTTATGTATGCTGTTTGGCACCAGACACTTTTACTGTGCTCCTTATTTTTGCCACTTTCGCCCTCTTGCGATGCAAGTGAAGAAAGTGATCTCTTCATTTTTTATGTTCCTAATTTTCTCTGGAAAGAAAAGCTGGGTGAACCAGTTGCGCGAGTGGTGTCAACTTTCAGTTTCCCCTGTGGACCATGGACGTTCTGAGTTCCACGAACGCCGCGGAAAGTGATTAATTCGTGTGAATTTGTTAAAGTTGGCATGAAAAGTTCGCAATGCTCAGTACTTTTGTGCTTGTTGATATCGTTTTGCACGTAAAGCAAACTTCAATTTTCGTTGATTGCTTGAAGCTCATTTCTTTGCTTTGCTGTGCATAAGTTGTCCTTACTACGCTAACGGTATACATTCTTTTGTGACGATTGCTGCAGGTTTTTTCTTTTTGGGCTTTTCTGTTGTGGAAGGACTGATTTTCGTCCCATTCCACTTGTACTCGTCAACTTTTTAATCACGATTACGGGTCTCGTTTACTTTTATTATTCCTGTTTGATTATCTATCCTTGAAGTGTAAACCGGTGGAAGTTTCGTTCTGTACGTAGCGCCACATTTGGCCATGGCGGCACACTGCAATGCAACCCGAGAGAGCCAAGGAGGTAATATGTTTCATTATTCTGTTCAGAAATATGCCTATGCCGCATTTCTTTGTCTCTTGCAGAAAGTCTTTTCTGCGTGCTTCTAACTAGCAAATCCCCTACCGCAATCAAACAATTTTTCCGAGAACGGAACACGTGTCAATCGAGGAGGAGGAGGAGAAAAAACTTTATTGGTGGCAAAAAGTAGATTTTCATCTTCCCAAGTGAGAGGAGCCCTCATTCCAGAGCCCCTGTAGCTCTGGCTGTCGCCCGGGCCCTCTCGACCAGTCTGCGCTGATCTTCCAGGGTCGAGCTGGACAGCACGGCTTTCCACTGTTCACTCGTTGGATTGTCATTCACAGGCACTGTCTTAGTTTCGGGACAGGCCCATGTGACGTGGTAAAGAGTAGCTGTTTCTCGCCCGCACAGTGGGCATTGATTTGACGGATGGACAGCGGGGTACATCGAGTGGTGGAGGCTGAGATGTGGGTAGGTGTTCGTCTGCAACAGGCGCCATTCTACTGTCTCCTCTTTGGTTAGGTGTTTGTGCGGCGGAGGAAGAGAGCGGCGACTTAAACGCTGATGTTGCAGAATATCATGATATGTCAAAGGGATTGGCACTGGAACTGTGGACTGGTCGTCCTGAGGTGGCGGGGCCCGGATAATCATAGCTCGGGCTGATGCATGCGCTCGTTCGTTCCCGTCCAGGGCGCTGTGTCCTGGTGTCCAGATTACTGAAGTTGTGGGTAGTTGACTGGGCGAATGTTTAGTCAGGATTTGATGGGCGATTTTAGATATTTGGCCTTTGCTAAAGCTGCGACAGGCTGCTTGCGAGTCGGATACTACTGTTAAGTGTTTGGTTCGCAGGGCTGACGTGATGGCTAGTGCTATCGCCGTTTCCTCTGCTTCTAAAGGGCGTGGTGTACTCACTGTCGCGGTCGTTCGTTCTCGCATGTCCTCATCAATAACGCTGATGACCATAGCTGGCCTCCCTGGGTAGCTGGCTGCGTCGGTGTACCGCACGTCTTTGGATTTTTGAAATTTGATTTGGAGAGCACGGGCGCGGGCTTCTCGTCTCCCCTGGTTGTAATCAGGATGCATGTTTTTAGGTATAGGTCTTACGTGGATTTTGTCGCGATACATGTGTGGGAGTGTCATCGTGTGGTTATCGACTAGCTGCAAGACAACAGCAAAAAGACTACAAAAGCGTTCTTCCTACGCAGTAACTTACAGTTCATAGTCCTGTGTACATCCAAAGCATAATTTCAATACAGGCACACAAAGACAATATAGAACAATATGTTTGGGAAGATTACTGCAGTATACCAGTTTTGTGTATCAATACAGCTTCGTTTATTTTTCCCACAGTGTCTTTCAAGACATTCTTGAACATGCAAATACAGTTCAGTGTTTCCACTGTGGCGATTCGCTTTTAGAGAAAAGTATTTGTGGCACGAACAAAAGCTGTTTAACTCAGTTCAATATTGCTGAGAACGTGGCTAGGTATTTACTTTTCAAAGGAAGGAGGACACTGCCTCTTTGTTTTCTACTGCGCTGCATCCCCGGGAACAGTTCGGTTTTACTGCAATTGTTTCTGTAGGTGCAGGGTTCCTGCGATAACCTACAAGATTTTTCCCGAAGCGGCTAATCAATGGCTCCGCAAACAGAAACTCATACATCCTGAATCCTTCTATCGTATACATAACATCTATCTTTGTCAACTAATCGTCCACAAATACACAAACGATCACCGTGGTGGCACTCTTTCGCATTGATAAAGACGTTTTTCTTGTCGAATAGTACAATTAAAACACTTTCATTCGTTCTTTGCTCAGTCTTTGCCAAGAAGTTTCCGCCTTGAATATGCTGCGTCCATTTAAGAGATTTTTCGAACTCCACGAGCACGTTTCTTCTCAATGTATACTGTATACAACAGGCCGAAGTATGGGTCCCTCTGACGTTCTGCGCGCACGCACGCACGCACGCACGCATGCACGCACGCACGCACGCACGCACGCACGCACGCACGCACGCACGCACGCACGCATGCACGCCCACTTTGAAAGAGACATGAGAGACAGCAGCCCCACCTACCAAACAAGCCCATCGTGACATCATTGTGCCAGGCTCGAAGACTGAGAGCCGTGGCTTGCATCTCCAAAAAGACTTAAGCATTTATATCCTTAGCGGTGTGTTTCACCCAACGTCGCACGGTTCATTTTTCATCGGTAGTAGCGAAAGGCGTAGAATGAACGTAAAACACTTTGTTTTCGATATTTTATTTTATGAGCGCACTTCTTCGGCGTGGTTTTCATGTGCCGGGGCATGGTTGAACAGGTTTAAGTTTCATTTAGAACCGGTAATGTTCCCATAAGCGTCCGTACACAACATTCCTAATGAGGCATGTCGGTCGAATAAAAGGAAATTCAGGCTTAAAAGCACCGCTGGGTCCCAACAATATAACGTTGACTTTGTTGTAGGGGCCACTCGGTATTTCGTGATATACGACAAACTAATGCAAATATATCACTGCATCTGACGGCGTATATTTGCGCTCCTTTGGTGCTGACGGTACTTGCAGCCACTTACAGGAGCCTCAGCTCGGTGTTTACGTTGTTTGTCTTTTGGACAGTAGGCGGGTTATTTATTTGATTTGGTTACTACAAAAACTTCTAAAAATTATAGTGCCCGTGGTTCCAACTGTATATCGTACATATTCTCGTTTTTCTATCGTAGTCCAGAAAAAAACAAATGCGAATTGGGCACCTACCTTAGCTTTATGTTAGCTTAGCAGAAAAATGTGGCTGCTGGTATCCAACAAGTTATCGGGGTTGTTGCAGGGGGAACAATGCCCACCAGCCTGGTGTCTTGTCCTGTGCTTTTGTCCCCCACAAAACTAATGACGTTTCTATGCGTCGTTTTAGTCGCCTATTTACCCGCTGGTCTTAAGCAACGGTTTTGAAAAAGCACCGCAATAGACTGTATGTGTTAAGAAACGATATCCTATTGTGTATATCCTATACACAATAGGATATACGGTGTTCGGTCCTTTGCTAAAACTGTTATTCAGATAATGCTATTGAATCGGTTTATGCTGTAATAAAATTACGTTGACCAAATTTCTAATTTCAGATGTACGTTGAGCAAATTACCCACCCACGAAAATGTTTTAAATTCATGCTCCTTTCGGCAGTTTCGTTGAAAGATTTACATCCCAATAAGCACTGTATAAACATCAGCAATGCATACCTAAGGTAACACAGCACGCTATGTTACAAATAAAACAGCTCCTGCGTGATGAATGTTGCAACATCACTGCCAAGTAACCTGACTTCCGAGTTTTAATTCTGTAGGATAGCTGGTGTTTTAGCTCAGTGCAATAGCGACTTTTTCATTTGCATAAAATAAAGACAAACTGGCGTGTGCGCAGCTTGAATTTGCTCAGAAATATCACGAAAATAAAGTGCAATGAGCACTACTTCTGTAAGAACGTTTACGACTGCTTACATCTATTATAAAAACCAATCCTTCTACCAATGAAAGCTTTGCATCATTTTCGACAGAACTATAGTGGTCTGAAAGATGTGCTTTAACCAGCGCCGAAGTTTGCTTTCTCTGCAAACTGACAGATGTCTCTAGACACAGACTACAGCTGAGCACGACAGGACATGTGAAATCGGCGCTCATAAGAGCACTCACAGTGCCCCGCGCACACACTGATAGACGCAAGGTGACAAAGGTGAAGCAGGCATGGTACCAAATCGCGATGCAACTGAATTTGTAATTCAAATATCGCGACGTCTCTGTTTGTTCTGAGGATCCCTGCAGCAGACTGGGGTGCGGGAGAGGAGGCGGCAGCCGTATCGTGCGAAGATCGATTTGCAGAAACGTGGTGCCCTCCATTCACTTCTTCCCGGCACGGCATTCGGGAGCTGCCTTATGTTCTTTGCGGGAGAAAAGTACGAGTGGCAGGATGTGAGGGAGTCAGGCAGGAGGACATGATCAGGCATTCGACTGGCCAACAAGCGATCAATGCGGCTAGCTTCGGTTTGGAATGGAGTGTAGAATTAGCGCAGATGTGACGCAGCACATTCATCTTGCCCGCGCTTCGCTCGTTCCTTTTGTGACCATCCCCGGGGAGTGGCATTTTTTCAGGCAGTTATCGTCTGAGAAGTCAGTGTACACTGCCTTCACCCCCGTACACCCTGGTTTTAGACCCCCTTTTTATCCAAAACACATGACTAAAACCGGAGTTCTTATTGCGGTAACCATAATCTGACATCTAAAGAAACGGTTAGTAACTACACAAGAAGAATAAGGACGCCAACGTTCACCATTCCTCCAATCAAATAGCGTGCTACGTCACAGTTTACAGTGATGACGCCAAAAATGTTTATCGAGGAGGCGCCCATAAATTCTAACTACAAATGGGCGCTCGGCGAACCCACCTAATGGATATATCAGGTTCTGTGCACTTTGATATCGTTGCGTATAAACAGCGTGATGGTCAGCAGGGGCGCCTTCCCTGTGTTAATCGCGAAGGCATGCTTGCCGAATTTCGTTGAGTGCGCATGAACGGCTGTGATTTTTTTTATATATATCTGCAAGGTGACCCCAATTTGTTTATTAGATATTTTAACGTCGACTTTCAGAAACCCGCACACCGGTGGTTACCGGTCTTCATAAAAAATAGGTCTAACAACGCGGGTCTTCTTAGCTGTAGAATGCAAACTCAGGCTAGTTGGTAGATCGCGGCATTCTTAGCTGTCGCTCTTCCAATTTATCACGACCGACATCGCAAGGTGCAGGTGCGATTTACCCCTTCTTTTCAGGCGAATTAAAAGCCTAAACTCTTTTATTTACGTCTCCTATTTCGGTACGACTCGAAAGTGGTCAGCGTCCTGAAAAATCATCAGCTATGCTTGTCATAACACTCTCACAAAAAGGAGCACGGAACTTTATTTCAAACTTGGTAGGACAAGGTATACGCTTCCGGTTACATCGATTCCCACCTATACGTTGGAACCACCAGTTATTTTTACTAACTCGCCCCAGACAGACGAGCGCTGCACTGACAGCAGTTCACATGTTTACCTAGCAGCGCGGAATCAGTATTTGTTGGGGAAGATAGCTTTAAATGCGCGTAGCAGTGGGCTATGTAGTTTTGATTACCACTGTCCAAAAGTTGACATTTAACTTCCAAACAGACGATTATTCAGTGGAGTCATGTTTTCCGGGTGACTCAAACAACGCATACTTCCAGCAGAATATTGAGTTATAGAAGTCTTTAACAACGCAGGAAAAAACATTGATGGCGTTAGCAGTCAACGAAACACGAGAAAAAAAAGTGCAAAAGCTTCAACACAATATCACATGTTTCCTTATTTTGAGTGTTTATAGCACTGTTGCAAACAAAAGGGGTTAGTGCTCGGATTTAACAACAAAATGATTTATTACGAGTTCATTGCGTAAGTATATAACGCTAATAAATCGACAAGGTGATGTAAATTACGGTAAAATATAATTTCCGGCACGTCTGGTGAAAAAACAAAAGTTCCAGCCCCGAAACCCGTGATAAAAGTATCGCGGAAGCCTTGGAATGTCCTCGGGGCAGCGAATCAAGTTTCACCAGCTGTCTTGAAATTGTAAAGTTCATCTTTCCCTGCACCCTGGCCTTAGATTAACGAGGTCACGCTTTCCATCGCCTTCGCTTGCACATGCTTTACGTTGACGTTCCCGCCCATGGGATTGACATATGGGCGTTTTCGTTTGTAGAAGCAGATAAAAGTGTAGCGCCTGCCTTTTTTCTATGGCTTACGTGTATGTTCTTGTTATTTTATTCCTAGCGCAAACCTCATTGTGCAGCGCTGGAAAAAGTTCCCTTGAGCCTCCGTAATCTCCTAGTGCTTCTCGAATTGCGAGAGCTTGGAAATGTGGAGTCTGTTTCACCAAGGTTCTTTGCCTTTAACGGTTGTGTAGTCCTGTTACTCTGACTTTAATGTCCTCTGCTGTCTACGTGTGTCTTTCTTCGGAAAACATAGCCGTAGTTGTTTAGCCGCCTTGAAAGGTAATTTTAAGAAAATCCAAAGTTACGCGCTTTTTTGTAGCTTCCAAGCACATCTTTCCCTGTATAGTTTAATATTTTGACAAAGTAGGCATGAAACGTTTGTACGCGATAATTTATGTAAATAACGGCCGCATGTGTAGTTTTCATGGTACCAATACACTGTAAAAGCACGCGGCAAGGCCCCCTTTTTGTCATATTGCTGGTTTCTTTTAATGTACTGAGATATTTTCTTCAATGTTCACAAACTGCAAAAAACGGCTAAGGAATACCTTCAAATATACCGAGCCTTATACTTAAACATTATTATTCTGGTCATCTTAAGCTATTTTTTATCGCAGGGCGTGCCCTTCTGAAACCCGTTCCCGCTTGCACGATTTGTATCACCTTAAATGCTACGCCACAGATAATGACCCCCCTGATTATTTTAAAATGGTTCCTCACCCGAATCAACATCATCAAGTGTTTTTAAAGAAGCCAAAATGGTATTCTGCTGTTCTTTTTTACCGGAAAATTACAATAAGAAGCAGCACCGAGAACGCAATATCAAATAAATCAGGAGATCATGTTGTTGACCTCGTTGGTGCCTATTTAAAAAACGAAAGCACCCTACACAGCAGTGTGCTTGCTAAGCAAAGATAATTCAGGAGTGTACAAAAATATATTTGAAGCTTCAGCATTAGGCTTACATTGTGCACGCATACACGCTGTCATTTAACTGAGAATTATGGGATATTTGTTTTCATGCTTGTGCTTACCAAGAAAAAGAAATTCCGGTCGTTTGACATGTACCTGATTCG
Organism: Haemaphysalis longicornis; assembly: GCA_013339765.2. NCBI lineage: Eukaryota > Metazoa > Arthropoda > Arachnida > Ixodida > Ixodidae > Haemaphysalis > Haemaphysalis longicornis. The sequence continues at coordinate 157,074,872 of CM023449.1, read as the reverse complement.
TAACATTGAGAGGTGTAGATGTGATGTTGAATGTACTCTTTCCATGTTCCAGCTATTTCGCTTTGCAGCTCCATTTTATTCGCTCTCGCCCGTCCAAGGACGGTACTTTTTCACCAAGCAATAATGAAGCGCCACCGACCTCAAACCTTGACTGTACCAGATCTATAGAGAAATAACAGTAGGCAGTCAAGAACGCCAAGGGAAGCAAAAGAGAGAATGTGGTAGGTGATTTGTTATCGTTGAAACAGCTTTCGGTTTTTTAAAGGCAAGAAAAAAAGTAAAGAAAAACATGCCCGCCAGTAGGGATTCAAACCAACGACCTCCGAATATTTGTTTAGTGCGTCTCATACACGGCATTTGCGGTTGAAAATGTGCGCCCACAAAGGATGCTTAGAACAGGTCTTCGCAGTGAACTCCTTTCAAACCCAACAAAAGAAGATCACCAGAGAAACGTGACAGATGGTTGAAAAGTAATGTTTTCTTTGGTAATCGCAGGCGTGTAGATTTATATCCGCACGTGGCAACAAAATCGGTCCTCAAAAACCATTTGCGAAGTCGATGCTATTTTCGTCAGTATTTTTGTTCTTCGCTTCTCTTCAAACCAAAGGTGTGTGTCATGGGCTGTACCTTTCAGGAATGAAACAAGGACCGAAATCGAAGCACGGTAAGAAAGCGAGACGGCGAAAATTAGAGATCAGAAAACGCACATTACAGATAAGGCACAGCAATTGGGAGGGCATTTTTTCCGCAGCCAGTCAGGATCAGGAGCAGGATCAGTTTTTAATGGACGCCGAATTTTGGTGAGGTAGGATGGGCAGCAAACGTTCATCGAGCAGTTTCGCCCTTCGACTATCTGATCCACGGGGTGTTGAATAGTTTGGCCATAAAACGCTCGTCTACGTTATCAGTTTGCGTTTGCAGTAACGCTCTTCTTTACCAAAGCGAGGGTGGTGAGCGTGAACGGACACTTCCAAAGAACGCTCTTGCTGCCGAAACACAAAACAATCAACAGAAAACGTGGCACCGATACAAAAAAATATGAAAAACCCTTCAGCCTCTTTCTCCTACAAAAATAGATTCACAGATGTATGGATTAGGTCGGAAACGCGCATTGACAAAGCCTTGTAGGCGATACTGCCAGGTTTGTTTCTTCATTTCTCTGTTCTTGAATTGTGGCTTCGTATTATGCTCCCAAATGTTTTGTATCTTGTGCCGTTGGGATCAGCAATTGCATCATTTATATCATAAATAGCACCCTGCTAATATGTTTTCGTAAAGACTTGTCGCAATGTGTGACAATTGCGAGAGACACAGTCAGTTGCCATTCAGCGACGTCGTTTAAGTGTTTCAATTTTGCGTGCAGAGTAGTTCATTTCTTTGCTGGCTGATTGGTGTTAGCAAGACCGCATTGCGTCAATCGGCCTCATTTGGCTGTCGTTCACATTAGCCTTCTGTGAATGTTCTCATACGGGTTTTGGCGATGGGCGCTGAAGACCGCGCTACAAATGTTGCGGGAGAGTACAATGCGTCGTGTCATTCTATTCTGCTTACGCGTGATCTGTGTCATTCTCCTCGGTGGTCCCTGCATCAGATCATTTCTGTCCAGGCACTCTCTGTAAGAAAGAAAGCTTAACATTCGCATGGGGAAAAGAAGACGACTTTGCGCGAAGCACGCATCTTAATATATGATTGTGGTCCTGAAGAGTGTTTAAAGCCAATGTTTAGTTACTTGAAACATTCTTTCTGCTTTCCGTAAACCTGAAAAAAAAACAAAAATTTGGGAGACCCTGTGAGCGTACATATAATCGAAAAATTTCCCTTCGTGCAGGCACTCATGATGCACGGAAGTAGGCTCGTTATACAGCTTGGGTCATGTTTATTCCTTTTGTAACAACTCCACTCCTGCTTTGGCCATTTTGTGACCTGCAGTATTTTCTAAATAAAATATTTAATACAAAATCTGGGGTTTCGGAGTGCTGGGTGTGGTGCAATACCAGAGCCGTACAATGTACAAAGTCGTACAACGTAGCTTGACATTGCATCTCATATCCTATTACAATCCAGTGATGACGTCTGAGACTGTCAGTTTTACGCTCAGCTAAGTTAACGCCCAATACTCCCATCCTCAAAGCCGACAATTTTGATAAGAACGCCATGCTGAGTACTGCTAACCTAATGATGTCGTCACGGTAAGTTCCTATTGCAATATTTATGCATGATTAAGTACTCACAGATAAGCCTTTGAGTAAAGGTCCTATACACCACTTCCCGCCACCCGATCCTCCTAAGCCATTGGGTGCTTAGGCGGAGTTGACGTAAGTCAGCTAATTACCTAACCACCAATTACCAACCTAAGGAATATCGACAACAGCTTGAGTGAATGGGTGTGATGTCATGAAGCAGGACTGAAACTCGGGGTCCGGGGATTCGGGCGTGGTTGACAGGACTTAGAAGCTGAAGCACCCCAACGGCGGATTGGAAATGCCGATAGAATCAGGAGAAAATATGATCGGGAGATTCTGATAGTCATTAAGTATACACCCACGGCCTCCATTATTGTGTACACTACTGTTATAAATGGCAATGCTTACAGCACTGCAAAACGAAGCCACAGTGAGACAAAAGCGGCATGAGGAGGCATTTTGTGCCCAGTATGCAGTGTCTTCTCCCCTAAGCGCGGAAAGTGCTAAACATCGTGACTGAACAACTGCTGCATATTTCTGTAAGGTCATACTCCATGACGGCTGGCCTACTGGCATACGTGCGGCGTTGGCGAATTTGGCGCCAGTTTGATTTTCAAATCTCGTGAATATACGACTGAAGAAAAAGAAACGACGCAGACATTTTTTGCAGTCATTCACCATCATGATCACCATCATCATCACCAGCCCATCTACGCCTACTGCAGAGCAAAGGCCTGTCCCATTATTCTCCAACTACCCCGGTCGTGTGCCAACTGTGACCAATTTATCCCTGCAAACTTCTTGATCTCATCTGCCCATCTAACTTTCTGCCGCCCCTTGCTACGCTTCCCTTCTCTAGTGATCCACTCTGTTACTCTTAATGACCAACGGTTATCTTGCCTTTGCATTACATGCCCTACCAACGTCCATTTCTTCTTCTTAATTTCTAATACTATGTCCTTAACACGCGTTTGTTCCCTGACCCACTCCGCTCTCTTCTTGTCCCTTAATGTTACACCTATCATTTACCGCTCCATTGCCCTCTGAGTCCTTCTGAATTTAAGTTACTGAGGTATTCTCCATTAACTCTTACTCTCACCTGTTCCCAATCCAACCGCCTGAATACTTCTTGTAAACATGCTGTGAATAACATTGGAGAGATTGTGTCTCCTTGTCTGACGCCCTTCCTTATAGGTATTTTACTGCTCTCCTTATGGAGGATGATGGTAGCTGTGGACCCATTGTGGATATCCTCTAGTATTCTTGCATAATGCTCATCTACCCCCTGGTCCCGTAATGCCTGAATGACTGCTAGGGTTTCGACCGAGTCAAATGCTTTCTCATAATTTATGGAGGCTATATATAGGGGTTCAGTATACTCAGCGCACTTCTCCATCACCTGATTGATCGTGTGAATATGGTCCATTGTTGAATAACCTTTAAGGAACCCTGCTTGTTCTTTAGGTTGACTGAAATCTAAGGTTTCAGAAATTCTGTTAGCGATTACCTTGGTAAGTACCTTGTAGACGACTGACAGTAAGCTGCTCGGTCTGTAATTTTTAAAGTCCTTCCTGTCACCTTTCTTATGGATTAGGAAGATGTTCGCGTTCTTCCAAGATTCCGATACACTTGCGGTAATTAGGCATTGCGTATACAGGTTTGCCAATTTTTCAAGTACAATTTCTCCGCCATCCTTCAAGGGGTCTGCTGTTATCTTATCCTCACCAGGTGCTTTGCCCCCTTTCGTTTCTTTCAAAGCCTACCTTACTTCTTCGGTCGTTACTGGTGGGATGTCTGTCTCCTCTGAACTACTTCCTCGTTCTACATCTTGATATCGACCCCATATCTTTGCTCTAAGGTTGTATTGAAAAACCGTAACTTCTATACCTGAGGCTACATTCCCCCTACAAAATACTTGTGTAAAATATCAGTTGCATGCTGCCGGTGGTCGTACCCAAGATTGGTGATTTTACTGTGGCGAATTAAGCAAACGTTGCTCAAAAAAGTTTAGTATTCAGCTTTTTTCGGTAAAGTGTCCGTCATTGCTGACAATTTGTTATAACGAAAGCGAAGCTTTATGTCGATCTTGAGTGACGAGAGAGGTTCGCAGCTTTTTTTTTTTTCTTAGCTGACGGAACTTCTAGATAAATGAAGAGCAGAAAATTCGCAAATAATAAATTTTCTACTATTACGACTACAAAAAAAGATATTTTTTTGGCCACTTCGAGACTGTATTTGGGAAAGTACTATTAGTGGAGCAATCACCGTATTTACTCGATTGTAGCACGATTACTCTTCTAGCGTGAGCGGGGACTTTTCATTTCATTTCACAATAAAACCGCAAAACTAACGCGAGGGGCTAGTTTGTTGCTTCAGGCGACGAAAAAAGATAGATAGAAAAGGTAAACTAAAAATATGACGTCAATACTAGCACTGAAAGCACAGTTATTTTCAAATGCTATGAATAAACGCCCACCTTTGGACGCTGTTATGTGCGATCGCGGGATGCCCATTAGCTGAGCGATATCGCTTTCTTTAAGCTGTGTCAGTTTTACGCTGACCGCCATAATGCGGTTGTGCGGGTTCTGTGACGAAATCAGCGACACGCTACCCTACTTCGACATAGCGGATGTGGCGAGGCCCATGAAAACCTTTGAGGCCGCGTTAGCCTGTGGAAAGGCGCTCCCGCTAGAGCCACTATCCGCTGATCGTCAATTCTTTCATGTCCATTATGCGGGAGGAAACGGAATTGCGACTTATCCAGCCATCAAAATTGCCCGTCTCTTGAAACGGGCGTCGTATGAACGCACAAGTTGCCGTCTCAAGGGAAGCCAAAGAGAAGCGGAAACACTTGAGGAAAACGAAACCACTTCCTGCGGCACCCTCCCTCCCCCCCCCTTCCCGTTCCCCGGTCCCCAGTCCTCGGCGTGCCGAAGGCGATGACGAGGAATCTGTCAAGCCATCCCTTCACAACCCACACGTGAAGATGCCCACCGGACCACCTGAGGAAGAACTGTACGGCTACCTAGTCGAGGACGCGCAACAGCAGGATTTTCCTCCGCGGATGTGCAATCGCAAGACGACGACGAAAGGGGTAACGACGATTGCAACTCAATAGAACACTGTACATTCTTTAATGGTATTTGTTTTGTAGTGCTGTCTACAACGACGTTGCGCAGCTGGGGTCCCGCTGCTCCCTCTCCCGGGATCCGCTGTCGGCGTGGGGAGAAGCTGGGTCCACCCTCAGCTCTGCTGTTTATCGAGCTTTGCACCACAAGGGCACCCTTCGCCAATTCGCTTTCCGGAGTAGATCAGATTTCACTTAGCTCTCCGCTTGAACCTAGGTTAGCCGTTTGTGCCAACTTTTGAACACTATCCACGGGAGGAATGACATGCTGCGTGGTTCCGAGACATAGAAAACAAACTCTCCGCTGTCAACTATGGCTAACGAGCGTGTATGCGTGTGTTTCAAGAATACCAAAGCACCAAGATGAGTTTACGTATTTCTGACAAAAGCCCCTCGTTAAAAAAGACAAAACCCCCAGTTTTATATTTTTTGGTAAAGACTGTGTCTTAAACAAAAATCGAATGGTGTACCACGCGGCCTTTCCGTCAAACCTCTCCCGACCGACGTGACTCACCTTGGACAAGCGTAGTAGTCCCTAGAAACCTGCATCAAAAAAAAAAAATCTTTCGGAGGCTAGCACGCGCCGACGGGAAGTGCGGAAGCAGCATTAGGGGACCGTCCGAAGCATGCACCCTCGCTTCCGCCGTACTGGTGTGCTCATTGCGCCGTGGACGGTGCTGCTGATGCAACGGGTGTGTACCGCGTGGCTGCCTGTGTCGGGCGCACGCCACAACATGGCTTTCCCCACTGGCGGCCGGCGGCGTCCCTTCGTTCCCAGTTCAAGAGACGCGCGCCTTTTTGCGGGAAAACGGAAACAGGAGTTGCGCTCCTGCTGACGCTGCTACTGGTGGCGAGTAAGCGGTGCGCGGGACGCCCCTTGTCGTCCGCTCGAAAGATCCCGCCGAATCGAGGTCAGCGCCCCGGCGGCTGCGCCGGTGGCGCCGGCGCGTGGTGGCTGTTGCGCGGCCCGTGGTCGATGGTGGCAGGCCCGTGGGCTTTAGCTGGACGCCCGTTCATTCCTCCCTTCTGATTGTACAAGCGAAAGATGCACTTCCAAAGTTTGCAGAAGCCATTCCCACGAAAGCAATGGTTGACTGGAGTCAGCTATTTTGTTCTTTGTCCTGTTACTATTCCACACTTGGGTATCGGGACTGTCTTGACAGAAGCCAGACGTAGCAAGTCTCCCGTCTGATCCCCCGTTAAATGCAGGGGGCAGGCAGAATAAATATAAGAAGCACATTATCCCAGCCACCCGCCGCAGTAGCTCAGTGGCTAAGGCGTTGCGCTGCTGAGCACGAGGTCGCGGGTTCGATTCCCGGCCGCGGCGGCCGCTTTTCTGATGGAGGCGAAAAGCAAAAACGCCCGTGTGCACGAGATTTCGGCGCACGTTAAAGATCCCCAGGTGGTCAAAATTAATCCGGAGCCCTCCACTACGGCGCGCCTCATCGCCTGCGTTGCGTCGGCGCGTGAAACCCTACAATCAATCAATCAACATTATCCCAGCCGAAAAGGAAGATCGTACACATCGATTATTGATTGCTCGCAAGCTAACAATAGTTTTAGCACCGAAAGTGGATGTTAGCAACACGATCTCACAAATTCGTGTTCGGTGTGTCTCGAAAAAGCGTTCTGATGAAAGCGATACTGTGCCAATTTTCAAACATTGGTGCAAGCAGAATCAAAAAGATTGGTAACTGGGAGATTTCAACAGCTCACCACTTTGGCAGCTGTGGCTCTTGTGTCTGTGTTGAACGCAAAGAACCTAATAAATAAATTCGGATAGGCACAAGAACTTTGCAAGAATTGTGAATTCGAAATCTCTAATGTCCAATTTAACACCGCTAAATTCTCCTCCCAATTCAGCGCTGCGATCAACGGTTTGTAATTTGGCGGAGAAATTTTTTTCTGGTTTGCAAACGAAATGATGCGTGTGATCTACTTGAGTTTCTACATAAGCATGTTGGTTGCACACAGTATTAATTGCACAGTAGTGATAAGATATCTCCTGCTGCGCAGACCGGCTTCGCTAAGTGGTGCTGTTGGTCCTGCCGGGTGATGACCGTGCGGCGCGTGTTTGATAAACTCGACCCCTTTGTTGTGTGCTTGCCAGGGGTAGCGGTAATATAGTGCGCCCGGTCTACGGAACGCGGCGCAGTTTCGTAGGTTCACAACCAGACTCCCCACGACGCCGCCACCGCCTACAGGGCCTCCGGCTGTTTTTTTCAAAGGGCCATTTCAGGCGCATTAAAACCAAGTAAACTCGTAAGTGGTTTCATTACACTGGTGCAGCTGCCAGGCGCGTAGCCATAGTAACATTCCTGCGAGCGGCGGGGGCGGCTAGCGTTCCATTCACCGACGCGGTGATTTACAATAAGCATTCAAGTCTGTGTTAAGCTATTTTCTGAGTTGGTTAGGAACTCCAGGTATATCAATAAACCCAAAGTCATGATTCTGCGCAGCGTAAATCCGTGCACGCAAGCAAGTGCATGTTATGCACATAATTCAATTCAAATCAGTTTTTTTGCATCCTTGCGATGGAGTAGGCCACGGCGAAAAGCGACCAGCTTTATTTGAGGAAAGTCTAGACATTTCGGTACATCGCCTACAAGGTCTGCAAAGAGCACTTCTTAAACACAGGACACTAAAATATAAAATTACAAGAAAGCATCATTCCACATTCGATACATGGTTTTTTATACAGTTTCTTATCATACATCCAATTATATTATACCAATTTATATATCTTGTTGTGTGAAACTCACTACAGTCACTTGAAAGCAACGCGAAAACTTAAACATCAACCACACCAAAAAATACAACAGATGAGTACAACAACAACGAAAATGTGTATGTATATCAGATCTATGCATGGACTTACATTAGATGTTAATGCACCATGGTTTAAAAGCTCATACGTTACTAGGTTAATCTCCACAAGAGTATGCATCTGTTCGCAGGTTGTTTAGAGCATGATCCTACCGGCAGTAAAATACCTCGTACTTCAAAAATAGAAAAAAAAACAATATTCAAGAAGAGCGTTTACCATAACAATTACTGCCTAATAACAGGATTAATATTGCTTTCTACATGTATAGTTCTGAATCTCAACTTATTTAGGTGATGTAGGACGCTAAGATGTTGCATTTGAAGACAATAATCAGTACGGCAGAAACGAATGCGCCAAAACTTTGGAATGCCGGTGATTGAATATTTGGTGGACAATCTGGAAAGTTTACTCTGAGAAAAAGCTATGTTGTCTAGATTTTATAAACTTAACGTATCGCATAGCTAAATACTACACATACACTTTTGGAACCAAGATAACATTAACGCGTTTACACAAAGGCTGTGTGTGCGCTAGGTAATCGGCAGTAGCTATACGGCAAGTGGCTTTCTTTTACAACACCATTTTTGTTAATATTTGTTTGCATCGTACTACGCCGTACTGCCTGAACGAATAAACATAAGACCTAGGAAGAAAACACCGACACAATGCTGACTATCAACTGAGTTTACTAACAAGATGAGAAGATATATACATGAAGCATTGCACCACATTGGCACAGGGCGACACTCTTTCCTCCGGGATCAGTTAACAGGATACGGTCCATTTATTTCTCTGTCAGAGGTACATCAGCTGTGCTGACGGACGTGTCAGCTTTCCTGCAGTTAGCCACTCCCTCACGGCTTCACGTGCCTCGCGATTGCGTTTTTTCCAAAAGCACGTCCATATCGTCGATGCGCGTGTTGTATTAGGGCAAGTGCGGCAAGGAAATGGTCGGTGCCCGGATGACGTTGTCATGAGTGGCACGAGAACACGCCTCCGGTAAAAGAGCATGCCGTTAATCAAGGATGTAAATAAAAACTTGAAGATGCACATCAAAACGTGTATCTAGAAAACCACACGGCCCTCAGTGTTCACAATAACACTATGTTTAGCTACGGCTATACGTGCCGAAATTACAGAAGAGTTCAGTCTTAAAAGGATTGTATATTTTGAGAAAAAAATGGTAGCCTATATACAGCCAATAAGGTAAATAGGTAAACTAAAAAAACATGTTAAATCAGATAAAACGTGTATACACGTAATACAAATAAAGGACACACGATGATATGACTGCCATCATTTAACGGAAAATATCGAGGTCAAGAAAGTGGCAGGTGTGATTTGAAGTGCAATCCTACTCGGCGCATTGAATATATTTCCAAAAATTTCCCAATCTGATGATCAACTGTTCATGCACAATACATGTACTAAAAACTGGCGTTTAAATTTTTTTTCAATTGAAAAGCTTCTCCTGAAATGGCTAGAAAATGAAATTAGTACTATCATTTTTGGGAAGCATTCATTAGCACACCCTAGCAGTCTTTTTGATGTAATGACTGCGAAAACACTATTATCCCCCTGCCGAATTCGTCTTCTCCTTGTACCCATTCTTGGCTTTTTCTAGAGCCTTTTCTTTATCCTTCTTTGCTACCCCTAAAAGAACTGACCAATCACTCTGGCTACCCTGTACTTGTGCCTAACGGTACGCAGCCGTCACTATAAGCCTTATGGCGGGCCAAGCGACGTCAAACCCAGAGCGAAAAAAACTGTGGGTACGTGGTGACGATGTTAGTGGTGCGGTGACGATATTACCTGGTAACGATGATACTTGGTAACGAAGTTAGCACTGTGGGTACCTGGTAACGATTAGGCCCAGCGCGAGGCCAGAAACTCCTGGTTTTAACTGCTCCACGGCCATATTTTGTGCGCAGCCCCATATGTGGATATATGCTCCATTACGACATCAGACCGGGACACACATAACTTCCCACCTACCAAGGAAAGACCGTCATCAGCGTACTATCATCATTCGCCTGTTTTTTTGCGCAGTTTTTTCCCCTCTCACAATGGCTTGTAAGCTTAGCATGTGGCCCTTGTCAGCCCTACAGATACGCCATTAGAGAAAACGGTGTTTTCCATTCGCCTAATTGCTACGTGTGTAATCAGGTGAGAATGTTTGTCGTGGTCGATCTAACACACGCTCTAATGTCAAAGGCGACACCCCATTCACTAGGTTCGCCTTGAGTAAGAATGGATCATCTAGTTGTGGTTGTTTAGAGGTTCCGCGCTCAAGTCGCATTCCGGAGGACCCTTGTTCGAATTAAAGGGACACTGAAGTGATATGTAAACATTGCGGGATTACTTGCGCAAATTGTAGCCCGGAGTCCCCAGGCCATGTTTCGACCACTCTAGGCGCGTTTACGCGATTTTATTTAGTAGAAAAACTAATTCGAAAACGCTGTCCTCCTCTCTTTACGCTCGCCCATTTTCTGTGGCGTTTTCGTGTGACGTCAGGAGGGGATGAGCTGGCAATTGGCTGCGCCACGGCTGCGCTACTGCACGGCTCCCCGGCCGACAGAGCCAGTCGGCCCAGCGTTTCGTCCGCCGGCCGCCGGCGGGTCGTCGCAATCAAGGAGGTTAAAAAAAATTGCTTGGTCGCAATTCGTTCGCTTAGTTGAAACGAAGCCAGGACACGTTTGTGAATGGAAGAATGTGCCTTTCTTTACTTGGTTTGTTTGTACACTGTATCTAGCTCCAAGTCAAGGTCGCTTCACACAAGCGCTGCACATGCGACGCTTCGCTGACTGGTACGCCAGTAGGAAAATATAAGGCCTCTTGAAGGCGGGAGAAGAGTCAGCGAAGTCAATATAGGTACTAAGCAAATAAAATCAACTGATATTTTTACCGTACAGCGTAAAACTAGGGCGCGGGAAGCACGTTTTTGCGCTGGACGAACAAGCACAGCGGTCAGCAGCACGACTACGCATCTGCGAACGCTTTTCCGTCTACGAAATGCAATTGCTAGACGTGAGCTACTGTGGAAACTCGGGCGACGCTACTGCACGATCGCAGTACAACAAATAGTCACCTAAGCGGCTTGAAATGCCAAAACTAAATAAAAGTGTAAACCGGTTGTACAATATATACCCTATATTAGCATAGCATTTGCGTCCCGCTCCGTGGCCTAGCGGTCTGAGGCGCTAGGAATACACTGCGAAAGTTTTGCGAGTGACGAGTTCGAATTCCCGCGGGTACGTGCTTTTTTTTTTTAAGTTAACTTTTTTGTTTTCCGCCGATGTTTTCTATATTGAGTTCACCTTTTTTGGGGCCGCAACGTTCATGGCTACACGAACTAGTTCACAAAACGCGCGCAGGCTGGCACTGGCGCGCTAGCGAGTTCTCGTTGGCGTGCTGTTGCCATAAGCACCGACTGCTTGCAGGCAGTGGGCACAGGCCAGAATGAACAGACCCTTGGCCTGGTGCGAACACGCTTTTTACGATACAGGCATGAGGGAGGCAAGCTCCAAATATGGGGGAAAAGCGCATGACATTTGGGCGTCTGCGGGTACGCGGAGGGCGTTCATGCACTGCGTAGGTCTCGGCTAGTAAATGCTACGACTACAAGCTGTCCTGGGAGGCTTATCTTGTGCATTTTACAGCCGACAACATGGCAGCAGCGCGGTACGATGATTACTGAGATATTGAGAATGCCCATCCAACAAAGCCATTGGTTATGTTTTACAGAACCGAAACCGAAACCGAAACTTGTGTGATTGCTAACCTTGGGCATCGTCCAATCACGGCGCCCCTCCTCTCAACGTCACAGCCTTAGTTGGTGCGGCCGCCGCAAACCGCGCATGGTAGTTTTTCTTCTTTCGCGCTTTGTAAAATAATTACCGATTTGTCAACCGTATAAACGATGAAAAGTGTGCTAATTTGAGCCAGTCTACGCAGTGCAAGCAAAAACGGGAGCTTGACAAATTCACTTCAGTGTCCCTTTAAAGCCAGCTTAAAATTTATGAAGTGTCAACTGCTATTCAAGTAATTGCTACCGGTTTTATTACCGGGCGAATATTAATCATGTCACCTGACGCAATAGCGCAGCTGATAACGGGACAGGCACTATTGCGGAAAGGAATACGTATCCGCAGGCGTTTTGCCTCTCCGTAAACCGGTCCGGCGGCTGTGAGGAGCGCAGATGCCGGCTACAGTACCAGTTTTGGAGAAAAAAATAGTTGTTGATACGCGTCCCTCCTCGCGTATGTGTCGGGCCATTAAGGCGCTGTGTTGCTGAGCACAAGTACGCGTGCTTGACCTCGGCCGCGGCGGCAGCTTTTCAAATAGAGGACAAAAGAGAAAACGCCCGTGCATCGAGATTTCAGCGCAAGTTAAGATCCCAACGTGGTCAAAATTAATCCAGAGTCCTCCACCAGCACCCATTACAGGCCGTGAGTGGTATCGGCGCGGTATACACGAAGAATGCGCACTCCCAAAATGCACATGTACAAAAATGCACGCCGCACTGCCCGCGCCACAGATGTTCGGGGAGAGGGCACGCTATCACGGCGAGAGGAGGAGGAGTGCAGCGGTGCGGACAACAACGGACGCACGCAGAAAGAACAAGGCCGCCGACACGAGATGCTCACAGCGTCGCATCTAATAAAACAAGGTGGCAAAACATCCGAGGGGACGTCCTAGCTACCGATTTGCAAGCAAACACACTCCCTAAATATTTTTGTCAGCGGGCTTTGAAGCAGAGCAGAAAACACGGCCTAGCACGACCCCAAGTGATCATTAAGCTGTAGAACTGTTTTTGTCGTCCCGACGACCATGTTAGGAAACTGCGGCGTATTGCTGATTTTGATTCAGTATACTTGCAGATGTCACAATCAAATTAGTAGGTAATAAATATTTTTATTGAATGTGCAGTACAGAACAAAATATATCGGTACGTTGAGCAGTTATGTCTTAAACACGAGTCAGGGAACAATGGGATGGAAAGCAGCACTGACTGGTGTGTGCGACATTCAAAGCTGATCGGAATGAATGAAAGAGAAGCTTTAATAGCTCTGGGAGTTAAGCGGGCAGCTAAAAGCTCGGTAAAACCAAAGTAGTACTCCCGGCGTTTCGCAAGGTACTTTCTTGTTCGTGCTAAAACGACGGGTTGTTTATTGTGAGACGGGTTGTGAGAATGTTTAATCCTCTAGCAGAGATTTCTCTACACGCAACTTAATATCCAAACAAACATTTTGTTACTTTGAAAGCGCCATTTACTCGTCCAAAAGTTTTTGTTACACCGGCGACGTTTTTCGACATGAGGGGATCGCAGAAAATACGTTCATGCGTGAAACTTCACTCAGAATGGCGGCATTCATGTGCACGTGTTGAGTTTATGGAAGCTTAGAGAGTGTTCAATTTGCCAGGACTACTTCAATAGCGATTATACGCGGGCACCAAACAGAGTTAACGATGCGAACACGTGTACGTACATATATTTCGTGTGAGCGAATAAGAGCTGCTGCCGATGGGATATTCCGTTCTTGGTTTTTATAAATTTCGTGGCAATGGAAAAGCCAGTTTCCAACGACAGATTCATATGTATTGAGGCTGTTACTTCACAAGCAGCAAGAAATATCCACCGGAACGCTTTTCAAATTTCCATATTTCAGTGATCACCATAGCGGAGCCGTTCGAGCGGACCTTTTCTCGAGCCGTCCTTCCCGAAGGCAGCCCAAAACTACTGCACGCAGGGTAGGCAACACAATTCCATAACAAATGCTAAACCGCTTGTAGCGTAATTTGCCGCAGGTAGAGCATTAGAAAGACGACATTTTGCCCCGACACCTTGATGGCATTTCTGAATAAAAACACTTCTCGTTTTGCAGAAGTGTGCATAGCGACTTCAGTTGACGTTTCACCATTATTACTCGAGGCTTCTCATGCCATTCTACTGCGGTTTTGAGGGGATTAAAGCATCGTCGTTTTCTATGTCATACGTAGAGCTTTTCACTTGTTTAGCGGCTGTCTGCATGCTCTACGTGTGAATTCTTCGACGTCATACATACAAAAAACGAAAACAAAATATGCAATTTTTAAGCGCCAAAAGGTAATTCAGTAACTAATACAGTGCCTGGGCATAATTGTTGAGACTGCACAATTTTCAGACTCACCTTGCATGAAGTCGATTGGAAAAGGTTTGCCTCACCGAATGAAAATTCCCGGCGATGCTTCGAACTTTCTACGAATGTGAATGTTAGAGCCTAGCTATACGTTCAGTCCCTCTGCTAAGTTTCTGCGGAACTTTGCCCCCCCCCCCCCCTCGAGTCACAACTTGGCATGGACAATTCCCACCGAAGCTCGTTCCACACCTGCACCTCTCAGGCAGGCTCGCATTGCACGTGAGGCATCACTCGACCTTGCCTTGGCACTGCTATTTCCCTTCCCGGGAACCCGCTGCGTCGCCCTTTTTCATAGCCCTCCTCGGAACTTCTTTCCTCACTGCTGCTCACGTTTCGTGACGCACGATCCCATGTCTTGCTCGCGCCGACCACAGCGCCAGCATTTTGTACGAATAATTTTCTGTACCTGACAATGCAGATGCGTGAAACATCGAGGTCTAATGCTGTCACTTTAAAACAATTTATTTCTTGGGTATCAACGAGTTGTAAATGAATCACACTAGATGCAAGAACTTGATGCAAAAATCAAGTGTTTCATTTTCACCGCTGTACCATAATTCCTGGCTTTTGGGACGAAGCCCCTAAGGGGCTAAGTTTCACAACTTCCCTTCAGTGTCCCTTTAAAGTCTGACAAACCTCGTACGTTCGGCAGCAGTACGGTGTGGCAATGCCTATCGCAATAATGACCATGACGTTGAAGGAAGAATGGACGTTTTAATGTGAGAGGCGGTGACGGATTTTCACTGCCGAGTGCAATGAAGTGAGGACTGGGATGACGACTCGCTGCTCGTGTAGTGCCAAGGCTCTGGTGCTGAACTCGCATCTCTGCCAACCCTAGCCGCCATTCATACAACTTAATAAAAACGTTTAGTGCCGTTCCATTCTTTGAAGGGGCCATGCCAAGGTGCATGTGGCTCCGTTTCCCGGGGCGCGGTCGAAGGAGTTGCCGATGAAAAGACGCGCTTGTTTGTAATTTGGGCTTTAGCTTATATCTGTGCTAAATATCGGAATGAAACATGGAGGGACTAGATTTTCGTTTCATCGGACAGACATGGATCTGTACGTTTCCATCCAGTAGAAGATATTCACAGCAGATGGGAATTGCACAATATTTAGTACTTCACCTTCACCAACGTAGATGTGAAATATGATATGAAGTTCATATGATGTCAGCGCCACCTTAGCAGCTAATTAAAAAACCTGTTTCCGCTGAGAGTTTATAAACAAGAGTTATAGCCGTTTCTTGTAAGCATACTCCCTCCGCAGTTGGTCATATGGATGGCCACGAAAACGAACATCGGCGTAATGATAGAGTCGTCCTAGCCGGCAATTTCAGAGTGATTATATTCAAGATACCTTCAATGGCAAGAGAGCAAGAGAGCAATCACTAGAAAATTCGCTTTGCCGTCAATGTTGTCGCCCGAGTTAGGTCGACGGGCGCAGAGCATAGCCTATATTAGCTCTGTTGTAAAGAGTGCATGCTTTGCCAAAACAGTAATGCTAGAGAACGGCTATATCTTATGGGGGCGGCGTACGACAACTCTTGCGTGAATGCGTAATATCTCGTGAGTTGCAAGCGTAAATCACGACCCTTCTCCATGTAAGAGGAACAGAGCACGAGCGGCTGGAACGATAAAAAAGAGAGTTGGCTTCAGGAGATTTAGTTGGACGCCTACGATGACACACGAAACCACGATATAAATTTTTTATTTGGAAGCCAGGTAACGCTCCCGGTAACCTCACTCGTAGCTCTTTGTACATAGAATTCAGAAAACTTGGAAAGGCCAACAAAAGCATAATAATACGTGTTCTTCGAGGTCACTGCTTATGGTTAGTAATTGCATAAAAAAGTAGATGTGCGGATTGTAATTTGTCTTGTGCTGAACTGGATCATCGACAAAGTGTGATGTATGTCTCTAGGGAGGAAGCAATTTTTTGATGTTTGGAGGTTTCTAGGGCTTGTAACAAATATTTCACTCGGAGTGCTGTAGGCTTCATTCTTTATAAATGTATGCGGTGCCGGTGCGACCCAAGTGGAATATGAATTTGCCAAGGGTAAACATGCGGGCGTGAAATAAATTTGTGTGTCCCTGCGTCAACGTACGTATTCCCACATAATCATTATATTGTCACGAAGACAAGGACGATGCAGTTGTGTTGGAGCGAACTTGTGCTCCCCTAACAACTCAAAAGAATACAGAGGCGGCGAAGCAGCGGTCAACAAAGTGACTTGCACAGGCGGGTGTCGTCGAATCGAATGCCCCGGCGTCCGCACTGCAGGCTTTTAAGTACGAATGTACTTTATAAGCGACCCCTAATCTTCCGCCGTCCGCAGTGCGCCTCCTCCTCTCCCCTAGCAACGGCGCGAGGAGCGGAGGGGAGCGTCTGTAGCAACGGCGCAGCGACGTCACACCCCACGTGACTGCGCGTGCTCCGCCCTCCCGCGCCGTGGCTGCGCGCGCCCCGCACCGGCTCCGCACCGCTCCTCGCGCCGTGACGTCACACTCCACGTGACCGCGCGCTGGCGCCTTTGCCGTCTGCTCCCCCCTCCCCCTCGCGCCGTGCCATCACGTGCTCTGCAGCTGGCGCGCCTCTCCCCCAGCTAGGTTTGCACTCATCCTCGGCGCGTGCCTCTCCCCCTCGCGTGACATCTCCCCCTCGCCAGTACTGCGCCTTCGCGCGCGTCTCTCCCGCCGTCCGCGCTCCCCCTCTTCCCTAGCAACGGCGCGGAGGAGGAGAGAGAGCGTGCGTAGCAACGGTCTCGGCGTAGCAACGGTCTCCTGCTCGGCTTAGCTGCGGGCGGCGCGCCGCTGTGCCGGTTCGCTTCGCGTTCCGTCCGCGTGAGGGCGCTCGCTCGTCGGCTCCGCATTCCGACGCTCGAGGGCGCTTTCCCAAGCATTTCCCAAGTGAGAGGTACGTAACGTGCGAATGCCAAAGACTTTAACATAGCGCCCCTCCGGATCAAATCGGGTAACTTCGGGTAACTTCGGGCAAACTCGGGCATTCGTACTTTGCCATCTTCCCTCTTACTTGGGAAATGCTTGACTTTTTTATCTTTTGGCGCGCGTGGTTCTCGAAACGTCGATTCGCATCGAGAACATAGTAGATCCAAGAAGATTATTCTGGGCTGTTCACGTTAGATCGGAATGCTCTCCCTATCACAACAGATAACACATGCGGCACAGAAAGAAAGAATGGAACACGTGCTTCCCTTGGCGCAGAGATAACACAGACCGGCGCAGCCGGGCGGTAAAAGCAAAACACAAATAAACAAACCCAATGTATGGTTCGCGGCATTACCCCCCCTCTAAGAGTGCATCGACCCGATGCTAACATAAGCGACAGTCCGAACAAATGAAAATAAAAGTTCGTCATCGTCCGTAAAAAGGTTTTAAGCGAACCACGTGGACGACTTCAGGCCGCGTGCGTCGTCGTGATGTGCCGGAGTCACCATCGGGGATCACTTCGTAGGTAAGTTGGCCAACACGTCGTAGAATCTGGTAGGGTCCGAAATACCGTCGCAGGAGCTTCTCACTGAGTCCGCGTCGTCGGATGGGAGTCCAAACCCACACACGATCCCCTGGTTGGTACTCGGCGTCTCGGCGTCGGAGGTTGTAGCGGCCCGCATCCACCAGGTGCTGGTCCGTTATACGAACTCGAACGAGCTGGCGGGCCTCCTCCGCACGTTGAAGATATCTGTGGACGTCGGCGTTGAGGCCGTCGTCTTCTACGTGCGGAAGCATGGCGTCGAGCATCGTAGTCGGCCTTCTACCGTAGACAAGCTCGAACGGCGTCAGCTGTGTCGTCTCCTGGATAGCCGTGTTGTACGCAAACGTGACATACGGGAGCACTTCGCCCCAAGTCTTATGTTCAACGTCAACGTACATTGACAGCATATCTGCGATTGTCTTGTTCAGACGTTCTGTTAGTCCGTTCGTTTGGGGTGGTACGCCGTCGTTCTTCGGTGATCCGTGTTGCTGTAGCGTAATACTCCTTGCATCAGCTCCGCAGTAAATGCCGTTCCGCGGTCTGTGATTAGGACTTCCGGGGCTCCATGTCGCAGCACAACTTGGCTTATAAAGAACTTCGCCACTTCTTGTGCAGTCCCCCTCGGAAGAGCGGCGGTCTCTGCGTAGCGCGTCATGTAGTCTGTCGCTACGACAATCCACTTGTTCTGTGATCGTGACGTAGGGAACGGGCCTAAAAGGTCCATTCCAATCTGTTGAAATGGTCTCGATGGGACGGCGATCGGTTGCAGAAGTCCGGCGGGTCTTGTCGGCGGCGTTTTTCGTCGCTGGCAGTCACGGCAGCTCCGGACGTAGTGGGTGACGTCAGAGGTAAGGCCGGGCCAGTAGAACCTCGCCTTGATTTTTCCAATAGTGCGGGCTGTGCCCAGATGTCCGGAAGACGGGTCGTCGTGGCACGCTTCCAAAATTTCGTCACGAAGGTCCGCGGGGATGACGAGAAGGTAATTCGCTCTTGTTCCGGGGCTGAAATTCTTCTTCACAAGGACGGAGTTTCTCAGGCTGAATGCTGGTAAGCTGCGTTTGAAGGTCCTAGGAACGGCAACGTTGCATCCCTCGAGGTACTCGATTATGACGCGTAAGTCGGGGTCGGCACGCTGCTGGGCGGCTAGGTCGCTCTCCGTCACGATCCCGAAGAACGCGCTGTCTTCATCAGAGTCTTGTGGTGGTGGGTCGACGGGGGCGCGGGACGGGCAGTCGGCGTCGGAGTGTTTCCTGCCGGATTTATAAACGACTGTAACGTCGAACTCCTGCAGGCGCAAGCTCCACCGCCCAAGACGGCCAGAGGGGTCCTTCAAATTGGCGAGCCAACACAGCGCATGGTGGTCTGTTACAACCTTGAATGGCCTTCCATACACATATGGGCGAAATTTTGAAATCGCCCATATAATAGCCAGGCACTCTTTCTCAGAGGCAGAATAGTTTTTCTCCTCCTTCGACAGACCACGGCTAGCATAGGCGATTACCCTTTCGCAGCCGCTTTGCTTTTGGACAAGGACGGCACCCAAGCCTATATCACTGGCGTCCGTATGCATTTCCGTTTCGGCATTTCCGTCGAAATGAGCGAGCACGGGCGGGCTTTGCAGGCGTTTTTGCAGCTCGCCGAATGCTTTTTCTTGGTCGTTTTCCCAGCTGAAAGGGGTGCTATCTTTCGTCAAGCGCGTGAGTGGCTCTGCAATGCGTGCGAAGTTTGCGACGAAGCGCCGGTAGTATGCGCACAGCCCGAGAAATCTCCGCACGCCCTTCTTGTCTTTCGGCCTTGGGAAGTTCGCAATAGCTGAAGGTTTTGCCGGGTCAGGTAGGACTCCCGCGGCGTTGACGACGTGGCCCAAGAACTTGAGTTCCCCGTATGCGAAACGGCACTTTTCAGGCTTCAGCGTCAACCCCGACGTACGAATGGCCTCGAGTACAGACTCCAACCTTGCAAGGTGTTCGTCGAAAGTCCGGGCGAATACCACTACGTCGTCGAGGTATACGAGGCGGGTTTGCCACTTAAGGCCAGCTAGCACAGTGTCCATGACTCTTTGAAACGTCGCTGGTGCTGTGCACAGCCCAAACGGCATCACCTTGAACTCGTATAGGCCGTCTGGGGTTATAAATGCAGTCTTCTCTCGGTCTCTCTCGTCCACTTCAATTTCCCAGTAGCCGGTCTTCAGGTCCATCGATGAGAAGTACTTCGCGTGGCAGAGGTGGTCGAGGGCGTCGTCGATTCGGGGGAGGGGGTACACGTCCTTTTTCGTGATTTTGTTCAGTCGCCGGTAGTCAACGCAAAACCTTAATGTGCCGTCTTTTTCTTTACGAGTACGACGGGCGCAGCCCAGGGGCTTTTTGATGGCTGTATAATGTCATCGCTCAGCATGTCGTCGACTTGAGTCCGGATGGCTTCCCGTTCGTGTGAAGAGACGCGGTACGGTGACTGTCGGGTAGGTCGGGCTCCATCTTCGGTTATTATTCGGTGCTTCGCTAGAGGGGTCTGACGTAGTTTTGCCCTCGACGAAAAACATTCGCTACAGCGACGCAGCAAAGCCAATAATTTTTTCCGTTGTTCTTGCGGTAGCGCCGGATTCACGTCGGATGGCTGCGGGAGCTTGAATGTTTCTACGGGTGTGCGTTCAAAGTCGGCGACTGCGATCACATCCCTTGCTTCTTGCGTATCTTCGAGGAACGCAATTGCAGCTCCCTTGTTTAAATGCTGGTACTCTTCGGTGAAATTAGTGACCAAAACGTGAGATTGGCGTTGCTTAAAGTGCGCAATGCCTCTTGCGACGGAGACACCGCGGTCGAGAAGCAACCTTCGATCACTCTCTACGATAGCGTCGATGTCAGAAGCAGCATCCTCACAGTAGACGGCGATCATCAAGCTTGCGCGGGGTGGCAGGGTGATGTGATCGTCGGCGATCCTGACAGCAGCACGGTGATCGGGGTTCGGCTGCGGCGTCGTGGAGTGATTGGAGGAAAATGTTATCGACTTGGTCTGCAGATCAATTATTGCGCCGTTGTCCGTCAAAAAGTCATTCCGAGAATCACGTCGCGGGAGCAGTTAGGCAGAACGACGAACGCCGCAGGGTACGTTGTGCCGTCTATGGTGACGCGCGATGTGCACGTTCCACTTGGCGTCACGAGGTGGCCTCCTGCTGTGCGTATGTGCGGACCGTCCCATCTGGTCATAACTTTCTTCAGTTTAGATGCAAATGGTCCGCTCATTACCGAATAGTCAGCTCCCGTGTCTACGAGGGCGACTACGTCAAAGCCGTCGATGGACACCTTGACGTCAGATGCAGTCGTCCTCGAGTTCCGGGTTCGTCGGGGCGTCGTATCTCTGCTTGTACGTGTTGATGGTCGGGCACTGTGCATCGTCGTTGTCGTCGTCTTCTCAACGGACGTCTCGGTCAGGTCGGGTACGCGTCGCGCCGTGTAGCTGTCGTCGTGTTCGGGAGTCTCGTCAGGGTTAGGTCGGGTCGTCGGGATGAGGGCATGTCGTGAATCACTGTCTTCAGCGCGTCCTTGCGTCGTTGGAGGGTTTCTAGTTTTTCGCCGTAGAGCAACTTCACCTCCAGAAGTTGCCGCCTTTAGTTTCCCCCGCGTGGGCTGGGGGACCTTCCACGGGCGAAGTCAGCGTTGCTACGGCGGTTCGGCGATTGGTAGGGGTAGGGCGACGGCGAACGGTTGAAACGCGCTGGGCCACGGCTGGTTTCAGATAGATACTCGTCGATCTCACGTGGTCGTTGGCCAGGGAGAGGGCGAGGTGCGTCGACGGAGAAACCACGCAGTCCGAGTCTCTTGTATGGGCAGCGACGGTAAATGTGGTCGGCCTCTCCGCAGTGGTAGCACAGAGGACGGTTATCGGGAGTTCGCCATACGTCCGTCTTCCTCGGCGTCTGGTTTCGGGCTACCGGGGGTCGGGCGGGTGACAGTGGGCGGTGTTACGGCGGGGCCTCTTGACGGCGTGTTGGAGCAGGGCGGAGTCGACGAACAGACGCGGAGTATGTCATAGCTTGTGGCTCTCGGGGTACCTCGGATGGCGTAGAAGTTCCCAACGCTTGTTGCACTTCTTCTCTAATCACGTCGGTGAGGGAAGCGACTTGGGGCTGCGGCGGCGTTGGGAGAAGTTTCCGCAGCTCCTCTCTCACTATTGCGCGGATAGTCTCGCGTAGGCTGTCGGCCGGGATCCGCGTGCTGCCAAAGTCGTTCGCATTGGCCGCGCCAACAAAGTTGCGGTCATACTGCTTAGCACGCATTTCGAGGGCTTTCTCAATGGTGCTGGCTTCGGTCACGAATTCGGCGACGGTTTTGGCGGATTTCGGACAAGTCCAGCAAACAGTTCCTCCTTCACTCCGCGCATTAAGAAGCGCAACTTCTTTTCTTCCGTCATTTCGGGGTCCGCGCGGTGAAATAGCTGCTTCATCTCCTCAACGAAGATCACGACACCTTCGTTGGGGTGTTGCGTGCGCGTTTCCAACAAAAGGGCGGCTCTTTCTTTCCGCACGACGGTAGTGAAGGTCTTAGTAAACTCGCTTTTGAACTGAGCCCAGTTTGTCAAGGAGCTCTCGTGGTTCTCGAACCAAGTGCGAGCCGAATCTTCCAAGTAAAAGAAAACGTGCCGGAACGTTTCTGCGTCGTCCCACCTGTTGAATTTCCGGACGCGCTCCAGTTTCTCCAACCATTCTTCTGGGTCTTCTGCGGGGGCTCCTCGGAACGATGGCGGTTCCCGGGGCTGCTGCAGGACGATTGGCGACGTTGTTTCTTGCACCATGGTGTTGGTTGCAGCGTTCCTTTTCTTGGGCCCTTCTGGCATCAAACCGAACTCGGGCGGTAAATCTTGCAGGCGGGGGCTGGCTCTTGTTGGACTGGCTTGGCGGCTTTTCGAGGTTGTAGTGGGCATGAAGGATGCGTACCCAGCACCTCCACCAGATGTCACGAAGACAAGGACGATGCAGTTGTGTTGAATGAAAAACACGTTTATTGGAGTGAACTTGTGCTCCCCTAACAACTCAAAAGAATACAGAGGCGGCGAAGCAGCCGTCAACAAAGTGACTTGCACAGTCGAATGTCGTCGAATCGAATGCCTCGGCGTCCGCACTGCAGGCTTTTTATCTTTTGGCGCGCGTGGTTCTCGAAACGTCGATTCGCATCGAGAACATAGTAGATCCAAGAAGATTATTCTGGGCTGTTCACGTTAGATCGGAATGCTCTCCCTATCACAACAGATAACACATGCGGCACAGAAAGAAAGAATAGAACACGCGCTTCCCTTGGCGCAGAGATAACACAGACCGGCGCAGCCGGGCGGTAAAAGCAAAACACAAATAAACAAACCCAATGTATGGTTCGCGGCAATATATGGCAAACGTTATGACGCACGCCTTTTTATTGTGACCAAAACCCGAAACATAAACAACCATGCGCTCACGCACTTGAGTAGTGCGCATAACTCGTTTCAGCCAGGCGCTATACGGCACGTGTTTCGCACGCACCTCGAGTCTACGATACATTACGGGTGGGGTGAGAAAAAAGACGAGGCATGCGTGAATATGCGAAACTTTTGGAGGTGATAATGTTTAATGCATGATTACACGCTCGTGTTGTCGGGTGTTTTGTGTTCTATAGTAGAAAAGTATTTTTTATTGTGGGAGCATTCTATGCCGGGTATATCATAGAGATATAGAGTAATGCCTTACATCTACACAGAAATGTGTGACTGCGCAAGTCACACAATTTATTGCTTATAATATCGTAAATTTGCGTGAAATATTATGCGGAAAAATGAGAAGAAAAACAGGAAGAAACTAAATAAAAGTGTGACTATTGGTAGCCAAACCTGGAAATTGGGCTATCGATACCCAAAACAACAAAGGAAAAATAAATAGTAAGAAGAACACGAGAAATGGAATAAAAAACCATCGAGGCCTTCCTAATGTAGCACCATTGTGATTACAAAAAATTGGGCCCATCTCCCCGCGAGGGGGACTCGAGTAAATACGTCGCATAGGGGGTGGGTGTATTGCGTTAACGTTTAGTGTTTGGGGAGTTGGTGGTAGTGAATGCGTTGTATCAGCAGCTTGTTGACGTAGTTTGAACGAGTCAAGGATATAGGGCGCGTTCGTAGCCTTTCATTCTGTGTCGGTTTTGTGGCGCAGTGGAAAGAGCACCATGTACCTGGCGTTCCGCCCACAGTTAGTTAATGCGTTGTATCAGCAGCTTCTTGACGTAGTTTGAATGAGTCAAGGATATAAGGCGCGTTCGTAGCCTTCCATTCTGTGTCAGCTTTGTGGCGCAGTGGGTAGAGCACCATGTACCTTGCGTTCCGCCCGCAGGGTCGTGGGATCGAAACCAGGCGCCGGTAAGTATTATTTTTTTATATAGTGTAGGGGGAGGGGTGCGGTCAAGGATATAAGGCGCGTTCGTAGCCTTTCATTCTGTGTCGGCTTAGTGGCGCAGTGGGTAGAGCACCATGTACCTTGCGTTCCGCCCGCAGGGTCGTGGGATCGAAACCAGGCGCCGGTAAGTATTATTTTTTTATATAGTGTAGGGGGAGGGGGGCGGACTACTACGGACAACTAGAACGGGTGACATCGCGAGTTAAAGAAATGCTTTGCATTTAAAAAAATAATAATAAAACTAGAAATTTAACGAGCGCGATTTAAGTGGAAACAATGGAGCAAACAATTTTGTAAATAACAAAACCAGATCGCGTAAGCGGAAAGGGAAAAACAAAAACATAAATATTTTTTCAGCTACGTAAATATGCAGGGAGGCAGAAAGCCAGATAAGTGGGTGGAAATTCAAAAGCAACTTGAACGGGAAGGAATAGACGTCTATGCTTTAGCCGAGACTCACCTCCGGGACCTAGAAGCCCCACCTATCATAGACAATTATGTCTGGGCAGGTTGCAACAGGACCACAGGAATGAAGAAAGGGGGAGGCGTTGGCATGCTCATTAAACAAGGGACCGACTGGCAGAGAGTGCATGAAAGCTGTAAAGAGCATCTATGGGTTAGAGGCACCATAGCGGGGAAAAATACATGGTTAGGAGTGGTGTATCTGTGGACCGGAAGTAGTGCTAGGGAGGAAAATGAGGAAATGGTAAACTGTTTGAGAAGAGATATAATTGCGTTCAAAAATTCGCGCGAAATATACATAGTTGGAGATATGAATGCCCATGTAGAAGGTTTGGATGGATACACAGACCAAAACGGTTCTCTAGTGATAGATCTATGTCAGTAAAACCGGCTTGTTATAGTAAACACGGAAAGCAAGTGTGACGGACAAATAACGTGGGAAAGCGGTAACAGACAGTCCAGTATAGACTACATTTTAGCATCCGAGACAGTATACGGAAGGCTGCGGGAAATGAGGATAGATGAAAATGGAACAGACGCTTAGGAAGCGACCACAAGTGGTTTACCTTGCACTTTGGAATCGCAACCCGGACAAATGTAGAATTAGGTACAATAGGAGGAACTAATTTGAATAATGAGCAGTTAAAGATCATCGCTGATAGACTGGAAGATGAAATCAAAAATACCCTGGCAAAAATTGGGATTACGACGAAATGATTGCGTTCATAAAAGGGAAGATGAATGAAGAAAAGCAACGAAACCGATGGAAAGGGAAGCGAAAGCCGACAAGCTGGGGGAATAAAGAAATAAAAGAGGCTATTTACCAGCGAAGAAAGGCGTCGAGAGAACATAGAGAAGCAAAAAGAACCGGTATGGAACCGGAGGTAGCGAAGGAGAAATGGGATATCTACCGTGGAAAAAATCTAGAAGTGCAGAAAATGGTGCAAGCAAAGATCAAGCAGAAAAGCGACCAATGGATGGCAGAAATACGGAAAAAAGACAAAAGCGCATCCAAGAAGTTTTGGAACCATGTAAAATCACTAAGCTCAAAAAACGATAACCATCAAAAATTCCTGATTGATGAGGAGGGGGAACATTTAGAAGCAGAGCACGCGTTGGCGCATATTCATCGAGTGATTAGTGAGAAGTTCAGGACAATAGTGGTAGGAAAATCTGCACCGATAACATCAGCGCCACAGAAGACTGCGGAAAGGGAAATAAGTTTGAGCAACCTTGATTGGAAAAAAGCAGAGGAAAAGGTTTCCCCCCAGACAGCAGTGGGCCCAGTCAGAATACCAATGCAACTGATAAACCTGCTTAGACCTACAAGTCAGGAATCGTTTATGCAGACAATAGATAAGGTGATAGAAAGCAAACAGATACCAGAGGACTGGCTAGAAAGTAGGATGAATTTAATATATAAAGGCAGAGGAGACAAAGCCAGTATTGATCCATACAGACCACTCATAGTAACGTCAGTGGTGTATAGATTCGTAATGCAGGTGATAAAATCAGAAATTCAAGCATGGATGGAAGAAAATGAAATACTTGGGGAACTGCAGAATGGATTTAGACAAGACAGGTGACTGGATGACAATTTGTTCGTGATAACGCAATGCATTGAAATTGCGAAAGCACAGAATAGACCACTATGGATTACGTTCTTGGACAATAAAGGGGCATGTAGAAAAAGAGGTAGAGGAATAAAGAGAAGAAGAAGAAACTGCTCGGAACGGTGGCCTCCTGCCTCTCTGCTTCTCTTCGCCCGCCCCTTTCTTAACATTTGGTGCCGAAAACCCCGTGCGGCAACGATTGACTTCAACGCACGACCTCAAGGGCCCGTCTTTCATCTGCTCCGCCCCTTCGCGCTGCGAGTGGGGGAGGAATCGTTTAACGAAGTGGTCCTGGAACGTCACGGCTGGGGGGACGATTA
The DNA here is from genome assembly GCA_013339765.2 of Haemaphysalis longicornis. Lineage (NCBI taxonomy): Eukaryota > Metazoa > Arthropoda > Arachnida > Ixodida > Ixodidae > Haemaphysalis > Haemaphysalis longicornis. The sequence goes on along the minus strand of CM023449.1, from coordinate 157,048,260 downwards.
GGTGCAGCCTACCGCGTAATGGAGCGACTGAAGAGCAAGATTTCTCCGCGAAGAGCCAAGAATACGAGGCTTATAAAGGAAGCTCGCTCGTTGCTCGACGCTGGATGTCAAGACATCGCCAAGCTCACGGGCTTGCAAGATCGACTCATGGCCAACCACGCCGAGCTCTTGAAGATCAGCGAGGAGCTCGAGGCCTTCCTTACGGCGGAGGAACAAGACATCGAGTATCAAGCGGCCGAGGAATACAATGATAGGACCCTCGACACGTTGGCGGAAATTCGATGCAAGATCGACTTTCTTGAACGAGCCGCTCAGAACGCCCCACATTCGCCGGCTGTTAACGAAATGGTCCCGTTCAGACAGGAAAGTGCGGCCACGACCTCGGGACCTCGGCTTCCGCCGCTGGACGTACCGGTCTTTCGAGGTGAGCTTCAGCTTTGGACGGGTTTCTGGGAGCAGTTCGAGCAAACCATCCACAACAACAACGCTCTGACGCCCACGTCGAAGTTTTATTATCTGCGCCGTTACGTGATGGGGGAGGCGGCTGCAGCAATCGCAGGCTTACCGACCACAGACGCCTGTTATGCGGATGCTATAGAAATCCTCAAGCAGCGATACGGGAACAAGCGAAGGATTCAGCAGCATCATCTTTCCGCACTGAGGAATCTGTCGCCTGTAAAATCGTCTGCTGACATACGGGGGCTCAGGCAGCTCTACGATGCGGTGCAGCTGCATAGCCGCTGCTTGAACTCTCTGAAGGTGCCCACCTGCAGCTTCTCTGCCATGCTCGTAGATATATTGCAGCACGCGCTCCCACACGATATTGTGCTGAATTTTACTAAAGAGAAGCGGCATCGAGAGCTGACCTCCTCCCCAGGGTACGGCCCTCCTCCAGCCAATTCATCGGGAGAGCTGAACCCTTCCCCAGCAGACGAGGCACTCCCAGCCCGCTCATTGGCAGTGACAGCTGAAGCGGACGATGAATTGAAAGAGCTGCTCACCTTTGTGAGGATGGAGCTAGAGAGCCGCGAGCAGTGCTGCGAGTTGCCCAAGCGACAAGTTGCTGGCAACCGACCAGAGAAGCAGCGAAGTTGCCCCTTCACGGCGTCGGCATTACACGTCACTGCCCGCAAAGACCGAAAGGAGGAGTGCTTCTTTTCCCATTCCCAGAAGCACAGCACGCGTTCATGCACCGCCGACCTCTCGCTGGCTACTAAGAAAGAGCATCTCGCAAGGGACAGAAGATGTTTTAGGTGCACGACCAAGGGTCACCAAGCGAGAAACTGCAGGGCCAGATTGAGTTGCGCGTCGTGCCACGGGAGGCATGCAACCACCATGTGCGACCCTTCGTTCAAAGGCAATAATGCAACCGAGGGTGCACCGGGAGCAACGGTCTGCGTATCGGCCCCGGTTCAAGCGTCTGGAGAGAGCAGCAACGAACAGTCGAACGATCGTTCTAAAGACAATGGGGTGTACCTTCAGACGTTCCGAGCATGGTTGAGCCACGACGGGAGGAGCCGACTCGTTCGAGGTATACTCGACGGCGGAAGCCAGAGGTCGTTCATCACCGAAGACCTCGCAACCAAGCTGCGTTTGAAGGTTGTGAACGAGACGACGGTCGCATTCAACACGTTCGGCAATGCTTCTACTCCGTGTGCGCAGAAGCGAAAAGTCGTTCAAGTTCCCCTTCGGAGCCAACACGCTACAGATGTCCACTCCATCGTAGCGATAATGGTACCTGTCATCTGCCAAGATGTATCAGCACCATCAGCTGATATCTCTTTCGTAGAAGATCTGCGAAGACAGGGCAAGGTCTTTGCTGACCAGCAGATGTTCATAGGAGTAGATTCAGAGCCCGGCCTCGGTCTGCTCATTGGATCCGACTACCTTTGGCGTTTGCTAACGGGAGAAGTTATTCGGAGCCCGGATATCGAAGGCCTGGCGGCGATAAACACTATTTTTGGGTGGACGCTTCAAGGTCCGTCTCGGCAGAAGGCATTCCTAGATGGGGGAACTCACCTCATGGTCTGCGTTCTGAGGGTGAGCAGCGTCACGGAAGACGAATCCGCGTCAGAGCTCTTGCAGGCTTTCTGGCAACTGGAATCAATGGGCATAGCGGACTCGAGCGAACAATCTACTGATTGCCTGGTACAGTTTAAACAAACAATTCAGAAGAACAACGGAAGGTACACTGTTGCACTCCCCTGGAAAGAAGGCTGGAAGAATTCCTTGACGGACAATCGTGACATCGCACTGAACCGGCTGCAGAGATTAGTAAAGCGACTTTCTCACCAAGAAGGGCTGCTACAGAGGTACGACACAGTGATCAGGCAGTACTTGTTGCTCAACCATGCTGAAGTCGTACCCAAAGTAGTTCCTGACGATCGGGTGGTTTACTACATGCCGCATCGCGAGGTCGTGCGCGAGGAGTCACTGACAACCAAGCTGCGAGTTCTTTTTGACGCGTCCTCGCATTCACAAGGTGTACCATCCCTCAATGACTGTCTCGACAAAGGAACGAACCTCAACCCAGAGTTACTTCAGGTTCTGCTGCGGTTCAGGTGGTATCCCATAGCTATAAACTCGGACATAGAAAAGGCATTCCTTCAAATCGAAGTGCAAGAAACGGATCGGGACGCTTTCAGATTTCTCTGGTTTGAGAACATTCCCACCAGTTCCACGGAAAAGATGGTCGAATGGAGAATGACGAGAGTGCCATTCGGCTCAACCTCAAGTCCCTTTCTGCTCATGGCCACTATCCACCATCATCTGGATACGGTGAGCGAGGACGACCATGACTTCGCCAGAAAACTGAAGAAGTCGTTTTACGTGGATGACTTACTCATAGGAGCGGACACATACAACGAAGGATTGGACGTTTACGAGAGATCGAAATCTATAATGAGTAAAGCTGCTATGAATCTTCGTAAATGGAAAACTAATAACAAGCAGCTTCAGAAGGTTTTTGACCAGAAAGAGGAAAACGTTGACGGAGCATCAACTTCTGGGACCGTGCTGGGAATGCTTTGGAATACAGAGCATGATTGTTTTGACTTATCGCCCAAAGCAGTAACCCAGTACTTGGCTTCGGTCACATCTAACTCGAAGCGTTCTTTGCTGAAGACGGCGGCCAGGATCTTCGATCCACTTGGAGTTCTCGCGCCATTTACTGTCACAGCTAAGATCCTGTTTCAACAATTGTGGATGAGGCAGGTGTCATGGGATGCTGAGCTACCCACCGATGTAGCTATGTTGTGGAAAGCCTGGTGCGCCGATTTACTCCAGCTGGTTTCGATTAGGATCCCACGGTGCGTGAGACATGGGCTTGACACAGTAGTGAAAGCTGCTGACATTCATGTTTTCGTAGACGCCAGCTTGAAAGCATATGGAGCGTGCGCATACCTCAAGGCTTCAGACACCAATGATCATGTTGTCACTTCCTTGATTATGGCCAAATCTCGAGTGGCACCGATGAAAGCCTTGACTCTTCCGAAACTGGAACTGATGGGCGCAGTGGTAGGAACGAGAATGGTGAAATACCTGCGAACATCGTGGGATACGTTGTCGCTGAGCGTTGTCATGTGGACGGATTCTACAACCGTACTCAACTGGATCCGAGGGCATCTGAACAAACAAAACCAGTTTGTCCGGAACCGAATACTTGAAATTACAACTGTAACCAAACCAGAGGACTGGATATATTGCCCAGGTGAAGATAACCCTGCAGATTTGTTGACGAGAGGTGTGTCGGCGACTACTCTACGTGAGAGTCGAATATGGTGGAGAGGCCCAGAATGGCTGCCGAAACCGCATTCTGACTGGCCTACTGACCCAAGCAGATTGAGAGACGCTTGCGGGGAGCAGATGGTGCCCCCACAGCCGGGTGATAAGGTCTCTCAGTTTGCAGGGGTGCTTCTTCAGACACAGGGAAATTCAGAGCCCATTTTATGCCTCGAGAGATTTAGCAGTCTGCAAAAGCTGCTGCGTATCACAGCACAGGTCTTCAGGTTCATGGAACGTTGTCGACGTACGCGAAGGTCGTTTCCTGCGTCGATCACCGCCGAGGAGATGGACAGGGCCGAGATTTTCTGGATACGGCATACCCAAAATGAAGTTTTCGACCGAGAGATCGGGCAACCGTGCACTTTGTACTCCAACAACGCGCTCGCATTCAGAAGAGCTTCAAGAGATATCAAAGAGGCACGGAGGATAATGGGCACCTCTCCATTATCCTCATTTCTCGCCACCAACCGGATTAAGTGGAAATTCATAGTCCCAGCAGCGCCGTGGTGGGGAGGTTGGTGGGAGAGGCTGATTCGCTCCGTAAAGTCAGCCTTGCGGAAGGTGCTTGGAAAGACGAGCCTGAGCGCAGAGGAGCTGACCACGCTTCTTACAGAAGTAGAAGCTGTCATCAATTCAAGGCCTCTTACTTATACGTACACCAGTGCGGAGGAGCCCTCGCCTATATGCCCTGCGCACTTTCTCATTGGAACTTCCTTGCTGAGCATACCTGGCCCAGGCAATGAGGACGACTCCTACATCAACCAGGTGACACGTGAAACCACAATTAGCAAGCTTCGGTACCGGCAGAAGCTTTTGGACCACTTGTGGAATCGCTGGAGAAGAGAGTATATCCTTGAGCTGAGGTCCTTTCATCATCATCCAAGTGCGTCCAACCGAAGTTTACAAGTTGGGGACGTGGTCTTGGTGGAGGCAACTGGCACCCCCAGGAGCCTTTGGTTGCTGGGCCGTGTTACAGAAGTTTTTCCTGGACGAGACGGGCTCACTCGGGCCTGTAGCTTGAAGCCGCAGGATGGGAAGATAATTAAGAGACCGGTGCAGACACTTCATTTCCTAGAAATGGGACCTCCATCTTCTGGTGGGGAGAGAATGTAGAAAAAGAGGTAGAGGAATAAAGAGAAGAAGAAGAAACTGCTCGGAACGGTGGCCTCCTGCCTCTCTGCTTCTCTTCGCCCGCCCCTTTCTTAACAGGGCATATGACAACGTAAACAGAGAACGGCTGTGGATAATGTTGAAACTCCAGGGATTAGATGACGAATTGGTACGGTTCCTAATAGCAATCTATAAGGACAATAGAGTGCACCTTACTTGAGAAGGACAGAAATGCGCCCAGCAGGTCAACATCCATCGGGGACTGAAACAGGGATGCCATTTGAGCCCAATACTGTTCATGCTTGCTTTACATGGCAGGGTTAGAAAAGAAACTGGAAGTCAAGTGGGGTTTAGTCTAACCCATATGCTGCAAGGCGAAGTGGTAGAACAGCATATTCCGGGAATGTTATGCGCAGACGACATTGTTCTTTTAGCTGATAACCAAACCGATAGGCAGCGGCTAATAAATATTAGCGGCCAGGAAGCCACCGACCTCGGTTTAAATTTCAGTGCAGAAAAATCAGGAATAATGGTTTTCAATGATGCTACCTCTGACGTAGGGTCTATCCATCAAGGCGAATTACCTAGAGTGAAGGAATATAAATATTTGGGAGTGTAGATAAACGAAGGGGATAACTACTTAAGAACTCACGAGGAGCAACTTAAGGTTCAGGGAAAGCAAAACGCAGCTATAATGAAGCATAGAGCTCTGTGGGGGTATAACAAATATGAAGTAGTAAGAGGGATATGGAAAGGAGTAATGGTTCCGGGTCTCACGTTTGCGAATGCTGTACTCTGCTGAAAATGAGACGTCCTATCAGGCCTTGAAGTAAACCAGAGAACGGTAGGACGTTTGGCCTTAGGCGCGCATGAAAAAACAACTAACGAAGCAGTTCAGGGAGATATGGGCTGGGCGTCGTTTGAAGTTAGAGAAGCTCAGAATAAAATATGCTTTGAGATGAGGTTGAGGGCAATGGATCAACGAAGGTGGGCAGATAAGGTTTTTAGGTACCTGTACTTGAAAAGCGTGGACACGCAGTGGCTATGGAATACTAGAAGGCTAACGATGAAATACGGAAAGAAAAGTGGAGAATCCAAAACAGCCAAGGTAACCGAAAAAGAGGCAAGGCAGATTGAAACGAATAAATTGAGGGAAAAAATGGAAGCTAAAACGTCGTTAGAGATGTACACGTCTGAGAAATTGAACATCAGAAAGGAAAATTTCTGCGATAATTCCCAGGGCAGTGCTTTGCTTTTCGAGGATAGAGCAGGTTGCGTACGAACTAAGAGTTTTGTGGGGAAGTATTCACAAAATTATGGGGTATGCGTGGCCTGCGGAAAAGAAACAGAAACTGTGCGGCACATCTGGTTAGAATGTGAGGGTATCCATCCAAATCTACATGAAGGGAACATTGGGCTTCCAGAAACCCTATGATTTAAGGGTATCACAGGCGAAGTTAACTTCAAGGCTGTCGAGGGGACGAAAAGAATATTAGAATTCTGGTGGACGAAAAGCAGAGAGGGGAATATTGGCTAGTACAGTTACCACATGTAACACGGACAAATAAAGTATCTCATGCCTAATAAGCTTTAGTGCTGCCCTAAGCTGCGCTAGTATTAAAACAAGAGTGTAAAACATGGTTATATTAGTCCTTTTTGGTAAGATGACATGTCATCACCCCTGCTTCAAAGGGGAAACCAATAGAAATCATCATCATCACAGAGACACATCAACTGTACCGAGTGAGAGCGATTAATTTTATAAAGAATAAAAAACAATCAGAAGGAAAACTCCGTTCTGGAGTATTCGTTCATTGGAATACTCCAGACAAAAAAGTGCCGTATTCGTCAAAGAGGGAAAGAGTAAGAGAACTTACACGGTTGTATAATTCTCGACATTTCTGTAAACCCTTTACAACACGAAAAATGAAAAAAAGTCTGAACACGTCAACATTATTGTGTGCTCATGCATGCTTCATACGAGCAGAAACCACCACATTGTGTTAGTATGTTGGAAGTACAATAGGAGGTCCACTTTGGAAGTCAGCGACAAGAGGTGACCATAAAGAGGAACAAGAGGTGAGCGTAAAGAGATGTCCATAAGGAGGTCGGTTTTACGGCATGTGATGGCTGTGAAGATAGAGCCACGCTGCTTTTTCTGGAGGCGCAGCGCTTCTACTACTAGGCTGCTGCCGTCGTCAATTCACTGCGGTGCGTTTGGGACATGACTTGTCTGGGTGGAGAGAATGCCGTGGAAATGCTATCCTTTGCGACGACAGACCGCTCTGCTAAGTGCCGTATATTATGTGTGCATCGGACAAAGAAGGTATAATTATTGCCCTGAAGCCCCCACTGCAGGGGCGGCTTCTCAGGAGACATCATTCTGTCGCACACCACCGTGGGGCCAGTTGCTCTTCGCCCAGCCACCGCATTTCCCCCGATACATCGGATTCGGTATGCGTTCTCGCCGCCGCGTGCTTGCTCGCCTGCGCAGTGTTAAGACCCCCTGCCCCTCATTGATGTTAAACACCTGGAGCACTGGGAAACCCTGCTACGGAGCTCCTTTCCCCTAACGCAGCTTCGCCTTGTCCAGATGGCCGAAGAAGCCGCCAGGTAACGGGATCTCCTGGCTGACTAACGCGGTAAATAGAGCCCAAGCTCTCTACACCTGGGCAAATAAAGTTCTTCCTCTCTGCCTTTCTCTTGACCCGTAAGCGGTGGCACTAATTGATCATTCGGCAAATGGCTGAGGGGTAGAGGTCTGCGGGAATTTGGCCTGTGCCTTGCCCTTGCACGGAAGCTGGAGGGGCGCGTCCGAGAGAGTAATACCGAGGTGTTACAAGAGACAAACTGAGCGTAAAAGAGTGTTCTTGTCTGAGCTCTCATCTACACAGTTTGCGGAGAGGCAAGGGGTCTGGATCGTTAAAGCTAGGTTGGGATGTGTGAGACCCCTAAGGGAGAGGTGATTTGGGGATCGCGTCGGGAGTTTAGGGTACAGCTGTGTACTGGGGAACCAGGCAGGTCCTGCGGCGGCAACAAAGTCATGGCGCTCATTGCCCGAAAGGTTTGCATACGTTATGAGCATATGAGAGATGGGGTTTCAGGCGATCGAGTGACTTGTAGGCACTTGGAGCTAGCGTCTAAGTGAAGTTGGAAGTCTTTGCTATGTTATTAGCAGTATTCATGCATCCAGTTACTCTAATGTGTCCAGTATCCATGTAAGCAGTTGCTCTATTGTAAATAGTTGTATATAAAGACATCGTTTCTCTTGATCAATTCCAAACGCCTAGAGTTCGTAAATTCGGACACCTTGTCCAAGCATTTCAACACCAATTCCCTGAAAATCCTCCTGGCAAATCATCCGGAGCCCGGGTGATTTGGTAGCTGATGAAAACCGCACTTCGGTGAAACGACATCCCGTCGTTCCTGACATCATGTGACAATCGGTCAAGGCAGCAGGAACGTGTGTACTAAAAAAAATTTTGCAGCCAATTTACCTGGAGCATCGCCGCCACCACTGCCTGAAGAGAGCTTGCGCTGCTGAGCGTGAGGCCGCGTATTGGATTGCCGGCGCGGAAGTACATGCGTTTTAAGAGACGCAAAAAAGAAAGGGCGGTCCACTTTTGGCGATAGTTCGGCATTTACACGCATTGTGTGTCAGGCAGTGGGGAGGCACTACGGCGACCCTAAAAGGTACGGTGAGACCTTGCCGTACATTTGGTACATTTGGAGGAGTTGCGCAATCGCCATTCTTCGGTACCGGTATGGCCATCGGTGTAGATTAGGAAAGCCCTGATTCTCACTCACTTTCCAAGTCCACACAGGTAATAATGTCTTGAGAGTAATGTGCTCTCGATGTAGCCCATTGGCTTGCGGCGGCTGGAGAATGCATTGCCGCCCCCACGCGGGCCAGCGATTATGCCTAGACGTAGCACGACTTTCTTAACTTGGCTGGCGGGAGCGCAGTGGTGGCTCAGTGACGTGGAAGTAGGGGCCGTACTCGTCGCGGGTATTTGAGGCTTAGACAGGTTGCCGTCCCATTTGTGCTCTTTAAATAACCAAAGTGTTTCAAAAACATCCAGTAGCGACAAAAATCGCTGTTTTGTGGACGCCTTTCACCGACTTCTGAAAGTCTTCGCAACAAAAGAAACGCACCATCCAAATTACAATTCCTCATACCAGGTGGTTCGGGCTTTGCGGAACTGCACCAGCCAATCAGTCACGGTACTTTTGTCTGATCTTTGTCCTGTAATGAGCGTGCTTTTCTTATTAAATTATCCCTAGTCATTCATGAATATGACAATGTACAGCAGTGTGCCTGGTTTTGTGTAGCCTCAATAATGAAGATCTTGTGAGCCGGGTGTTTTCATCAACGCACAGCTGCTCACAAAGAGCCGAGTTCGTAATAACGACATTGCGAGCCGAAGCAGAATAATAGGTCGTGTACGTTTCAAAAATACCAGTTTTTCATCCATTTAAATCGTGACGCATTGGCACTTGCGAAACCTGTGACCAATGGTGCGCACTGTAGACATCGCCATACCTTGCTTGTACTGTTTTACATCCCCCCGCTGATTTCAGATAACAAGGGTCGCTAAAATGGGCACGTTTAAACGGAGATGAAGTTCAGAAAATGCAGAATTTCACCTTCGAAGAGGTCAGCTTCACGCCTTTGTCTAAGCGAACTTGAACGCTACTATCGACGCTGGCGTGATTTCTCGTACACCTAATTACCACCTGAAAGCAAATGATCAGAACCTCTCTTTTTTCTCGCCTATTTGAGTGACCTGTAATCCCGATGTTGTTCGTTCGAACCAGACAACCGCACTACTTATCGTTCGGCATAGGCAGCACTGGAAGGAGTGAAAAAAATTCAAATGTGCACTACAGATTTATTTCAGCAGCTCTCTTTACTAGACCCTTTTTTAAGCATGGGAAAGATGTGCTGGCCCACAATGATGGACTATTGCCCTTAGCCGTTATAGTAAACAAAACATCTCATTTCACTTCTTCACTTAATGAAAATGCATATCGTCTAGTCACAGGAGCCCAATAAAAAAACAAATGTGTTTGTGGTCACCTTTATCGGTATATGGCTGCCGTGAAATAAGTACAATTTTCGTGCTCATGTCACACCCGCCGTGGTGGCTCAGTAGTTAAGGCCGTTGTGCTGCTGAGCACAAGGACGCGGGTTCGATTTGCGACTGCGGCGGCGGCTTTTCTGATGAAGGGGAAAAGCAAAAACGCACACGAGCACGAGATTTCGGCGCACGTTAAAGATCCCAGGTGGTCAAAATTAATCCGGAGCCCTCCACTACGACGCGCCTCATCGCCGGCGTTGCGTCCCCGCGTTAAACCCTAAAATCAAATCAAAATCAAACCGTGCTTGTGTCATATAACTATGCGAAGAAAGGCCACACCACGCATTCGCTGTAAACCCCCAGTATTCACCGTTTTATAATACAAAACAGTGTATCTAGCAAAAAAAGCGAAAAGAAAACTCGGCTACGTTTTTATGCTTCGCAAACGCAGCTTTTTCAACTACAGCCTTTTAAACTATGAAGAGAGCTTGGTTAAAAAGTCTCGGTTTATTAAGTGTCACACCGATTGAAAAAAAAAACCGCAAGTAACGACCGCAGTTGCGCGTGCATGCGGTATCATGAGAACCAAGTATGGGACGCTGACTTTATGTCCCTCTTGTGTGTGGTATCCGGTGCCAAGGTTCTCGAGAATGGGGCGGTGAGCGTTCGTTCCGGACAACCTCTCCAGTAGCGAGGAACGCTGTGCCTTTGCGATTTCCCTCAGTGTATTGAGGATTCCCAACTGGAACAGAAGGTCCGTGCCGGTGGATGCCGGCAGGCCCAAGGTGATCATGCAAACCTTGCGATCTTGTAAACCTTCCTCCGCGCAGCGACAAGATGAACAGGTGACAGTCGGTCGCCCTCAAGCAACTGCAAACGCGCACGAACCCTAGCCCAGCACATTATAACAGAATGTATACGGAAATCTACACGACGAACACATGTGAAGTCTACCGCAAAGAGATAGCCACCTAAACCCACATGGTGTGGGATTGTAACAATAATCCGCATGGTGCTAACTCTGAAACACCTCTCGCCGCGGCTTTCCACTGCCTTTTGCTGCCCCAACCCCGATGATGAACGATATACTCTGGGCCGTCGTGCAGGCCTGTGAGGCGGTGAAGCGGCAAGACTTCGACGCCCCCAAACGGGTGAAGAGAACCAGTGGTGACGGCCCCAAGCGGGTGACAGGCCCGGTCAGCGAGAGCTCTGCAAGCATTCAATAAAGTTTTTACCAACCAACTAACCAAGTATGGGCGTCCTAGAGTCGCTGAAGTCGCGGTTTCCCATAAGGGAGACAAAAGCGTAGGGCAGCAGCCAGTCGCAAAAACAAGACAAGACTACATAGCAGGGACTCATTTCTTCTGCCCTTGCCGACGCGTTCGCCTCATCAAGCTATCGTCCTACTTTTACGACATGCTTCAACAAGCGCAAAACTCGATTATAGAAAACGGGGAGTCGTTGATGTAGTTCTATGTCTTTACGTTTTTAACCTTGTTTTTCGTTCTTTTGTATGTTGTGAGCGCGACACACTGATGGAACGAAAATGCACCGTCTGCCGCCAGGGCCGCACGCGATTGCAATGGCTGGGGCTCCGTCGGTTTTTTTATACCCACTTCCGGCTTAGTAATGAAAACTGTAAAATTTCCTTCGTTGGTCTCTCCACAATCACGGACGTTTCAGCGCGCTCTCGAAACGGATGGGTGTGGCTACACTTGCTGGGTCCTGGTGGCAAAAATAAATTCGCACTGAAAGTTAACGGCGCCAAACACTCATTTTGTCTTTTAATGCAGCCGGCCTAGGAAACCACCCAAGTTTAGAACCGTTGGCCGAAACGTTTTTTTTTCGTCTTATCAGCGCACGTTCAAAAAAAAAACAAGAAAACAGCTAAACTTTCCAACTTGATACCAAAGAGTGCCCATCTCACCAGCTCCCATTGTCTTTGGCGAAAACGTGCTATTGTGAGATGTGAAGACCTCTGGTGTGAGGACTACCGAAGCAGGAAGCACTTTTGTGGTAGTGAGGATAATAATAGTAGTTAGACGGGAAGTATTTAAACATACTTTGGTGATGTCTGCACTTTATTCAAAAACGTGACCAAGGCTTCGACGCCGACAAACTGGATTCGTACGCTTAACAGTACTTAGGCAGGGAGTTCCCGGGCGCATCGCTTTGGCTACGCAGGAGTGACGTACTTTCGAGTGAGCAACAGTGCAGTTAGGAACCGCTCTTTGCGTTATGACCGCGCTGAGACTAGAAGCGACGCAGGGTACGGCTGGTAATAAAGGGGCAGTTGGGTAAAGCTCCTTCAACCTTAGCGATGATGGAGGTTTTGATGCAGACTCATATTTCCAACTCCGACTTAAACGTTGAGTGAACAAATGGTGCCGATATCGTAGCCTTCATACCCAACTGCTAGTTTCGAGAATAAGGGTGTTTAAAATTACTTGAGACGCAATCATTGAAAGCGGCGTTACTGCAGCGCGCTAATGTAAAAGCGGTTTTGAGGATCATCACCACCTTTACACTGTCAAATGGCTTCGATCTTTTTTCCACGCGATGCGCACCGGCTCGTTCCGGCCGTTGTGTATTGATAGACAAAGGTGGGTTTTGCGGCCTGCCTGTTAGCTCGTTGGGCTGCGCTCTTTCGCTCCCTTGATTTATCTTCCCTGTGTTGGCGTGGGTCGTCCCCTTTCGCTACTGGAAAGTTAAGTGTGCGCGATGCAATGACTTGCGCCATGGAACGCTTCGGAAACACCTCATTGAGTTGCTTCGCTGATACGTATGCGGATGCCGTTTTTTTCACTCAATGAGCCGTTTTTTGATATTGCCGTAAAATAAATCTAAATCATTCAAGTCTGTTACACTGGACGGCGACGCCAAAAGCTGTGCATAAAATGAAAAATCGGACCAGAAGGAAGGCCATTCGAAGGAATATTGCACAGTAGGTGGAATAAAATAACGAGAATAGTGGCGCAGGTGCCAGAAGAAACCTTTTTTCCTAGAATGAATGGAATGTTAGCACCTAATATTATTACAAAAAGTAAGAAGAAGACTTTCCGCATTGCGCCAGATAGGATCCTAAAGGAAGAAGAAGCAGTGCGTCGCACACAGCTGGCATTGGTGTTTTTATAGTCATGGCCACAATTATTTAAATACAACGCTTCACTATCAACCATCGTTCGAACATTTCTCCTGACGCGACGTAACAATACTAATGTTACCCGCAGAACTCTTTATAGGTTATGGAGTTCCTCGCGTCGGAGCTATGCAACACCGGTACGAGGCAAGACGCAGCGGAGGGCTCCGGATTAATTTCAACCACACGGGGATCTTTAACGTGTGACTAAACCAAGGCACACGGGTGTCTTCGCGTTTCCCTCCATCACAATTGGGCCACCGCGGCCGGGATCAGAAGAACGCCTTAGCCACTGAGCCACGGCGCCGGGTTTTAGAACTGAACTGACGGGAACGAACCCAAAATGTCATAAGCTGATAGGGCTGAATTTTGAATCCGTATTCAATAAACGTACACTGCCTGCTTTCCTATGGGAGCTTACTGGTTCCTGGGTAGGTTTAATATGCAAAGAAACTAGTATGATGAAATCCGCCAAATGCATTCAGCTTTGCTGTCGCAAGGCCACCGGGGCAAAAACAAAAGTAGAGGCATAGCCTGTTCGAAGCTTTTGAAGTAACACCAGAAAGGGCTATTTTAAAACTCGAAGTATGAAAAATCAGAGCGTCAGGGTGATCTGACTTACCCTAGGTTCTATTGTCAGGGCTCACACTAATGATGACAATAAGCCTAGAAAAACTCTTCTAGGAATAATATTTTCAAGTTCGAATGTCTACTACGTGTTGATATTTCTTTTTTTTTAAATATTTGATTTGGCCAACCAACGGGAACATAAAAAACGACTTCACTTTTTGGTGGAGGCAGTTTTTGGTGGAGGCAGTTTGGTGGAGGCAATTAGGCAGTTTTCGAATGGTTTTATTTAGAAGACAGTGTAGAAAAGTGGAAGTAATCAAGGGAAAATTGTTCAGGTAGAGCCAATGTATCAAGGAGTTCATAATTACCAAAGTTTAATGCACTGCATTTTTTTTTCAGGAGTTTCGGAGTGCCGTGACAGGAAATTCTCGGTGTGGTAGAACGTTGCTAAGGCGAGTTTAAGGCAGGGAGGGATAAAACGCAATTAAGGAATTAAGGATAAGGCAGATTATGGAACGGCACTTCGCTGCAGAAGATAATTTGAAGAAATACTGAGTCGTTGAGAGGAGCTACAAAAGTCGGGGTTGAGGGTTTAAAAAGGTTTCCCGGTGAAGTTTCAAGTGTTCCAAACAGCACAACTTCAACCGTGTATGCGCTGACAGAAAGATCGCTGAAAAACGACAAGGAAGGTGGCGCTTGTTCTTTCACTGCCACACAGTCCAGAAACGCGAACGTCTTTTTTTTTGGTTTTTGGTTTTTCTTTCAGACTTGTATACACAGAATGCTTAAAAAAAGCAAAAACAAATCTTTTTTCTAAAATCAAGTCGTTAGGCAGGCCACAAAGGCGTTATCTACCAGCGAAAAGCCTTTCGACGCACGTTGACCGCCTTGAAAAAGTTGTTCGGACACTTATAATCCGATTTAAACAGCCCCGGCAAACTCAGAGCGCAGGTGAAGAAACTCTCCTTATCCTCGCATGGAAGAGTTGCCGCAGCGCTCGTCTGTCAGGGATAGAATATCTAGAAGGATTTGCTTAACACTTCAAGACGCGGCCCATTCTTCTCTGTAAGCTTTCGTCCCATCTTTCAAGAAGACGGCGGGGGCCACGCGCACGGACTGTGCCTTCTACCTGGGTGAACACAATGGTTATCATTCCTGGACTCGCTGAAATAGCAACCATATAAAGCACCTGCATAGTTTTGGAAGGATTGATTCTGTACGGAGGTACTTCCTTCCCTTCTCACTCTTCCTTCGAGGAAATATATCCTGTTAGGGCACTTCCTGATGGAAGCCTTTCTTTCCGAATAAGACCATCATCCCCTCAGCAGTATAAATCTGCTGTGTGAAGGACGCAAAGCGGATAACAATTTACTAAGGCTTTTTTAGTGTGGATAACAATTGGTTGAAGCTTGTTACTTTCATGGTTGTTTCTGATTATAAACTTGTATTGATGCATGGGTGGGATTAACTTGGTATTTGTGTTCGTTTTGTATAATAGGGAGGAGCATGTAAATTTTGCGGACAAACTTCTGTCTACGAACACTGGTGAAATTTCGTTTCTTCACTTCACCGTTTGTTATTTATTTCCCTTAGAGTGGAGTTCATTATACGCCTATTTTCTTTTTTCTTCTCTACATTGGGTTAATGGCCCTCCCCTTCTTCAAGTACCGTCTCCCAGTATCCTATCTGTTACCCTCCTGGTACAACTTTTGTTAGTTTGTCTCACCACCTGGCCAGGATAAGTCCGTTTCAGCTTCTTAATTTGAACTATGATATCTTCTACGGGAGTTTGCTCCCTGATCAAGGATGGTCGTTTCCTGTCCTTCAGGGTTTCTCCCATCAATATTCGCTGCATTGGCTTGTTGCGACGACCTAAGTTTGCTTTCCAGTTGTTTAGCAAGGCGCAACGTTTCCGCTCCGTATATCATTACCGGTAAAAAACATTGGAAGAATACTTTTCTTTTTAGGGATAGGGGCAGCTTACTTTTCATTATTTGTGACTTGTAGCCGAGTGAGCCCAAACCAGTACCAATTCCGCACCAGATTTATTTCTCGTGGTTGGGATTAGCATTGACCACCGGTCCAAGGTAGTATATTGTTTTGTTTCAATATTTCGCTACCTATGGTGAATACGGTGCTTTCTGCATGCGTATTTGTCATTATTTTAGATTTACTCATAATTATTTTTAACCCCACTGCGAAGATTTGCGATTGCAGAGCTTCATATATTTGTTTCAGCTGATCTACCGATTCACTGAGCAAAACCAGGTCGTTTGCAAACCTCAGATAACTCAAGTATTCCGCGTTTACCCATTAACCTACGTTTTCCCAGTCAAGCTTCCTGAATAGCCCCTTCATAGGTGGTGCGAGCAATATTGATCAGACGGTATCTCCATGTCGCACTCCCTTTTGGATCGGGAAATTTTCTCCCTGTATGTGAACGGTTATGCCGCGCGAACATTCCTCACATATATGTCGTCTAAGAGCCCTATATGTCTCTTCGGTACCTTGGTTTTTTAAAGTCTTATATGTGTCACATGAACGGATGGTGAGGTTTTCTACACCAGCTCAGAGAGATGGACGCAGGAAAGCCGTTGACATGTTCAACACAACACACATTTATTGCACACTCGAAAAAACCCTGACGCAAAGCAGTCTCAAATCCAATTGCCCACATTCAATAAACAATCAAACCTCAAACTAAATATCTCAAATACAGTTCAAAGCAAAACCCGAAAATCTCTACAACACAGTTCTACACAATTAGCCGAAGTGCAACGTTACATCCGGTCCTAGTTAATTCCCTTTATACAACAACTCCCCAGTTGTGTCTTACGACTACGTCCATAAACGGAAGAAGGCCCTCCTGGTCATACGGCGCTGACGCGTTCGCACCCTTGCGTGTCCGCGACTCGGTGGTATCCGTCCTCGTCTCGCTTCGGTGCCGGCGTTCGATGCGCGCGGTCACTCCTTGGACGGCGTGTGCTCCGCGCCTCCTGACTTGTTTTCTCTGTGGCTACCTGGTAGTCGCTACCGCTGGAGGTGCTTGATGCTGGCGTTCGACGCGCGCGGTCATCCCTTGGGCGGCGTGCTTCCTCGGTGGCTACCCCCTGCTAGCCGCTGCCGCTGGAGGTCCCAGGTAGGTCTCGGCACGAACGTAGCCTTTCGGAGCCGTCGAAGCGAAGGTGGACGAAGCGGAGACGTTGGCCGCAGGTGTCCAACCGCAGCCGCTGGGGCCACGAAGACACAGGTTCGTGGTGCGCCTAGGATGCCGCAGCCGATGCGAATTCGGCCCGCTCCCGCCCAGGCTTGGTAGGAATAGTCGTTGGCCTGGCCACGTCTCCCTGGCTCGTTCCTTGAAGCACACGTACTCGTGCGCCTCCTGATTTCTTGCCTCCCGATTTCGTGCCTCTCGGTTTATTGCTTCCCCTTCTCTATGGGGGTCTCGCTTTTATACCCCTGGGCTCTCTCGTGGCGCACTCTCATTAGCTCTATGACTTTTCCATGTCCCTATATGGTCATCATTCCATTGGTCTCCTCCGTGGCGTTCTCTAATTGGCTGACAAGCGCGCTGCCATATTTGCCCATGATGCCCCGGTATTTCGGCGCTGGCATTCGCTCATTGGTGCGCTTCTCGCGCGCACTTCAAATTTCCGTTCCTTTGTTCTTTTTTCCCTTTTTTGTGGGGGTTTTGGTGCATCCCCTCTGCAGGGGTGCCCTGATATGTCTCTTCTGTTCCTTGGTTTTCAACACTGCCAACACTGCTCCGGTGTCTACTGAATCAAACGCATTTTCATAGCCTATAAATGTCATTAAAAAAAACAGGTGTATTACACTGCAGATGTTTTTATTATTTGATTTATGACATCGATTGCAGAGTATGCTTTTTTGAACCCAGGCAGTTTCTTGGGTTGCTGAAAAATCTAGGCTGTCACTGATGCAGTTACCTACTACCGCTGGAAACACCTTGTAACAACTGACGTGTCTGATGTGTCTGTAATTCTAAGATCTGTGTTGTCTCCCTTCAAATGAATCAGAACTATGCACGCGTTTTTGGAGGATATGGGCACTTTTAAAGTGCTTAGGCATTCTGATAATAGTTTAGAAAGCTTTTGCAGTAGCTATCTCCACCCTCTTTTAAAAGTAAAGTCAAAAACTGTGCAATATGAGATGGCCACAAAAAGGAAGGGAACACAGGACCGGCGCAGAATATCGGCGTGTGTCCTGTGTTCCCTTCCTTTTTCTGGCCGTCTCAAATTGCGCACTTTTATTCTTTAACGTTGAACATGCCCCAACTCGGCGACCAACAAGTTCTTCTCAACATTGTATAATGCCCACAGTTATGCCGTCCTCGCATGCAGCTTTGGCTTTTTGTATACCCTTGAGCGCCGTTCCTAGTGCCTCCTTATTTACTAGCGAAACATGGCAAGATAAGCTTGTGGGTTCAATAGTTTCCCCTGATGCAATTTCGCTGGCTTATAGCCCTTTGTAGAGTTGTTGTGCTACTTTTATTATATATTACATATTCCGCGTGATATAACTCTTTTCTTCGGCGGGTGGGTACATCCTGCCTCTGCTAATATCCAGCTTCCACTTTGTTGCCTTAAAGTTTCCTCTTATCTCCAGCGTTTTCTCGATCACTGCCACGTTGTGCGCACAAGCAACAATCGTTCTATTTTTAATTATCAATTTCTGGCAGCTTTGCCTTTTCAATTTGTTGCATCGTAGACTACAATTTCATTTTCTTACGTTTCGCAATAACTTCCCTTGTTTTCTGCTTTAGTTCACCATGATGTTTTCTACATGCTGTTTCTCCCACAGATGACACTCAGTCTGCAATGGCCGTGGTTAGGTTGTCGTTCAGCATGTCACCGCTGTCTCATCCTTAGTGACCCCGAATTTATTTCGTAGTTATTTTAAACTCCTCTATGCAGATTCTGACTGACTCGATAGAAAATTCCCTATGTTTCGCTAGTTTACTCCTTGCTATTTTGGGATGTAGCCATATTTTGCACCTAATCATCTTATGATCGCTGGACCGAGTCTTGCGTAACACCTCCATGTGCTGCACAATACCTAGGTTGTCGCTTAAAATGAAGTGTATTTTGTTTCTTCTTCTCCCGTTTGTACTTTTTCATGTCCATTTCCTATCCTTTCGTTAGCGTGACAATGTGGTCATTAGTGTCAGCGTATTCATTTCCGCAAATCCAAACTGTGTATGTCCTCGACTATTCTGAGTGCCTATTCCGAAGTTTCGCCCTGACCTTTCTCCAGTGTTGTACACGTTCCTCTAAAACAGGAACGAAAGCTCTTTCCTCCCTTTCCTTCCCAATTTTGAAACGCGTTCCCGGTACAAGTTCCTATATTGTGAAAGGAACACGTTCCCGTTACACTGCGAACATTGTAAGGTGTCGTTACATTACGTTACATTTGAGTTTTTCATTAAAATGTTGTGTCAGATAACCCTGAGGCGCAATGAGGTGAGCAATTTAGCACTTATATCACACTACGTATATTATTTGAATATGAACACCGCCGGCAGCTTGTTATCTGGAGATCAAAAGAATATAACAAAACGCTCCCAGAGCAATGTTTTCAGGGAGCACTCGACACATTAAAACATTTTTAACTGCAAGTGTGGTGCTCGCCCATTACAAATGCAACACATATGACGCTTTCCACTTGGGTCTTCAAAGGCGCAGTAAGGATACAGCGCTGCAGATGTGCAAATAAAAAGTTAGTTACATGCACTAACATTGATGTCTTGCACAAGAAACCACATAGAAAGGAGCAATGATAGGCATTTAGTAAATGCTGATTCAATATTACAGTATGAGGGAAAAAAGAATGCCCAGAAAACA
Organism: Haemaphysalis longicornis; assembly: GCA_013339765.2. Classification (NCBI taxonomy): domain Eukaryota; kingdom Metazoa; phylum Arthropoda; class Arachnida; order Ixodida; family Ixodidae; genus Haemaphysalis; species Haemaphysalis longicornis. Next base: position 157,028,716 of record CM023449.1, on the reverse strand, counting down.
CATTCTCAACTTAGGGGAGTCGTTTGTTCTAACTCAGCAAAAGTTGAATCTCGATGTTGGTGTCATACAGATGAACCCATTTTTTTTTCGTCAACACCTCGTTGGTAATGTTGAAGAGCCGTACCACCAAAGCTCTGGAAAGTACTACCCTGTCGTACTTGAGGATAAATTGGCTCAGTCCATCAGCTTCGGCAAACTGCCTCCCCATGCGCTCATAGGCGTGTGCTAGCATACAACCCGCACTAGCGACGGACAGTGGTTGTTTCTTGCATATTTTTTTTTTTCACTACCATTAAAACACTCTGTGGTGCCGTGCGCCTAAGTTTTACTGTTGCGGTTTGCTCCCTAAATTCTCGCACGCGCGAACAGCGGAGCCACTGCGTCAATAGAAGAGCCTCAGAGAATTACTTTGCCGGGTTGAGACTTCAGGTTTCCTTTTTTCCACACCCTTGCCTGCAGTAACTTTATTCTACGGTGTTTAAACTTGGCCGACAGCTTCTCGTTGTCTGAACGGAAGGAAATATGCGCCCGATATAGGCCACCAGCTTAGGGCTAACAACTTTTCTATGAAGGAAGCCTGGAGGGAAGAGGGGGGGGGGGTCGTAAGAGGCAGTACAAACCCTAACTTATTGAGGTAACGAAATTCAGTTTTCCTTATGGCGGTATCTTCCTGTCAAAGCCGTTGTTTCTTTCTTGTTGAGGTTTCTCAAAGTCGTACTTCATCTGGCTACATGCTGCCCGCAATAATTGCCCTTGCTGGAGAATGTATTCGTAAATGTTGTCGGACTTCACGCGGAAGATCAGCTTTATCTGAAGCTCTGTCTGGGCAAGGTCGCGCTAACATTGTGTTCCGAAGCGTGAGAGGTCTTGTCTAGCGTGCTTTGGATTGCAAAAAAAAATTCCTATCTAGGCGTTCCGCGACAATTTCGGTACATACAGCTGCCCCGACAGGGACGGCGCGGGTCTCGGGATGTTGTGTAAGAAGTATGGACAGTTTCGTATATTCCGGGACGGTTGGTAACTCTACATGAGTATACGCTACTCGGCTCTCCGTCGGTGCCCGCCTGAAGCACTGGTGGGAAATGGTCTGTAACAACACACAACAGTCGTCGCACGGCTATGATGCGAAGGAAAGGTGTCGGAATAACGTCCAGCAAAATTGAAAAAAAAATCGTCAAAGCAAACCTGGAAGTGGGCATCACGAAACCGGTGGTCCACTCGGTTCGTGAGGAAGTTTACGGCGGCGCGTTCGAGCGCCATTTCCCTTCCGTAGGGCGATCGAACGTCCGAGGCCAGATTCGGCTTGCAGCTTTCAGGGATGGTTGCTGTTGCGCATGAGATCAGATAGATCTCGCCTCGCTTTGGGTAGCAGCTGAAATATTCGAGCAATCTCAAGCGGAGAACTTGACGCCTAGTTTTTGCACGCTGTGAGCGCAACGCCGGCCACCCTGGTGTCCATTGACAAACAGCAAAGCAGTCTAGTACGGCCCCTTCGGCTGCAACGACTGCCTGTACTGTAGATAACACGTGTGCGGTGAGCACGGTACAGCCACGTCTTCTCCTGCTCGCGTTTCGTGTTCCACTCTTATACCCAAAAGAAAAAATTGTGGCGGAAGAGGAATCAAAGGGGCGCCGAAGCATCTGTTTTATGCGCTTCTGCAGCTGACGTGGCGACCTGGCCGTGAGCAGCCGGTGCATCCTGCCCGACAGGCTGCAGCCCGTTGCGCGGTTATTATTCTGCCTTTGACCTTCGAAGAAGCACGCTCCGCGGACGGGCGGGCAGATTGGGCAGCTTATGCGAAGAGAAACCCTGCGGGGGCCTGCGGCTTTTAGTACTAGTTTCAGCGTCAAAAAGCTGCCAAATCCTAGCGTGAACGTTTACAGAAAGCACGCTATAATGGAACGGTGGCGTTCCTCTGTTCCTCCCAAAAAGAACTAGTTCCAGGAACAACGTTCCGTACAACACGGCCTTTCTCCTATTCTATTTTCACCTAGTTTTGCGTTAGCCCCCCTCTCATAACAGTGCATTGTGTTGTTCCCTGGTTCATTACGGATTCGACATCTTCGTATAAACTATCTACCACCTCGTCATCGTAGATAGCTGGCGGTGCGTACGTTTGTACCACCTTTAACCTGCATTACTTCTTCTTGAGGAAGAGCAACGCGCACTAGCGCACAGGTGGTGTGGAGATGAGGAGGGAAGACAGTGGTGTTATCACAGGTAGTGTGGAGAGGAGGAGAGGTGCGGACGCCGGAAGACGGACGCCGGAGAGTCGACAAAGAGATGCTTTGCATCTAAAATTCGCAGGTTGTGGTAGCGCGCAGCGCTAACACAACCTGCGGGTTCGCGGCGGCGAAGGCGTCCACATAATCAAGCGAGCTAACGAGCCACTCCAGCAGAAAGCAAAAGGCGGAAATGTGAGGTGAAGGGTGGCACGGATTACTGAGCTTTATCTCCCATTATGGAAAGTAACAGCGCAATAAACGACGAGGAACGCAGAAGAAATTCACAAGACAGGCGCTGACTCACAACTAGTAGTTAATTGGAAAGAACACAAATTTATCGCCAACATGTACAATCTGATGTGTTGAAAACAAGCAGATATTGAAACCTCTGATAAAACCGCGTAAAGGCCTGACAACCGCTCACAGAGTTAGGCGGCATCTAAAAAAGCTTTTAGGTGCGCAGTACCTTAGGACCGCACAATGTCCGTCGGCGTCCGTGCGCATAGCATTTACACCTGCAAAGAATCACACAGGCACCGGCAGGATTCGAGCCTGTGTTGGTAGACCAGGTAGAGTTAGTGTCAGTCGTCATACCCATTGCGCTACGAACGTGAGTCTGTACCCGAGAGTCAAACGGCTTACTCCCTCGCCTGTAATGGTGCGGGATACGTTAGGACCTCCCAATGTCTGTCCGCGTCCATCCGTGCGCACACCACCATCAAGCGAAAATCAAGCGAAATTCGATTTGAGCTGTGAGTTGCAATTTCATTTGGGGAATAATCAATCTTAAACTCACGGCTGAAATCGAATGATGGTCTAGGCGCAAATCGGATATCACTCGGGGCGCAACTTAGATGTTATTTCGAGTCCCCGTACTCCGTACCCTCGTCATCATCCACGGAGTGCAGATGATGTCATTTTTTCCTCCTCGTACAGCGTCAGAGAAGGTTGGCTTACACACCCGGTTCGCCTCTTGTTGATATGATACGCTTAAACAACTTCTCGTGTCAGCTGGTCGGTCTGTATGTGTGAATAAAACGTCGCATTCATCAAAACAAGGCTTGCAACCACAGGCTCGGAAGTGCGCTGAGAAGTGGGAGGAGTTGTACTTTGTTGATTATTCAAATGTTCGCGCACGTGCGTGTTAACACATCTACCCAATTGCCTGCCAGAAAGCTGTATCCCGATTTCTGCCGGCACACCTCTCCCCCTTGAATGTTAACGACCCTTTCGTTATTCCCTATTCAAGGGAGCTTGTTATATTCCTGACTAACGACAACCCCATGCATTGCTACTCCTTCAGTGTGGACATTGCAAGCCGGTTCTATTCTTTAACTCATGATAGCCTCATACAGGCGTGAAAAACTTGCATTACTGAGGATAATGTGAACATGCCTTCCGATACAAAAGTGGTATTTCCATTGAAGCTTTTTTGGAGCTACTTGACTTCTACCTGCGTTACACTTCCGTGTGTTGGCAAAATAGGCTGTACATACAGAGGTCATGGGTAGGCATTGGGTCTAGCGTGGCAGCGGTGTTGAGCGAAATCTTTCTGAGTTGAAAGTTGTCTGGCCCGACTTCAGAAAAAGTTGATATTTTTATTTAGTTTAGATATGTGAACGATTTCCTGATTATCATGGACGTGGCAGATTGCAGAAAGCAAGTCGCTGAGATTCTAGAACTTTTCAACGGGGACGGTACGAGGGTGTACTTTACGGCTGAAGTTCCCGAGGGCCATACCCTACAATACCTTGACCTCAACTTAAAGTTGAAGGAGGGTCATGTATGTTTTGGGTACAGTGCCCGATCATCGAAGCCACTTCTAGACCAGAGATCAGCCCACTCCAAAAATGTTAAAAACGGCTTAACAATGAACAAGCTCCGATTAGAGTTAACAAAGTCGTCTGCGCCTGAGATTGCGGTCAGTTTTCAAGGCCAGGTTAATAGGAATAAAGCAGGCAGGTACCACCAGAATGCTGTGGCCAAACTTGCGAGAGACTAATAGAACTTCTAAAACGCAAACCAAACCATGACAAAAAACAAGATAAAAAGGAGAAAATAGGAGTTATTCCTTACGCGCACCACTTATCCCATGGTTTAAAAAATGTAGCACGAAGATACGGGGGAAACGTCGATCCTAAGCCCCACTCAGGCTTAGCCGTGTTTACCCGGCGATGCAGAGAAAGATAGATAACAAAGCGATAAAATCAAAACGATGCTGCAGCATCAACTACGATAATATGTTTCTGCCCTGTCGTACGGGTGTTGTGTACTGGTTGCCCATCAATTGTGCAAAACTGTATGCACAATTGAATAATAATCTAATGTATGAATAGTGTATGAATAATCTAACAAATGACATATCCTCCCACTTATCAGACATATCAGCGCACTGCAAGCGTGTGAGTGCAAGCCGTGTTTTGATGAATACAACATTTTGTTCACACTTAAATACCAGCTAACACGAGAAGTGGTTGAAGCGTATCATAGCCTTCTATGACGTTGTAAGGGGGGGGGGAGCTTTTTTAGATGCCTCCTAACTCCGTGAGCGGTTATCAGGAGTTTACGCTGTTTTATCCAAGGTTTCTATATTTGCTTGCTGTCAGCACATCAGATTGTACGTGTCGGCTATATATTTGTGTTCCTTTCCAACACCCTACTAGTTGCGAGCCAGCGCCCGTCTTGCAAATTTCTTCTGCGTCCCTCGTCCTTGATTGGACTGTTACTTCCTATCATGAATACGTCCCAACTCACCCAACTTTTCATCTTGTTGCAATTCATTACCCAGCGCATCACCATGGTTAAGTATGTCTGCCTGCCTACCCCTCCCACTTTCACCATAAGTCGCCTCCGAGGGGTGCCCTTCTCCTCACATTTTGATAGTGGTATCACACAGTGGATACCACTATCAATCGTCATCGTCATCTCCGTTTCGCCAAATGTTCCTCCTTCGTTTGCGGCTCATCCGAACCACGTTACATTTGTACGGGAGTTCCAAACGCGTTTTGCAACATCATGCTTGCTGCGGGATAATGGCGATCACTTCCTGAGACGTATAATATATGCGCCTTGACCGAGGAGACTGCAGTTCGCCCTGCCCCCAAATTTTGCATGAGGGAGGGTATTAATTGTCCTGTGATTTTTTGCTGGTGTCGTCTTCAGGGTCAAACATAGTCTTAAAACGAGAACAAGCTTATCGAGAGAGCAAGTAATAGTTTCAGGGGATGTCTTGATTGATTGATTGTGGGGTTTAACGCGCCGACGCAACGCAGGCGATGAGGCGCGCCGTAGTGGAGGGCTCCGGATTAATTTTGACCACCTGGGGAGCTTTATCGTGCGCCGAAATCTCGTACACACGGGCGTTTTTGCTTTTCGCCTCCATCAGAAAAGCGGCCGCCGCGGCCGGGAATCGAACAGGGGATGTCTTCCACGAAACAGATATGCATGCATGTGTCGCACTTTGTGAGCTAAACCCTTTGCGGTGCTCGTCGATTAAGTAAGAATCTGTGATCAAAGCATTTCATGGCGCGCTCACGAGCAATCGCTGAGCTCTGGTTCCTCGAACGCGACGAACACGCAAGATACGCTTCCGAAGTATATCTGCGAATGGGGTTTACGCAACAGAAGCAGGGAAAGAATGCAACGATTGAAGTAATGAAGCAAGCAATGCGCTGCAGAGGTCACTGACGGGTTAGCGGGCGGGAATAATGAGACTTGTGCGAGCGGTAGCACAATACATGAGCATCCGGGTGAAAAGCGGCCCGGGCGCGCTTTCGGATACGGCGGAGATCAAGTTCCTCGAACACACGATGGATCCGCCAGACCCGCTCGGGATGTATACCTGCCCCTAGGGTTTTCGCGACATAAGGAGGGGAATAATAATGGAATATAATTGCGGAGGTTGCTGGTCTAGTGAAAGTGCGGATGTTGTAGGTAACGCGAATTGGTGAAATAGCCGCGGCATATTGATGACAGCTCTGATTGTCAATGGTCAGTCCCACACAGTGGGTGTGAGATAATTCTGTTCGTGACGCAGACGTCGAACACAAATTGAAATTTCCGAACGGGCCACGCACATCTAGCGACGACTATCAGCGCATCATGGACCGACCCCCTTGAATGATTACGTGAGAACTGGAGCAGGAAACGTAGGCGTCACAGATGAATTGATTAAACGGCGGTGAGCTTACGGAAGGTGAAAAGCGTCACGACATAGCAGAAAGCTGCAAGTTTTTCACCCGGTGCCAACAAGAAGGAGAGTCGGAGCACGCATTCCTAGTCGAAATACGGCGCATAGCAGACAATTGCAACTTTGGAAGTGCGCTAGACCGGATGTTGAGGGACCGGATTGTTTGCGGTGTAGACTCAACTAACTTGCGCAAGCAAAGAAAGATTTAGATACGAGGCTGAAGGAGGCTGAAACATAGGAGGCTAGGAGGATAGGAGGCTGAAACAGTGAAAGATTGGAGGCTGAAACAATGGCCATTGCTGCCGAGGCAACCGGCAGCGACGCGAAAGATATGAGTGGAGAACCGCCGACTGTGCTAAACATGCAAAACCATCATCGCTCGCCCTCTCGAGGTAACCGTACACAAGGCACGTCGCATGACTGCGGCCGATGTGGAAGCACGAAGCACGATGGTAACGCCTGCCGCTGGGCTAACGCACGCTGCTATCGCTGTGGGCGACGCGGTCATTTGGCAAAGAAATTCTGCAGTGCTTCCACTGATGCCAAGGTTGGAAGGCGGGCAGCGAGTGTAAAGGCACTGACAGTTGAAAGCGCGTCTAGCAACAATGACATGGATAGCGCACACGTGTGGACGTTGATTTTGGGAAGAAGAAACGGTTTGGAACCACCCATGCGCCGCACGTTTCGATGGGGCGACGTAGAACTGGCCATGGAAGTGGATACTGGTTCCCCGGTGTGCGTCGTATCGCGCCAAGCGTACGATCGACACCACGCACAGTGGCCGCGCTTACAACCACCACGAATCAAGCTCTCGTGTTACGCGGGACAGCTTCCGGTGTTGGGTGAACTCGAACTTCCAGTGAGTTATAAAAATGTATCTGTGCCTTGTCCGCTGATCGTGCTTGACTGTGCAGGACCAAGCCTATGTGGCCGCAATCTCATCGCTTTGCTTGACAGGACGGGCGTTCCGATTGGAGAACTGACTGCGCCGGACCTTACAACAAGTGCCGAGCCAAGCGACAATACGCTGAACCGACTGCTCGGCGAGTTCGAGGATGTTTTCTTAACAGACATTGGACTTATCAAAGGTCCACCAGCCAGCCTGAAACTCAAGGAGACGGCGACACCAAAATTCTGTAAGCCCAGACTCTTCTCTACGCCCTCCGCGATAAGGTCTCTTGTGAAATTGATCGGCTGGTGTCACTTGGTGTTCTATCACCTGTGCAACATGCAGAATGGGCTACGCCTATCGTGGTCGTTTTGAAAAAGGACGGAAGCGTGAGGATATGCGGTGATTTTAAGGTCACCCTCAACCCTGCATGTGAGGTGGAGCATTACCCTCTTCCGGTGATAGAGGACATGTTCGCAAGCTTAAACGGAGGCGAATATTTCAGCATCTTGGATTTAAAAGATGCATACAATCAAGTGCCCCTTGACGAAGCGTCCAGTGGGCTGTGTGTCATTAACACACACCGCGGGCTTTTCCGGTATAACAGACTTCCGTTTGGAATAGCTTCCGCACCGGCTATTTTTCAAAGATTGATGCAATACTCGGCGGGCTGCCGGGTGTCCAAGCCTACCTTGACGACGTGCTAGTGTCGGAAGGCAAGAGTGATAATGGAGAGCAGCTCAAGAGAGTGTTGGAGTGGTTCCGAGAGCACGGCGTTAAATTTAGAATTGACAAATTCAAGTTTCGGCAGCCTTCGTCGCTTACCTTGGTCATCTTATAGATCGGCAAGGCCTCCACCCCATTGAAAAGAACGTAGACGCCGTCATGCAAGCCCCGCGCCCACGTAACGTTAGCGAATTACGCTCGTTCCTTGGCATGCTCACGTTCTACGCCCATTTCCTGCCCAATATGTCTACTGTGCTCAGCCCGTTGTATCAGCTCATGGAAAAACGAGCCCGTTGGGAATGGCGGGAACTGCAGCAGACAGCGTTCGAAAAAGCGAAAGAAATTCTAAAGAATGCGCAACTTCTCGTTCATATTGAGCCCAACAAGGAACTGAAGCTAGAATGTGACACTTCCCCGTACGGCGTGGGTGCTGTTCTGTTTCACTCGGAGGGAAATGAGCACAGACCAATTGGGTTTCGTTCCAGAACGTTAACAAAAACGTAGTGAAACTATTCTCAGCTGGAGCGAGAAGCATTGGCACTGAGTTTTAGCCTTTCTCATTTCCGTGACTACCTCCTAGGTCGGCAATTCACCCTGGTAACCGACCATCAGCCACTGCTGGGGCTGCTCAAGCCTGACCGTCCAACGCCGCCGATGGCCGCCGCGCGCATTCAACGATGGGCACTGTTCCTGGGAGGGTACCAGTACAAGATAAAGTACGTTCCGGGGAAACAACTACTGACAGCAGATGCCCTCAGCCGACTACCAGCCCCGACAGCAGCGGAACCGGTAGCTGAGGGGGACCCTCCCGAGTACGTACTGCCGTTGGAAGCCCTTGACGAAGGTATACTGAGGACGCACGAGTTTCAGGAGCTCACTGCCAAGGACACGTTGTTATCCCGTGTCGCGTAATACATCTTGCATGGCTGGCCTCGAACAAGTGGAATGGCGCCCGAGTTGTTGCCGTTTTTTATCGCAAAATAGAACTGTCGAGGGCTCACCGGGGAATCTATTGGGGCAACAGAGTCGTCATACGACGGAAGGCGCAAGAAAGGATGTTGCAGCTTCTACATGAAACACACCAGGGCTCCTCGTCAATGAAAGCGCTGCGCGGTCACTGTTCTGGAGGCCAGACAGGGACAGGGAGATTCAGGAATTGTCGGCGCAGTGCGTGAGCTGTGTAGAAAACCTGCCCATGCCTGGGGCAGCACCACCTGTAAGTTGGCCGAAAACTGCCGAGAGGTGGATCGATTTTGCGGGCCGGTTAGCCGGCAAGATAATACTTGTGGCAGATGCTCACACGAAGTGGATTGAAGCGGTACCCATGAGGCGTGCGAACACAGTGGGTACCATTCGCTGCTTAAGAAGTATGTTTTGTCGGTTCGGTGTGCCACGCACAATCGTGTCTGATAATGGCATGCAATTCACGAGTCAGGAGTTTGCCACGTTTGTAGCAAGAAACAATATTGTGCACCTGCGTACAGCGCCTTTCCATCCTCTGTAAAACAGAGCAGCGAAAAGAGCAGTGCGAACCATTAAAGATGGCTTGCGGAAAATGCAAGATGCCCCACTGGAAGATAACCTCATGCGCCTGTTATTCCATTACAGGACGACACCGCAAATGGAAGGAAAGTCACCCTCGGAAATAATTCTCGGCTACCAGCTCCGTTACCGTCTTGTCACATGCCTGCCGGCCAGGGATGAGAGCTTCTCGCCGGGCGCTGACGACTGGACCATCTCACCAGGCAGCAGCGTCTACGTGCGGAACTACGGTGTCGGCAAAAGATAAACGCCTGGACGTGTAAAATCTGCTTCGGGGGAAAGAATGATAGCAGTGGACACGCCAACGGGGGTAGTGCAGCGTCATATCGACCAAGTCCGCCGCCGTCGCGAATCGACGCTGGAGTCCACATCTACGGGGGTGACTGAAGGCGCGGAGGCTGAAAGTGAAACTGACAGCGTGACTACTCCGGTCCTGTCTCCTGCGTTGCAACGCACGCCCAGGCGGAAGGAGCAAGAGCGAAGCCCAGAGCTACCGGAACCTGTTGGCCTGAGTGGGTTTCCCACACCAGCTGCTACGGAACCTCCAGTCGTCACGGCCGAACACCCTCCTGAGGCGGTCCCACATCAGCCCACTCTGTGGCGATCGACATGAGTTAGGAAACCGGTACAACGGTTCCACTTTTAAGAGGAAAGAAATGTTGTATTCGTTCGTTTTGTACCGGCCAGCAAACCCAGCTGCGCGCGCACCTTTTCTTTTTGGCCCTGTGCGCCTTGATTCTCCCTCTCTTCCCCTCCCTTTGCCCTCTCTTGATGGCAACGTATATAATTACCCTTTTGGCAATAAACGCCGTCGTTGACTGCCCGACCATCGTCCATGCTGCTGCGCTGCGCGCGCCCGTGTTACTACAAGAGGATTCTTTTCAAGTCTGGTAGACTCATACGGACGTCGTCAGCGTCACTGGCAAATTCACCTAACCGCGTGTGTTCTTACGCCTACATACGGCCTTATTCAATGGTTACCCTAATGTTGAGCCTAACGACGTGGCAAGCCCCCTGACCCATATTGCCGAGCATCTTGTTCCGGCTAAATCTAGGACAGCATTTATCAGGCGTATCTCGGAATACTCAAGCCTGGCGTCTTTCCCGTATAACAACCTCATTAACGCATTAGAAGAAATACAAAGAAAAGCAATAAAATTACTAGTACAAACAATTAGGACAATATAACAGGCTTTTCAAAACTTTTATAAAAGCGCATGTTAGCAATAGAAAACAGTGCTACACTTGCGCAACAGATATTACTTTACTAATATGTTCACGGTCACTTGCGCATACACAGTTCTAAGCACATTTAATTCCCAGCAAAAAGACAAGTATGGGTCAAGTATTACGGGCGCGGAACAAATATAAATGTTGTGCTGACTTCTCCAAATACTGATTCTGCTTCAGCTGGCAAATAATGAACGTTATAATCTTTCGGACTCTATAACAAACAGAAAATCATTTGTAAGCTTTTCCTTCTTCGAATGTTATCTACAGTCGTTGCAGTGATCAAAAGACATCGTTATCCGCTTTTCCGAGAGATAACTATTTTTACCTCAGCATTACTAACAGCGGCATTGATATTAATGTAGTTATACTATTGCTCTCTGCTTCGTTTAATATATTTATGTGGATATCATGTCTAAGGTGGCTACCGTTTGTATTAATGCTTTTGCACCACAATCTATGTTCCAAGTCAGCAATAACCACTATTAAAAAGGGCGTATGCGATAATAAACAAAACAAATAAGGCAATAGGCTTCATAGATGGAGTCGTAACGGCGTTGCCTAGACGTGCTCGACGTGCATTTCTTTTAGTTCCTTCGTTCATTTCCTACACAGTTTTATTTCTTTGTAGTTTTTGTTTTAACTCAAGGGGCTATTTTAATTTGTGGTCTGCCATCGCCTATTTTAGGAGCGGTATTGTCAAGTGACTGGGAAGCACGATTAAGTATTTTTAATCCGCTTGCAGCTTATGTTTCTTCATCTAGCCACTGCGTTAGTGAAGAAAACTGTGCAAAAGGTAACCGAGCCGCTACAGTTTTTAACCCCCTCCTAGAAACGGTCGGACGCTACGAAATGCAGACGTATTCGTGAGGATACCGGGACACGCGGCGATCGCAGAAAGCTGTAGGGCCGACGAAATGGCGCAAGGATGCACGCAGAACAGCGCGAACTCAGATGAAGCTAATCACTGAAACCAAAAATCAGCAACACTCACTTGCACAGACATACTAGAATACTACCGAGGAACTGGAAGACGATACCCAGAACCCCACAAAGAACGATGCGAAGAAGCCACGTCATGGCGACAAATCCGAACGAACGTGTCTAAATTTGTATCTCCTCTGCAAAATGTTCCGAAACAGTTGTAGACGCCTTTTTCTAAGGGGGTGGAACGCGCCCATAGTATATTTCGCCAAGCGATAATGCACAAAACCGATTTTATCTCGTCGGGAGAAGGTACTATCCAGCTAAGACGAGCCAAATCAGGGACTCTGCGAGTCAAGCAGGCTACCCAAGCCAGCAGCGCCTTGGACTGAGGACCCCGCTACCGGCGACATGGCTAGAGAAGCCGGCCGCAAGAAATTAGCAGGCCTAATAAACGTTAATCAATTCAATAATTAAACCATTGAAATTTTACGAACTATAGCCTTAACGAATCCACAGGGCAGCGAAGAACACAATTTCCGAGTGTGGGGTCCCTAAGCCATTGGGAAGGAGTTAGTGAGTGAGTGAGTGAGTGAGTGAGTGAGTGCGTGATTGAGTGAGTGAGTGAGTGAGTGAGTGAGTGAGTGAGTGAGTGAGTGAGTGAGTGAGTGAGTGAGTGAGTGAGTGAGTGAGTGAGTGAGTGAGTGAGTGTAATAGTCAGGCAGTCAGTCAGTCAGTCGGTCAGTAAGTCAGTCAGTCAGTCGGTTAGTCAGTCAGTTAGCCAGTCAGTCTGTCAGATGACAATGCTATTACATAATTTTGAGTAGGTTCTTCTGGTATTTTTTGAACTGAATTTTGGTAATGAACAGGCAAATAAAATTGTACCATTCTGCAAATAAACACAGCCCATGAAGTAACTTCCAGCTTCCCACTATGTACATATTCTTTATTTAGTTTCAAATTATAGTAACGCTTCCTGAAATGTAAACGCTTGTAGTAGTGCTGCTTCTATTCTCATTTCATTTATACTCAGAGTACTTGTCTGGGATATCACCATGAACAACCAGGCACACAGCAAAGAAGTTGGGAAACCTCCAAAGGAAGTGGAGACGTGCTTTGATGGGGCCATCAATCACGAAGGCGGCTATAGGACACTCTCGCTAGAAGATTAATTGACAGGTTAAGGATTGCAGTTGATAAGCGCGATAAAAGTTGTTGCCGTTGCATCCAAGCTGCGTCAACCTCGTGTCAAATGTTTACAGTTCAGCTTATCTTAGGAAGGGTAAGAAAATTTGTTAAAGCGAATCTCGCGTCTGCATTAAGTAAAGAGCCCATAAGTATATCGCTCGCGCTCGGATTGCGCGTTATGTTGATGTTTGGGCTTTGCTACCGAGAAGATGAAATTTAAAGTTCGAGAGCGTTGAGAGCAAGCACGTGTATCAAAACAGATAAAAGAAGTTAAAAAAAACGAGTTTTTTTGGAATTATTCGCGAAAGCGCCTGCTCGAATTGTGCTTGAAGGTTTATAGTACCGTTTCAAGATTTCTTTTGCTGCCTGCAGATAATTCCAGAACAAAATTCGGAGCTTCAGACGTAAAACAGCTTCGCAGTGTGATTTTAACCACAGCAGACGTACCGATTTACATCTGTGTCGAACATGTGACCTTTGTTGTTAAGACCAAATGCTGGCATTTATTCCGCCGCTTTTGCAGGTTTTTTGAAGTACAATACTCTCGCTTATCTCCTTTTACCGAGTGGGGATAAAGTTTTTTTCATAAAAGTTATATTCTGTAACAAGGCGATGAAATTCGCCGTACAACAAATTCTTGTGCTATTTTTACAGTATGTGTACTATAAAATCTGTCAGGTGCAAATGATTCTCCGGAGAATGTTACGTTAAATTAGTACAAGACCGTGCTTTATGGCACTCTAAAATAAATTTAAACACTGATGTGAGCAGTGCCATCGACATATTACTTCTATAAAATTCTACAAATGTCTTGTCATATAAGCCTTGCATTAATTGACGTTCATTGTGTCATGTGAATCAGGACGCATTTTACTCTAAGCGGGCTTTATCCAAAAACGTGTCGAAAGTTGAATAAGCAGTCTTGAGATTAGAGTTTAAATTTTTATTAGAATGCCATAAACCGGGTTTTTAGTTTTTCATTTTGATTTTGATTTTGATTTTTGGTCTAGCGATCAGTACGTTTTAGGCAACATGCTGCACATGCTGGTATGCTTGTATATATGCGAAGAACCAGCGAAGCAATTAAATACAGTTGAAGTAACATCAGTCTCGCCCCGTCCTGTTTGTTCTGCTTTAGTCCACTCTAACATTTTGAAGGGCGAAGTTCCTTAGGGGCTCGGGCTGTCCGAGTCTCCTGTCGTCATCGGCGTACCATATAGTCTTGGTACCAAAACGCCGGGACACTCGTTTTCCAATGTCTTTGTGCTATAACGTAACGCGTACTAAAAACACACCGGGAAAGTCGTTTTCCAACGCCTCGTCTTTGTGCTTCAAAGAAACGAGACTCTTACAGCAACGATATACCACTTACCCACAATTCATCTCCGTGGGCAAAAAACGCCAAAGCGCCAAAATACACTTATAAACTGCACGCTTCGCCCCTCCCCAGGTTTCATATTAGTGGAAAAGGCCCGTTGTTTTTTAATACTACGACTGAAGGAGACCAGCAGCAAGTTTTATCAAACATTCATTGATTTTAAGAGTCCTTCACATGCTCGAAACTCTGCGGACGTTTCATATTTGATCGTTTTGTTAGTCAACGTACAATGTTATTTAATTCGGGCCGCTGTGGCTGCTTCGCAGTTGAAGACAAAAAGTGAAAACGTTCGTGTGTCTAGAGTTAGGCGCGCGTCAAAGATACTCGGTAGGTCAAAATAAATTCGAAACCCGCCACTACAGCCCACGTCGTTGCCTAGGTGGAGCTCGTTAAACCCCACAAGCATTGCGCAATGTTAGTTTCATACATCGGTTTCGAAGTATCCTAACCGACACTTTTAATCGTGTATATAAGAAAAAGTGAATTAGAGAAAGCATTCGTTTGCCACGAGTCAATGGGCTTTTCGCTTTTATTGATTATATTTGGTGGTGAACGTAACGCTAATGAATCAATACCGGCTGCATCCATGCAAAGCTCACGAGAAAACGCATGCGGGGGAGTGGTCTAGTAGTGAATAAGTGACACAACGGGAGTCTCTGGAGAGCAGTGCTTCTTACACTTTGCACTTTTCGCTTTTCAAACATCCCCTGCTGTCGTTTCATTTGCGGGGAAAAGCGTCGCCCGTTTCGCTCGACGCAGTTTGTGCTTTTTCCGTCTTCTTTCCCTGTGTATCAAACTTGCACCGGCACCCTCCTTTTTACCTCCCTCTCTACACGTTATGCCTCTTTCCAGTTCACTCATCACCGAGCCGAGGCTCATGTGGTTGTAACTCCGAGGCCACTCGTTCTCATTGCGGGTTCAGTGGGTTCCGGGCAATCGCGTTCTGCATCCCAGAGGACAGAGAGATGGACGGCGCCAACAACACGTGATCGATGCATACGGCGTAGCGGGAGCGCAAATCAGTGCCGCCCCGAGCTTCTGCCATTTGTCTCGGCCCCTTGCTCGGCCAATTTATTTCGTTTCTCTTGCCATCTACGGTTAGCGACCAGTCGGCGTGGGCAAAACAATAAACCTATGCAGGGCATTGAGACAATAGGCTGCCTTATCTTTGCCCTAATTAGTTTAGGCTTCCATCAGCTTTAAAATTGTGATTTCCAGGCAATATATTAAAGAAAGCTTTTTACAGTCGGCCAAATCTTTAACTACCATGCCCAATATGCCAATTTTAAGTCTTATGTCGCTCTTAGGCAGGAACAGCCTAACCGACGGTGGGCCTGTTTGCCAACTGGCTTGCGACCTGTTTAGTACACCTGTGTGAAGCTTGGCTTCCGTCATACGCCGCTGACGCATGAAAAGACCCCGCTCCAGAGGGCTAGTTACAGATTTGGCCGATTCTACCACTACCCCCAAGGGGTCTGTCGCGACCGTTGGTGTTAGCAGGGAATTCCCGCGAACAAATAAAATAACTTAGTGGTACCGCGAGAAATCGAACCTGCAACAAATAGAGAAACGGAGCCAGAGGCCGTTTCCTTTCCGATTGAGTAACTAGTGCAGGTGAAGACGGGGAAGACAGACGGTGCACTCACCGAGCACATCGGCGGGTTTTACCCGGGTCGTTCTCACTGAATGCCATATGATAGACTCACGCGACCTCTCGCGTCGCTGTGCACTCCGACCACGGCACGCTGTGCACACGGCGGCTGTGTGCACGCATTGCGCATGCATTTGAAGTTTGTAAAAATTAAAGGAAGCTCACACCAACCAATGGTATCTCACTTCTCCTCCCTCTGTGCAGCCGATCTCCCCACCTGCGTAGGCGGCGGCCGAGATGGAGGAGGACTGAGATTGTCTAACACCGGGTTTCAGCTTCCTTTAATTTTATAAACAACGAGTTTCCCCTCATGTGCTTCACCAACACAACTCAACGAATCCCATTCATGGGTCATGCATTGATTTAACCTCGTTCATATTGGTCGGACCAGTCATGTTGGTCTTCAAAATGTGACCATGAAAACCTGGCGGTGTAGGCGGCTGAAGAAACACGACCTCACCTGGCATGCTGCTGTCGTTTGCCTCCGTTGTCGTGTACGCGATGGGTGTTTTCGCTACCCTGGTTGCCGAAAGCAGCAGTCCAAACTCGGGAGAGGCACCCTGAAGTCAACGAATGACGCGTTGGTGAAATGGTGTGGGCTCGCTCTTCGACATTTGATCTTCTGCACCGCTGTCGAAGCGATGAATACGGGGATCACCACTCGTACCAAGCTCCTCCACCAGAAATGTAGCGTCAAGTGCAGAGACACTACAGGCGAGTGGCTCTTTTAATGCAGAAACAAGAGATCTCAATCACAATAGCCGAATGACGACGTACCCAGCACGCAGAGCACGGCCGATGTAGCCACTTCTCTGAGCCAGCACAGAAACATATCCGCTGTTGTCTCTGTGGCGGGATTGACCGCTATGGTAGAACCCGCGCTCTTTGAATAAGGCGGTGAGCGCGACCGCACACGGCGCTGCGAAACGCGCCTCCATGACGTCGGCTTAG
The DNA here is from genome assembly GCA_013339765.2 of Haemaphysalis longicornis. Taxonomy (NCBI): domain Eukaryota; kingdom Metazoa; phylum Arthropoda; class Arachnida; order Ixodida; family Ixodidae; genus Haemaphysalis; species Haemaphysalis longicornis. Next base: position 157,011,822 of record CM023449.1, on the reverse strand, counting down.
GGATTCTCGCATTTGTCGTCTGCTTCACTCGGGCTCACCCTCCCTGCTGCTTTGCGATCGGTTGACGTCTGATGGTTGTCCGCACCAGATTTTGCGTGTTCGTAACTTTTTATCATGATAATAGGCATAAAATCGCATACACTAGCTCAAAGCGTGAGTTAAAGTATAGTTTTGGGTACGCTACGGAAGAAACATTGCCGGCGTCGCCCCGTTCTTTGCGAAGCCGGTGCTGTACGGAGCGCGAAGAGTCGGAGCTGGTCGTCAGCTTCTGTATTAGACAATCTTTCGAACAAAGTGACCAGCCAGCTGCTAGTGACCGATAACAGCGAAAATACAAGACTAAAACAAATTCCGGGCCTTTGGGGCTGTCAGCTTTGTCAGAAGGCATTACTGCAAGGTCCTTGGAGGCGTTGCCAAATCACCCCCCTACCCGGCTGGGTAAAATCAAGACAGACTGATCAGTTGCAGTTGCGAAACGACACCAGCGAGGATTGGTGTACTCGATGGGAGCAGTCTGTCTTGATTTTTACTCAACCGCCCAAACTGCTTCCGCTCACTGACTAGCCAGCGTCACTATGAAATTATTAACAGTGACGCTGGCCAGTCAGTGAGCGGAAGCCGTTTGGACAGTTAGGTAAAATCAAGACAGACTGATCAGTTTCAGTTGTGAAACAACACCAGCGAGGATTGCTGTACTGGATGGGTGCAGTCTGTCTTGATTTTACCTAACCGGCCAAACCGCTTCCGCTCACTGACTGGCCAGCGTCACTGTTAATTATTGATTGTGACGCGTACCCGAAACGACAGAGCCTGACGCTGAGAAGATGACGAGAATGACGAAGCATGGTGCCCGACCGTCAACACGCAAAGTCGAGATACAACGCCCCGACGCACCCAGAACTCGAGGAAGGCGGCATCCGACGTCAAGGTGTCCATCGACGGCTTTGATGTAGTCGCCCTCGTAGACACGGGAGCCGACTACTCCGTAATAAGCGGACCATTTGCGTCTAAGATGAAGAAAGTTATGACCAGATGGGACGGTCCGCACATACGCACAGCAGGAGGCCACCTCGTGTCGGCAAGTGGAACGTGCACATCGCGCGTCACCATACACGGTACGACGTGCCCTGCAGTGTTCGTCGTTTTGCCCAACTGCTCCTCCGACTTAATTCTCGGAAAGGACTTTTTGACAGACAACGGCGCAATAATTGATCTGCAGGCCAAGTCGATAACGTTTTCCTCCGATCACTCTATGACGCCGGAACGGAACCCCGAACACCGTGCAGCTGTAAGGATCGCCGATGATCATGTCACCCTGCCACCCCGCGCAAGCTTGATGATCACCGTCTACTGTGAAGGTGCTGCTCGTGATGCCGACGCTATCGTGGAGACTGATCAAAGGTTGCTTCTCGAACGCGGTGTGTCTGTCGCAAGAGGCATTGTGCGGTTTAAGCAACGCAAATCCCACGTTTTGGTCACAAATTTCACCGAGGAGTACCAGCATTTAAACAAGGGCGCTGCAATTGCACTCCTCGAAGAAACGCAATAAGCAAGTGACGTGATCGCAGTCGCCGAAGTTGAAGGCGCACACGAAGATACCTTCAAGTTTCCGCACCCCTTCGACGTGAATCCGGCACTACCGCCAGAACAACGGAATAAACTATTGGCTTTGCTTCGTCGCTACAGCGAGTGTTTTTCGTCGAACTCGAAACTACGTCAGACACCTCTAGCGAAGCACCGAATAATAACCGAAGATGGAGCCCTACCTACCCGACAGTCACCGTACCGCGTCTCTTCCCACGAGCGGGAAGCCATCCGGACTCAAGTCGACGACATGCTCAGCGACGACATAATACAGCCATCGAAAAGTCCGTGGGCTGCGCCGGTCGTACTCGTGAAGAAAAAGGACGGAACTTCTGCCGAAGGTTCTGCCTTGACTACCGGAGACTAACCAAAATCACCAAAAAGGACGTGTACCCCCTGCCACGAATCGACGACGCCCTCGACCACCTCTGCCACGCGAAGTACTTCGCATCGATGGATCTGAAGACCGGCTACTGGCAAATTGAAGTGGACGAGAGAGACCGAGAGAAGACTGCATTTATAACCCCGGACGGTCTGTACGAGTTCAAGGTGATGCTGTTTGGGCTGTGCACGGCACCGGCAACGTTTCAAAGAGTCATGGACACTGTGCTAGCTGGCGTGAAGTGGCACACCTGCCTCGTCTACCTCGACGACGTTGTGGTGTTCGCCTGGACTTTCGATTAACCCCTTGCGAGGTTGGAGTCTGTAGTCGAGGCTATTCGCTCGTCGGGGTTAACGCTGAAGCCCGAAAAGTGCCGCTTCGCTTACGAGGAACTCAAGTTTTTGGGACACGTCGTCAACGCCGCGGGAGTCCTGCCTGACCCAGCGAAAACATCAGCCATAGAGAGCTTCCCAAGACCGAAAGACAAAAAGAGCGTGCGAAGGTTTCTCGGACTGTGCGCATACTACCGGCGCTTCGTCGCAAGCTTCGTACGCATCGCAGAGCCACTCACGCGCCTTAGAAAAGATAGCACCCCTTTCACCTGGGAAAACGCCCAAGAAAAAGCATGCTGCGAGCTGAAGCAACGCCTGCAAAACCCGCCCGTGCTCGCTCATTTCGACGAAAACGCCGAAACGGAAATGCACACGGACGCCATCGATATAGGTTTGGGGGCCGTCCTAATACAAAAGCAAAGCGGGTGCGATAACGTACTCGCCTATGGAAGCCGTGGTCTGTCGAAGGAGGAGAAAAACTACTCTGCCTCCGAAAAAGAGTGCCTGGCAATCATATGGGCCATTTCAAAATTTCGCCCATACGTGTATGGTAGACCGTTCAAGGTTGTGACAGACCACCATGCGCTGTGTTGGCTCGCCAATTTGAAGGACCCCTCTGGCCGTCTTGGGCGGTGGAGTTTGCGCCTGCAAGAGTTCGACGTTACAATCGTCTACAAATCCGGCAGGAAACACTCCGACGCCGACTGCCTGTCCCGCGCCCCTGTCGACCCACCACCACAAGACTCCGATGAAGACAGCGCGTTCTTCGGGGTTGTTACGCAGAGCGACCTAGCCGCCAAGCAGCGTGCCGACCCCGACTTGCGCGTAATGATCGACTACCTTGAAGGACGAAACGTCGCCGTGCCTAGAGCGTTCAAGCGGAACTTACCAGCATTCAGCCTCAAAAACTCCGTCCTCGTGAAGAAGAATTTCAGCCCCGGAACGGGAACGAATTATCTACTTGTCATCCCCGCAGACCTTCGTGACGAAATTTTGGAAGCGTCCCACGACGACCCATCTTCCGGACATCTTGGCACAGCTCGCACTATTGCAAAAATTAAGGCGAAGTACTTCTGGCCCCGCCTTGCATCCGACGTCACCCACTACGTTCGGAGTTGCCGTGACTGCCAGCGACGAAAAACGCCGCCGACAAGACCCGCTGGATTTCTGAAACCGATCGCCGTCCCGTCGAGGGCCTTTCAACAGATTGGAATGGACCTTCTAGGCCCGTTCCCTACGTCACGATCAGAGAACAAGTGGATTGTCGTAGCCACAGACTACATGACGCGCTACGCAGAGGCCGCCGCTCTTCCGAGGGGGACTGCACAAGAAGTCGTCAAGTTCTTTATAAACCAAGTTGTGCTGCGACATGGAGCCCCTGAAGTCCTAATCACGGACCGCGGAACGGCCTTTACCGCGGAGCTGATGCAAGGAATCTTACGCTACAGCAACACGGATCACCGAAGAACGACGGCGTACCACCCCCAAACGAACGGACTAACGGAACGTCTGAGCAAGACGATTGCGGATATGCTGTCCATGTACGTCGACGTTGAACATAAGACTTGGGACGAAGTCCTCCCGTATGTAACGTTTGCGTACAATACAGCGACGCAGGAAACTACGCAGATGACACCGTTCGAGCTTGTCTACGGAAGACGGCCGACTACGATGCTCGACGCCATGCCTCCGCATGTAGAAGACGACGACCTCCATGCCGACGTCCAAGGATATCTTCAACGTGCGGAGGAGGCCCGCCAGCTCACTCGAGTTTGTATAACGGACCAGCAGCTGGTAGATGCCGGCCGCTACAACCTCCGACGCCGAGACGCGGAGTTCCAACCCGGGGATCGTGTGTGGGTTTGGACTCCCATTTGACGACGCGGACTCAGTGAAAAGCTTCTGCGACGGTATTTCGGACCCTACCAGATTCTACGACGTGTTGGCCAATTAACCTACGAAGTGATCCCCAGTGGTGATTCCGGCACATCACGACGACGCACGCGACCCGAAGTGGTCCACGTGGTTCGCCTCAAGCCGTACTTCGCAAGATGACGAACTTTTTTGTTGTTGTTTTGTTGTTGCTATTTGTTCGGACTGTCGTATTATTTTAGCATCGGGTCGATGCACTCTTAGAGGGGGGTAATGCGGCGAACCATATACGGGTTTGTTTATTTATTGTTTGTTTTAATGCCCGGCGGCGCCCGGATCTGTAATCTGTGCCCCATGCGAAGCGCGTGCTCCATTCTTTATTTTTATGCCGCACGGGCGATCTCATTCAGATAAGCAGAGTGTTTCGCCCTAACACCGCTAGCCCAGAATAATCTTTTGTGATCTACAATGTTCTGGATGTGAATCGACGGTTCCAGAAACTCTCGCGCCGAAAGATAAAAGCCTGCACAGCAGACGCCGCGGCATTCGATTTTGCGACGCTCGCCGACGCAAGCCACTTTGTTGACCGCTGCTTCGCCGCCTCTGCATTCTTTTAGTTGTTAGGGGAGCACGAGTTCGCTCCAATAAACTTGTTTCCCCTTCTAGACAGCTGCGTCGTCCTTGGCTTCGTGACATCTGGTGGAGGTGCGGGGTACGCACCCTTTATGACGACCTCTGCAAACCGCCAGCCCAGTCCCACTAAAGCCAGCCTCCGACTGCAAGGATTGCCACCCGAGCTCGGTCTTCTGCCAGAAGGGCCCAAGAGAAGGAACGCCGCAACCAACACCATGGTGCAAGAACGAGCGTCGCCAATCGTCCTGCAGCAGCCCCGGGAACCCCCATCGTTCCGCGGATCCCCCGGAGAAGATCCTGAGGACTGGTTGGAGAAAGTGGAGCTCGTCCGCATCTTTAACAGGTGGGATGACGAAGAAACCTTCCGCCATGTTTTCTTCTACCTAGAAGATACGGCCCGAACGCGGTTTGAGAACCATGAAAGCTCCCTAACCAACTGGACTCTCTTTAAGAGCGAATTCCTTAAAACATTCGCTACCGTCGTGCGAAAAGAACGAGACGCCCTCTTGTTGGAAACGCGCACGCAACACCCCAACGAAGGGGTTGGGATCTTCGTTGAGGAGATGAAGCAAATATTTTGCCGCGCGGACCCAGATATGATGGAAGAAAAGAAGCTACGCTTCTTAATGCGCGGTGTAAAGGAGGAACTGTTTGCTGGACTTGTCCGAAACCCGCCCAAAACTGTCGCCGAATTCGTGAGCGAAGCCACTACAATTGAGAAGGCCCTTGAAATGTGTGCTAAGCAGTACGAGCGGAACTTTGTTGGCGCGGCTAATGCGAACTACATCGACAACATGCGGATCCCGGCTAAAAGCCTACGCGAGACCATCCGCGCAGTAGTGAGAAAGGAGCTGCGGAAATTTCTCCCCACGCCGCCACAGCCCCAAGTCGCTACCCTTACCGACGTGATTAGAGAAGAAGTGCAACAAGCGTTGGGAACTTCTACGCCACCCGAAGTACCCCGAGAGCCACAAGCTATGACATACTCCGCGGCTGTTCGTCAGACCCGCCCTGCTCCAACACGCCGTCAAGAGGCCCCGCCGTACCGCCGCCCACTGTCACCCGCCCGACAAAGTGTTCGCGCTTTTCGTAATTTGTAAACTTGCAGTAGATACAGCTTGAAATTATTCAGACGTTTTTGAAGATTTCAATACTAACTGAAAATAATTGATTTACTAGAAGTACGCTTTTTAATTCACTGCAGCATCAAAGCGGGCGACTTCTAGCACAGGCACTGCTGCCCCTCACAAGCGGAGGGTACCAGACGACAGCGGCGGGAGTCCCTAGCCGACGTCAGAGCCAGGGGGCGCAACTCAAACATCTCACCGCCAATAGACATACGTTCCCGTTTTTCCGTTTCTACGGCACACTTAGCCTTGATTTTGGAAAATACTGGCGGGGAACTTGATGAGTGTGTGACAAGTGTGTGGCGGCCCCCATCCCTGATATTCGTTGGCCGCTAAGTTCAGTGGCCCCACCAGGCTCGGTGGGCAACCTTGTGTGTGGCCGGGCAATAAACACCGCCGAGCACGGCTGCTCGGGGGGTCAGTCACCGTCACCACCAGCACGCTGCATGTCGTCTCTCGGCTGGAGGGTACCCCTACCAGGTTCACGAATGCGGGTCTAAATCGTGACACTGGCGACGAGGGAAGAAGCCCGCGGAGCGGCCGAGGCCACCGTGAACGCCGCCACCGAGGACGCCGAGACACCGCCCCCTCAAGCCAGCCGCCATTACGCCATGCCGCTGTACGGGAGGCTCGGGCCTTTCGAGGGTGAAGGGTCTGCCTGACCGGTCTACGAGGAGCAAGTCGGCGTGTTTTTCCGGGCGAACGACACACCCGAGGCGAAACAGCGCGACATCTTCCTGGCCAGCTGCGGGACCCGCGTCTTCGCTCTCCTGCTCGACCTGCTCAAGCCGGCCACGCCGCACGACAAGTCGCTGGGTGAGCTGCTCGCTACGCTACGCCCGCACTACAGCCCGGCTCCGTCGACGTTAATGGAGCGTTTTCGCTTCAATAACCGGAGCCGCCGAGACGGAGAGACGCTCGGGCAGTTCGTCGCAGCGCTGCGAGGGTTGGCGAGCGGCTGCGCCTTCGGGGAGCAGCTCGACTCGCTGCTCCGGGACCGTTTCGTCTGCGGCATCAACGACCCCGCCATGCAGACGCGACTCCTGGAGCTTCCCGACCCCTCGCTGGACGACGCCGTGAAGGCAGCGCTGGCGATGGAGGCTGCGGCCAAGGACGCGGGCGAGATAGCGCGTGCGGCTGGCTCACCGTCGGCGGAGGCGGCGGTGAACAAGATGGCGGCACGGCATGGCAGGTGCAGTCGCTGCGGTGGTGACCACCCCCCTCCCAGTGCCAGTTCGCGCAAGCGGAGTGCTTTGCGTGCGGAAGAACTGGGCACATTGCTCGGGTTTGCCGAGGGGGGACGGCGGCGGACGGACGGAAGCAGCAGCCGGCGTCGAGCACAGGTTCCGCGCCAGCCCACGGCCGAGGGAGTCGGCGCAAGGGTAGGCGGCGGGGGCGTGCGGCAGCAGCTTCGGGTGCAACGGCTAGGCTTCACGCCGTGGCAGAAGACCCGCAGATTTTCGGCATGTGGCACGCGGGCACAGTGCAGCCGTCGGTGCCACCATACATGCTGACCGCCGAAGTCTGCGGTCGCCCCATCTCCATGGAGCTGGACACAGGGGCCAGTGTGTCGGTCATGGCCGGGAAAGACTTCAAGCGCACCTTCCCTGGCGTGGCCGTCGAGGCGCCGGGCGTCATGCTGCGCAGTTACTCCGGACAGCTCGCCCAAGTCGAGGGTCAAGCCCAGGTCAGCGTCCGCCTTGGCGACAGGGAGGCCACCCTGCCCCTGTACTTGACCAAGGGGTCGTCACCGACGCTGCTGGGCCGGAACTGGATCGAGGCTTTGGGCTTGCGGCTGGCTGAGTACCAGGAAGCAGTGTGTGCGGTGGAAGACGTCCCGAGCCTCCTGACCGAGTTAAAGGTCCTGTTCCAGCCCGGGGTGGGCACATTCACCGGCGCGGCGGCAAGCATACATGTACTAGAGGGAGCCAAGCCCCGGTTTTTCAAGCCGCGCCCGCTGCCATTCGCCTTAAGGACGGGGTCACCCAGGAGCTGCAACGGCTGCAGCGAGACGAGATCCTGGTGCCCGTCAAATCTTCGGAGTGGGCTGCTCCCATCGTGCCAGTCCTGAAGCAAGACGGCAGCGTAAGGATCTGCGGGGACTTCAAGGTCACCATCAACCCCGTCGCTACGGTCGAGAAGTACCCGCTGTCACGCATTGAAGATCTCTGGTCGGCGCTGTCCGGGGGACAGAAGTTCACCAAGCTCGACCTCAGAGATGCATACTAGCAGCTGGTGCTCCAGGAGTCGTCCCGGAAGTATGTCACCATTTCGACAACGCTGGGACTCTTCCAGTACACGCGCCTACCGTTCGGCGTGGCCTCAGCTCCTGCCATTTTCCAGACGGAGATAGACAACCTGTTCAGGGGCATGAGGCACGTGGCGGTGTACTTGGACGACATCCTGGTGACCGGTACCGACGACGAGGACCACCTGCAGAACCTACACAACGTCCTGGCACGACTGCAGGATGTCGGGCTGAAGCTCAAGCTGGAGAAGTGCGTTTTCTTGGCCCCCAGCGTTGAGTACCTGGGCCACGTCATTTCCCAGGCAGGCCTGGCCCCGGCACCCCGCAAGGTTGAAGCTGTGCTTAAGGCGCTCAAGCCCCAGAACAAGAAGGAGCTGCAGAGCTACGTGGGCCTGGTAAACTTCTACAGGAGCTTCCTGCCGAACCTGTCATCGCATCTGCAGCCGCTGCATCTTCTGCTTCGAGATGGACAGCAGTGAGCCTGGAAGAAGGAGCAGGACTTGGCCTTCCAGCGCAGCAAGGAGCTCATCACCAAGGCTCCAGTGCTGGTGCACTGCGATCCGGCCAAGCCTGTCGTCCTGACCGTAGATGCGTCACCGTACGGCGTGGGAGCCGTCCTGGCCCACCGGGAGAAGGATGGCCAGGAACGCCCTGTATCGTTTGCGTCCCGTCGGCTTCATGCGGCAGAGCAGCGGTACAGCCAGCTGGACAAGGAAGGCCTGGCCCTCATGTTCGGGGTCGAGCGCTTCCACCAGTACCTGTGGGGCCGAAAGTTCGAGGCGGTCACGGACCACAAGCCGCTGCTGGGACTGCTGGGGCCTGACAAGGCGGTTCCAGTGCAGGCATCGCCTCGAGTGGTGCGCTGGGCCTTGAGGCTCGCGGCCTACAGCTACCGGCTGGTCTACCGTCCGGGAAAGGACCTGGCACCTGCTGACGCCCTGAGCCGACTGCCCCTGCCGGAGGTGCCTGCTGCAGTTCCTGAACCTGCTGAAGTGTTAATGTTGGAGCACGCTTACCCGGAGGTGCTGTCCAGATCGGCAGTGTCGCAGGCAACCAGCCGGGACCCAGTCCTGTCGCAGGTGGTCAAGGCGGTGTCCCGAGGGGAGGAGTTGGCTGAGCGGACGTACAGCCACAAAGCCGCCGAGCTGAGCCTGCAGCAGGGCTGCCTGCTGTGGGGCTCCAGGGTGGTGATTCCGCAGAGCCTGCGGTCCAGGGTCCTGCAGTTGCTGCATGCGGGTCATCCAGGCGTGGAGAAGACCAAGATGGTGGCCCGGTCCCACGTTTGGTGGCCTGGCCTGGACCAGGACATTGCTCACATGGTGCAGAGCTGCCAAGTCTGCCAGGAGAACCAGCGAGCATCGCGCCATGTGGAGATCACCCCCTGGCCATTCCCGGAGAGACCCTGGTCCTGCCTGCACGTCGACTTCGGTGGCCCCTTCAAGGGCCAGTACTTCCTGGTGGTAGCGGACGCCTTTTCCAAGTGGGTCGAGGTGCTGCGGGTCACCACTCCCTCGGCAGGAGCAACCATTGCGGAGCTGCGGCAAGTCTTTGCAGCCCAGGGGTTGCCGGACGTCATCGTGTCCGACAACGGTCCCGCTTTCGCCAGCGAGGAGTACCTGGCCTGGCTGACGAAGAACGGCATCCGTCGGATGATGGTTCCACCGTACCACCCTGCGTCGAATGGTGCTGCCGAGCGGCTGGTGCAAACAGTGAAAGACAAGCTCAAGAAGAGCAAGGATGGTTTCCGGACGCAGGTTGCCCGGTTCCTCTTCCAGTACCGGACCACACCCCATGACGCCACGGGCCGTGCCCCCTGCGAGCTCCTGTTGGGCCGGATGTTGAAGACACCGTTGGACGTGTTACACCCAGACCTCCGGTTCACAGCGCTCCTGAAGCAGCTGAAGCAGAAGCTGGTGGCTGACCGAGGTTGCCGTCCTGGCTCCTTGCCGGAGTCTGGGACTCCGGTCTTCGCCAGGAACTTTCGGCCTGGTCCACGCTGGTCGGCCGGGCACGTGGTTTCTCCTGCCAGTGCATCGTCACTGCTCGTTCGCATGTCGGACGGGACCGCGTGGCACCGGCACGCTGACCATGTGAGGCCTCGCCTGGCGACCTCAGCCACCCCTGCAGGAAGCCAGCAGGCAGGGGAGCCAACCACACCGACCGCTGCCAGCACAGCACCAGGGGCTGGTGCTACTTGCGCAACTGTGGCGCCACCTGCAAGCCCGGTGCCACCTGCAAGGCCGAAAGCTGGTGCGAGTGTGACCCAGGCAGCACCTAATGCTGCCACAACGGCTTCGACACCTGTGCTCCGTCGGAGTGAGACACAGCGGAGACCGCCGAACCGTTACTCGCCGGGGTGACAGGTGTTGTTTGGTGTTTGCGTAGGACAAACTTGGGGGTGAGGGGTGTGACAAGTGTGTGGCGCCCCCCATCCCTGATATTCGTTGGCCGCTAATTTCAGTGGCCCCACCAGGCTCGGTGGGCAACCTTGTGTGTGGCCGGGCAATAAACACCGCCGAGCACGGCTGCTCGAGGGTTCAGTCACCGTCACTACCAGCACGCTGCATGTCGTCTCTCGGCTGGAGGGTACCCCTACCCTCCCAGGTTCACGAACGCGGGCCTAAATCGTGACAAGGTGAGATTTAACAGTAATGGCTGTCGTGACGCATCGGGCGTAGCAAACCAGCTAGAGGGCTCGGCTAACATGGCCGTTTTCGATAAAATGTATTTTCTCTCTCATTTGAAACGCCGCAGATACTGTCCTACGTACATACTTCATAGTCACGCATGTGCTCTCCGCCTAACCAGCTTCAAAATAAAAATACAGTGAAAAGTCAGCCGATTGACCAGGACGCACTCCTTTCCTCCAAATTGCATGTGTGGTAAGGGCGGGTGGCGTGGTAAGCATTCCGGTATCTTATTTCTGTACATTGCCTGAAAAGAGAGATGGGGGTGAAGAATCACCTGGGGATGTAATACGTTCTGAGAAGAAACAAAGCAGCAGACATGGAACAGCAGACAGCAGTAAGAACGGCAGGAATAAAAGTTTGCAAAACGACTATTTTGTACTAGTAATACGTAGGATATATTTTTGTAACACCTTTTAATGAACAATACTTTCTTTTAATGCGTAGCATTCTGTGCCGAGCACTTCCACAGCCAGGACCGTGTAACGCCCTGCATTTCCTTAAACAAGTGGGTGTGGCAGAAGTTGCACTTGTAATCGCTATAATAACGTAAAGGGGGATAACTGGTCGCACGAAATTTTGAAAAGCTTAAGAAAAAGAGGAAAATACATAAAAAAATTGCGGAAACTGACCAACCGTGAAACGCCCTGCGTTTAAACAATAATGCAGACCTCGGGAACGTTCCAGACGAATCGTTTTAATAACCTAAATGGAGATGTTTGATCTGACAAAATTTTGAAAAACAAAAAAATTAAGAAAAGTACTCCAAATAACGAAAAAAGGCAAAATTTATAACGCATGGCACATCCACAAGAGTGCATATTTCGCGAAACTTTCCCCTGTAATCGTTATAATAGCGTAAATATAGGTAATTGTTAGAATGGAATTTTTAAAAATATAAAATATTTACGGAAAAAGGCGAACCTTGGAACGCGTGCCTTTCCGAAATATAGTAGATTTCATGGAAGTTCCACCTGTAGTCGTTATAATAACGGAAATGGAGATAAATGGTTGAACGATATTTTGAAAAAATAATAAACAAGAATATGAAAAAATACTAAAAATGGCGAACTGTATAAAGACCTGCATTTCCACATAAATACAGATTTTGCGATGTTCCACTTATAATTGTTATATTAGAGTAAATGAGATAATTGGTGGGGAAAAATTTGAAACACATAAATAAGCAAAATATAGAAAAATTACCGAAAATGGTGAACCGTGTAACGCCCTGCATTTCCCCAATGATGAAGATTTTTTCCATGTTCCAAATGTAAATGTTACAACAGCGTAAATGGAGATAATTGGTAGAACAAAATTCTGAAAAATTAACAGATAATAGAAGTATTTAGCAATAACTGAAATCGGCAGCCCGTATGGCGCCCTGTATATCAATAATATTGCAGATTTCGCAAATGTTTCACCTAAACAGCATAAGTGGAGGTAATTGGTCGGGCAGCACTTGGAAAAACAAAAAAATTACTACAAAACTCACACTGAAGACAAGCGCCACAAGAATGCCACACATTAGTTGATAGTTTTCTGAATTTCTGCAGAATTTATTTTCCGGGGTCATTCACGCATTATTATAACTTGGTTCTGCTTAGACGTACTGATCGTAAATATGCCGCTAATTTTAACATAAAATACGCGAAGGCATCATTCCGCGTAGGGAATGACTGTAAATATCGCAAAATTGCAAACAGCGACTACAGGTAAAATAATGAACACTTCGCCACTTACTGGCTCTACCCTTACGCGGCGAGCTGGTATAAAAGGCGTAAACACTGGCTTTGTTCGTAGCCACACACCGTAACCTACAAGCGTGAGCTCCTTCACAACCCAAATCTCCCAACTACAAAAAGCTTAGCTTGATGTTATAAGCACGCACGTGCCTGCTTGTACCGTCCTAGTAATCGCTTGTGAGCCCAGACATCTTTAGAGTATGTGCCATGGCCAAATTATTACCAAATTCCCACCCCCTCTGTGCCCCTCAAAAGGAAGCAAACCTGTCTGTTTCAAAATACGTCTAAAAAACTAAACAATCTCCCTAAATTTCAGGAGCGATGCTTGTTCGACAGAGTCGAAACACTTCAGCCAGCTGAGCTCCAGAGAAAACCATCAGCTCATAATCCAATGCTGTTCAGACGACATCCCGATCATTTCGGCTTAAAAGCGGACGCACTTCAAGTGCACCTGCACAAATGGCTTTCACGCGCACAACCATAAAGATGGGTTGTTTTTATGTCGGTATGCACAGGTTGTCGTCCTGGAAAAAAAAGGCTGATTTTCGTAGAGTGTTATAATTTTGCGTGGACTTAGTTTGTCAAGCCGGACTATTATTAAAATATTTCTTCCCTCCTGTTTCTCTACCTCTTTCTGGCGCTCCTTAGCTAGGGCCGGGCTGCTGGGTGGTGCAGGTCATAACAAAAATTAGGGACGAGTGCGGCGAACTTGGCAAGTTGCTGAAAGTTCATGGTGAAAACACGGCATGAAAGACGAAGACAGAGATAGGGTAAACACAAACACGACCTTCTCTGTCTTCGTCTTTTATGCGCTGTTATCACCATGGACACCAACGTGCCCTGTTCAACGAACTCGTAAATGTATTTCACGTCAGATTGAAGGCGGGCCAGTTGGTACCTAACTAACTTATAAAACAGCGCTAGAAACAGGACACACAGGGCTCACAGACAAAGCACACACAGACAGGGCGCTGTCTGTGTGCCCTTTGTGTAGTCCTGTTTCTAGCGCTGCTTTATAAGTTAGTATTTCAAGTACAGTGTGCCATTTTTCGCAGATCCGTGTTTGTGTTTACTCTATCTCTGTCCTCGTATTTTAGGCGTTGTTCTCACTATGAAATATTATGGAGTTTGTATTCTTGAGGAATGGAGGGACAAACACGTACAGTAACACAGTCAATCACAACGCATGATCAAACCAACACTGCGACAAAACTTCGTTGAAAAACAAAAAACGGCCACAGTTTAAGCGTCTCCATACGAAACCACAGAAAAGGACTGTGGCAAGGGCGCAAAGTGACGCCGCGTTTCCCCCCGCCCCCCTGCCCCCCCCCCCCACCTGACGTTTCGCAAGTCGCTTTGCGCATCCGTCATGGGGGATGCAGGTTCTTTCCACCAGATCGTACCTCATCTCTGTTCTCTTCGTCACAAAGCCGACTAGGCATCGTGTATATACAGAGGGTGCGTGTGTCTGGCGTGTACCAGGCACCAAGCCGCGACCGCTTTGCGGTATAGTTCAAATTATCCTTGGCGGGTCCTGCGTTCGAATTGACGGGCGTATCTCTACATAACCATATCGAGGTTGGCCAGGCCAAATTGTGTAGTTTGAATCGCAGATAACTTGAAAATACCGAACGAAGTTCGAATAACCGAGCTTTCACGGTATATTGTATACAATATACCATAAAATTCCAACAGTATACTGTCGGAATTGGTCGGGTTTACGGTTCTTTCTTTAGAGAGGGAAAAGTTTAAATTCGCAGGTCCGAATTATTTGAAATTTTCGGATAATGTGGCATCGTTGTACTTGCTAAAAGAAAACCAATCATATCAAATAATTAATAAACAATGAACGACAGAGAAAAACCAATAACAGAACAAGCGGAGTTGCTAGCTTCGCCAGCTTGAGCTTGCGCCGCAAAACAAGTCGGCTTTGGCAGCTTCCGGCGAGAGGGTCGCGCCATCTCACCTCGTCACCGCTGCCGTCCAAATTAGCTTTCATAAACGTAGGACTCGTGAAGGGTTGGTAAGGAGTTCCCTTTTTTACAACTTATACTCAGAAAACAGCTTTGGCCTAGTTTAATCTTTGACAAATACCTTTAGTAGACAATTCAAAACCACACTGAAAGGACGAACAGTTATTGGAAAGTTGCGTTGATATTTACATAATTGCCTTTGGGACGAAGCCGCTGTTTGAATCAGCCAAATTTGAATTTTGTTTTTCAGGGTCTCTTTAACGCCCATTTGAAATACGCAGTAACTGATGCTCGCGCACAATGATATTCATCGCAAGCGAAGGGCAGTACGTGGTACAAATAGCCTCTATTCTGCTAACCACGTGCGTGCATGGAAATGTTTAAAACGTCGTGCAGCAATCTCATTATTCAAACGATACACTGACTAGCCGAACCGTCCCTTTTAGTTAAAAATTGGCCAATTGCTCCTGTAGAAGACGAACATATGACTGCCGCTTCTCACTTCCGCAGCTTTGCGATTACGACCCGTGTCAACGGTGCGGCTTCAAGAGTCATTTCGGCTCGTTAGAGACCAACCGCTGTAGTTCCGCTCTTGGCCGCGTCAGAGCGCCCCATTGCGGCTTGCTTTTTTATTCTTACCATTTTTTTATGTAACCACAAAGAATATGAGCTGCCGTCCTCAACTACGTGCTCTTGTTGTATCCTGATTTTTCTCTTTGTTACTACACGCTGTGGCGATGGTTGACACGGATGAAATGAAGCTTTGAAGGAAGGCATAAGCGCCCACTTCTGTCTGAATTTTCCGCCCGCCGCACACTACATACGAAGGCACACGGCCATTGTCGTCCTCGTCACGTCTTGATGGGTTTCTTAATAGGATCCTAGAGTTCCCGCGAGGGATAGAGCATCGCCGGAGAAAAAGGAATGTACGTCGTCGCCTTGTGGTTACGGGGTGCCAAGCGTTCAACAGCCTCGCTTCGTCGGCGACAAAATAAGGAAACGACCAAGCTCAAACAGCTGTTGCGAATGTCACAATCCGGGCCTTCTTTTTTCGAAACAGAATGGAAGTTTTCAAAGGGAAGAAGGAACCACCCGCCTGCCATGCAATACACTAAACGAAGCGGAAAGCGAAATGTCATTTGCATAACGCCCTTAATCCCCAGAGGGTCCTCAGCGTCTGGGAAAGGAGCGAAGGAAAGAGAAGCGTAGGCTGTATAGCTGTTTTGAATTACCTTCTTTTTCTACGCAGTGGTTGTGCTTTTTTTGTACTGAAATATCCGTCTTCTATTTCTATCTCGTAAATCGTAACCTTAGTGGCGAGATAAAGAGAAAGCCCCCTTTCCCTCTTTTCACGTGTGCCTTAGCGTGGTTTCAACAGCGCAAAAAAAAAAACACCAGTTCACAACGTTATCGCCGCGACGTGCTTTGGAAGATGTACAAAGGAGAACCTTAGGTTTCTCTCCTGAAGTGTGAATGGGTGAATATTTCCTCTTGCTGAGTTATGAAAAAATGCGCGTGGGTGGCTAAACTGACGTCCCTTTCAATGTAATTCGACTATTCTACCGTCCGTCGGTTTCTGGTGGCTGCTGCCCCCGTCACTGGTCAATCCACCAATACACCTGATTTGGTATGTTAGGCGTACATCCAGCCTTAATGTCACATGACCGCAACATTGAGTGCAACGAACTGAACAGAGCTGAGTCGGTCGGTTTAGAAGGAAGAAAACAAATGAACTGGCGATATTATTGAAACCATTGGGGGGCCCGCCTGCATTCAAATCCCTCCGAAGGAAGTAAGTATAGTAGTAGATTAGGAAAAGTAAAGCAAAGTAGAGAAGGAATAGATAGACGGGGGCAAAGCGGCAAAGTGCGACCAACATCAAACTCACCGCACGTCATTATTCGGGTGCAGTAGAGAATATTAGATCTCACAGCGTGACGTTGTGCATACCAAATGAAGGGCACCATGACGCCCCATTTCCCGCTTCAGCGCCGCAACTGAACTCAATAAAGCGGGAATCTGCCAATTTGAGAAATGGTACAGGTCAATTGTGAGGAACCATAAGCTCGCTACAGGATTCTTTTAGTGCCGAAGACGCACGACTTCACCTATGCGCAATCGTTTACACCTAAAGAATAGGCTGCTCAAAACAAATATTTGGTACGAGAAAGGAACCAACTGTAATTCATATTACATAATCTTCTTTTTGTACAACGTCTTTTCCCTTGTGTACCCATTTTTAATTTTTCTTTTTTACTAGTTTAATAGATGTATTTTTGTTGAGTACGCTGCGATGTCGGGAGTTTTTTTTTAAATTATTGTAAAATGTTGTAGCCGCTGTTTAAACTACCAGCATGCAAATTTCAATGAAAACCGCATTTCCCAACTTTGGAATTCCGCGGTGTTTCTACTTTCGCGAAGCAGAGAGGAAATGAGCACAGAGGCTCGCCGTTTAACTTGGAAAAGAGGAGGTTGAAAGCAACAGAGAAGGGGTGTGGAGGGCTAAGAGGGAGGAGGAGTGTTGAAGATAGAAGAGATGGGCCATAAAGTATTTCAAGAACGAATGCGGAGCAGCATATGTGACGTGGAGCTACCCAAATGCCGCAAGAACGAGCACCATTCTGGAGCTGCGTAGAAGGATCCGCGACAAGCACCCAGTTATCCCCACTGCGGCGTACACCCCTGTTTAATGGGGGACCGCCGCCTCAAGAAGCCTTCTCCGGAAAACCAGCACCGGACATTGCTTAGTGTCCGCTACAGGATCTGGTTCTAGTTCGATGTCGGCCCAGTCCTTCATAATCTAATGCCAGTACAAAATAAGCAGAATGTTCCTCGTTATGTCGCGCCAACATATGTTTTAAGTGCTCCCTTTTTTTTCGAGTCTCTGAACATATTTTCATCCCCCATTCGTCCCAGGGACTCATTTCGCAAGTCAGGCCCCTCCTGTGTACTAAGAGGAATATGCAATTTTACAAGGTCTGAATATTTTCCAGGATGGACGGAATATTTCCCACGATGGAATCAGTGACGTCCGGTGTGCCCCAGCGGTGAGGTTTTGCACCTGTCCTATTCCTCATACATATAATGGCGTTCCTGAGCCTCGTTTTGTTTTTCCCATGCGGCTGGTTGCCGATGAGTGCGTGATATACAAATATTTACTAAACAATTCGGTGTTTCTTGCCTCAAATCAAACCTTGAAAACATATCTGCATTGTGTGACCGCTGGATGATGAAACTTAATACAGTAATCCCTCGTTATAACGAAATCCGCGGGACGGCTAGAAATTTAGTTATCAGCGGTACTTCGATATAAGCGACTACTCGAGAAAAGCTAAAGCAGTCGAACTTTTATTGCGCCACAACTGCGAGGAATAAAAACATGATGTATTAAGTGTATTCAGAGCGAATACAATGTATTCAGAGCGAATGAGGAGCGGGAGAAGGCAGTGACCACTTTTATAAGGGGTGGTGCGGGCGTCAGGGAACGCTTTCAGAGTTTCGCATTGGAAAGGGCTGCAAATTCCATCGCTCCAGTATATGGTTGAATTTGTTGAACTCAAAAAGCGATTAACCGCTCACTGAGGGTACACAGATCAATAATGAAGAGTGACCTGTTTTGTACTAGAGCCTTTGCATGATCACAGGGCAATTTTCTTCCGAGGCGCGCAGCCGTGAAGTTTGCAAAACAATAGTTTTTCGGCGTCCCGTTTTCTATCCCAGTGCTAATTCTACTGTTCGTGTCGATGTTAGGGCACCGCTGCGTCCACGCGATTGACCAATGTCTAGGGACAAAATTCAATCACACGGCCACGCAGTTGCACCGTTTGTCTGAAGTCGGATGGCGCGAATCGAGCGTAACCAGCTCTAGTAAACCACAGGGGAAACACCAGCCTCGTTGACCCTATATGTTGACAGCCTCACTCCCCTCTGTCTCGCCGCCGTTCCCCCGGCTGGACGACGCCTCCGCTCACCGCTTCGCTATAAGCGTGCGCTTTGAGTAATGCGGACTAAAATGCATGCGTTTGGGATGGGGCCACAAACAGTTTCCAATAAAGCGATATTTCGAGTAAAGCGATTTCGTTATAGCCGGGGAGAACTGTACTAACAAATGCAAATCGATGCGAAATTCACGCAACACACAGCTTATTTTCTCAATGACTTGCCTTTATTTCCCGGGAAGAGTTATAAATATATTGTTGTCCACATTGCTCACCGAGCCTGGCACAGACACAATCAGGCATAAGCAACAATGCCAACCGGATGCTTCGTTTTGTTCGTCTAAAATTTCCTCCTCCGCTTCTCTCACCAAAACTGTGCTTTATGAAACGGTAGTGCGGTACAAATTAGATTCCGCATCATCTGTTTGGGATACACAAAGTAACACGGTCTTTTCCGCACTCAAATCACTGCACAATCGTGCAGCACGAGTCATACTTTCAAGTTATTCGTGTCTTGCTAAAGTTCCACAAAATAAATCTTGAGTAGATCTTCCAGACCTTTTTGCCCGTCGACAAACATCTCACACATAACTCTTTCATAAACTATTTTATACAAATGTAATCGTAAACAAAATTCTTTTCAGTCGTTCTGGCTACCTTTCTTCTCGCAACGACCACGATGTGAAATTCGGCATACCCCAATGCAGGACTAACATCTCTTTTGTACCAAGAACTAGTATAGACTGGAATCACCATCAGGCCACTGAGGCCTCAATGACTAGTCATGCCACTTTCAAAACCGCACTTCGTGGCTGTATAACCTGGGACTGTTTCTCATTTTCCTCCATCGGTAGCGTGTTGCTTGATTATTATTGTTTTTGTTTGTAGTAGGTACCCTGTACATTCTGTAACGCCATATTGGCCCTGAAAGTATGCAAACAAATAAATAATAAAATATGTGAATAAACACAAAAAAGTGCGCCATTTATGTGCTCGCATCGCTGCACATTTCGCTGAAAAACGATCGTGATCTGCCGCGCCTGCCCCGTAAAAACCTCTTTTCTTTCCCGCCAACCTATCACGCTGTCTCCCTCTCAGCTTACTCCTCCCACGATAAGCACAGTGAAGAGAGAGATAGCGAGAGAAAGAGAGACAGAGAGAGAGAGAGAGAAAGAGAGAGGGGGAGAGAAACTTTATGTAAAACCAAAGGTGCTTCAGACAACCCAATTACAGATCGTCCTCAGCGAATGCTGAACTCTGTTGTAGTGCGCTTTTCACAAGTTTCAGTAAACAATTAACTCTCTACCGTCTTCTGTCCTCATTCCTTTCGGGGTCCATATTCCTGGGTAAAGGGGCGACTTTGAGTAGGCCTCGAGTTTGGCCGTCAAGGGCCGAGAAATGGGCCCTTGAATTCCTGTGGGTCTTTTCGAGCCGTGGGATCGAAATTGATGCTTCTGCTGATGTTCCTGCCTTGCTCTGTTGACCGAAGTCAGAACTTGGTTTGCCAAATGAGCTGAAATGACCTCATCAATCGTGTTGAGTACCTGTCCTGAATAGGACCTCGTCGCTAGTCGCCATTGGTACTCCTAAGCTCATCCTCTAGCTTACGTTTTTCTCAGTGGGTTTCTTCAGGTGAATTGAACTTTTCTGCATTTCACTTCTCGCGTGCCAGCGACTGGACGACGTTGTTATGGATGGAATTCTTGGAATACCATCCGAAGCCGCCATCGCGAGTGGCTTTCTTAGGTCAAGACATTTTTTTCATTGCGGATTTTTTATTTTATATTCCAAAAAACAAAGAGACGTGATGTCTTAATTCAAATAACCCTGCAAATATCTCTTATGTCCAGATGCTTTGCCTGAAATGTGCGTAGTATTTTCTTGTTGCTCAACAATGTTGACAATTTGTAGCACTGCCACCAACTTAATATGAAAGTGTTTTGCCTATATGCCGGGTGCTCGAGAATTATGAGAACGTCTTCCCTTATCGCCATAGACACTAGCAGCCTCATCATATATATATAGGCGTGCCGCTTCTTGTTCGTCAGCCCCTTATCATTGATACTGCGCAGTTTGTTCAAAGATGGATGTGCAAAAGTTGAAGCAGACAATGAAACGTCATGCAGTACTCGTCGTCCTGGCCGCGCACCCCAGCTTTTTGGAAATTGCCACCTTTCTGAATGCAGCCAAGTGCTTCGTTTACAAGGTGCGGGCACAACTGATATGTTATGGCGGTGTGACGCGGCATCTGTGGCGAAAAGAAAAAAGCATAGTCAACGGTCAGAAATTGTCAGAACACCTTAATTTCTCCGGTGGTGGTGTTATCCGTTGTCCGCAATGAGGGTGACGTCGTGCCACCCCACTTTTTTGCAGGACTCCGCGTTAGTGCTACCGCTTACGTGGATGTGCTTGCCACCGTTGTGAACCCATGGATAGAGAGTGTTTCAAAATGAAGACCAGGTGTCTTTCAGAAAGAGTCGGCTCATGCCCATATCACTTGAGTTCCTGAATAGTGGCAAGCTGACAACCTCTGCGACCCTGTCAGTGCCAACTTGTGGCCTCCTAGTTCTGAGAGATTTAGGTCCACTCGACTACTATGTCTGGCGTGTTGTTGAGAGAGAGGCCAATAAAGGGTCGCATAATACAAACGACTCGCTGAAGGCTGCCATTTCTCACTCAATGGCCAACATCTCCAAGGAGAACTTGATACGCGCATGCAGCCATTTACGAAGCCGAATTGAATCGCTTATTGCTGTCGATGGCAGATTCATTGAGTAGTTATTAAAATAAAGCTTGATAGAAGTACTTCACAACGTTCGGTGAAAATATTTTGAGATTTTGGTAGAGATATTCTGTTGCCCCTGACGCCAATGTTTTCTTATCAAGTATCTCGCGCACCCAAATGTGTTCGTCAAGTAGGTATTTTTTACTTTTGGCCGGGTGGCTGGCTGAAACAAGGAACAGACAAACAAACAGTCTGAACAAATTTTTTGCGTTTAAGTAGCCCAAGAAAGACTTTCGTATTAAAAAAATCAGGTTGCAAAAATCGGCTGTGCTGCAACTACTGTAGATGCTAGAAGTTGTGTACTTGCTCCCACAATTGTATGGTTACAAAGACCCTTTCTAAGCAGCGAGAAGTACATATGAGTGCACTCTAAAGAAGGGTTGTTTAATCACCTTTCACCTATTGCAGAACTTGTTTGCCGGGCGTATGTCACTGTTCTTACAACATAGTCTTTAACCGTAAATGTTTATAGCGCAACAGAATCACAGGAGAGATAGAAAGAATGAACATTTACTGATGAGCGTAAGGGCTGATGGCAGGGCACTCTCCCAGTGGATGGCATCATAATTTCGGGATACCCAGGCTGCGACGTACCATCCCGGCCTTCTTTACAGGTCTTACTGGTGTCCAAGGGGCGGATGGGCCAGACGGAAGATACACTGCTCAAAAGCTGGGAAGGGAATGGGGTGAGAACAAACACCCCACAGCGCTAACCTCAACTTAGTTTTAGTCCAAAGCTACGTGCATATAATCATTCCCACAATTATTTCAGTATCACCACCAATTCTAGCTCAAGCCACGCAAGTAAATTTGGATACCTTATCTGTCGCACCAAATGACAGCACCCTCATGCAAGAGGACCCTGCTCTTTTCCAACCCATTAAATTTCTTTGCTTAATTTGAACGCGTCGGCGTTGGTGGAGAGAAGAGTGCGATTGTGGTGTGAATGTTCATATACACATGTCTTTCGAATAGGAAGAAAGCGTATCGCTGTGTGCTGTTCGTTCTGTCGTCCGTCCTTGTTTGTAGCACTATGTGTTTTTCAAGATTGGTACACCGAGTTTCCCAGGAAGCCATACATACCAAGGCTGTTACGGCACGAATCGTTCCAGATGGACCTTATTCGTCCATCTGGACGTAAAACGTCCTCCGCAGTCCACCGCGGAAAAAACAAAATTGGCCGCGTATCTGCTCACTTTGTCGCAAATACCAACGAAGATGATAGTCGTCTAGCGCCCCTGCATGTGAGCGTTTCCTTTCTCTTTCCCGCTCACATTTCGTTCTGTTCTTCTTCCATCTCACTCCTACCAAGATAGAAAAGGTAGGGAGTTACTCAAGTCAGTTTACATTTACCGCGTTCCCCTTGTGGACGCAGAATGCGTCGATGCCAGCGCTGCCGTACGGCGGATAAGCGCGTGAATCGAGGCACCCTACTTCATTCCAAGCACTCCACGTTCGTTCCAAGCAGAACGAGAAAACTATCTTGCGGATCCTTTCATTACGGTTGCTGTTTGATTTTTGAAATTCCGCTAGGCAAAGCGCGGGCGGCCACTTTTGTATTCTTCGGGACGCATCTTTCACTGAATAAGCGATCGGTATAAATTTCAATAAGGAAAACACCGCAAATATTACTTATAAATTGATGTATTGCCCCGGATAAGCGTAATGTTTTGTTTTGGCTCAACACTGCTGACAATAAGGAACATTGCCACCGGACGTAGCTTTAGATTTGGCTGTTGTGCAGCATATTTTTCAATTGGACCCGGGGCCTGAATCGAGGGACATACAGACACACTAGGGACCAAGATTTTCGCGTTAAAGTAGCCCAAGAAAGGCTATCGTCTTAAAAGAAACATTGCTACCTGCTCCTTCCAGAGTTACCAGCGGGTGACACGGCATTACAGCCTAGAGAGGGAACGTGTTTCGTATCCCTAAGGTGCGGGAGGGAAAAGAATGGGGTTAGAAAGGAGTGGGACGGCTGCTACATTCTCTTAACTTCCACCCACCAAGTCGGTGTTTCCGTTATTAATTGACGGTTAGCTTTTTGGTGCCTTCATTTAATCAAATACCATTCTACCCTCAATTTTACATTAAAAGGTTCATAATATTCTTTTCTGGGCCCCTTTGCGCGAACGATAAAAAAATTGTGAGGACAGACAGTAATCACATATGCCTGATGCCCATCATTTCAGTATTGGTAAAACAGATCTTTTTTCCTGCCTCTAATGTCTTAGGGACTACGCGTGTTTATTTGTATTATGTTGTTTCTTCATTAAGGTAGCCGGGGTTAATGGTGGGGTTTCGAATGATCAAAACACATAGTGCTTAATAAAATAATAAAACTATCCAGAAAATGTGCACTTGAGAGTCACAGCGTTTTCATTTCCAACATGCTATTTACGAGAAAGAATATTCTCTTCCATATTGTTCAAATGAGCCTAAGTTTGCGCGTGGTTTCATTTCCACCGCTAGAATTCGGAGTAAATTTGCACTAGAAGCTGTTTTTTTTTGTTTTTTTACGGTACTCGACTATTTCCTACCAGCAACCAAACTCGATGAAGGGACGAAATGCAGTTTTGGTTCGAAAGAACAGACTTGCGCGCAACAAAACAAAAACAGCTTGAGAAACGCACTTCAACTGCAGTGGACGCAAAAAGCTGATGGTTAGGGTCATGTCGCGATTATTTAGGATGAAAAAATTAAGAATTGAGACAAGATATACAGTTTTTGTTAAGCCATACAATTGACGTCTTTTTTGGGCTTTTTTCTCCGAGTCGTTTTTGAGACGTACACCATAAACGTTTTTATATGAGATGTCAAGGTTGGCTTTATAAAAGCACTCCTCGACATCATTCCGAATTTACCTTTTTGGGTTTGAGAGCTGTCAGTGCTCCTTACATCGCTATTTGAACAGACAGACTGAATACAGGCATACTACCAATATCAAACACGAGGTGCTTTCTACGCCGTCATTCGATAATGTAGGCTAACCTGCCCCAACATTTTATGTAGTTTTCTTGTTCGCGTTAGTATCAGTGATGTTGTTTTACCCCAAACTCCACCAAATATATAGCTGGTGTTTTCTAAAATATAAAATACTGTATCCGTGCTCTAGGGCAGCTGGGAAAATGACTAATCTTGATTCCGGACAACGGAGAACGGATGCGACGGAAAGGAAAAGGCAGATCGGGGTGGAAGATATACATTTTTAAAGTCGACAAGAATAACAAGCGTAAAAACTTGTCACTGTTTTACCTCTGCATGCAGCAATCTTTGGCACATCGCCTGCACGGGCGTTATCGCGACCCCGCCCTAATACGATGGGGGACGGGGGGAGGCATTGGTGTAAGATTCAACGGCGGGGGTTAGTTTTTCAGTCCTTTAAGCCGGAAGCTGGTTTCCCCCACATTCTTTTTTTTGCAAACAGCAGTGCCAGAGTCATTTTAAGAGGAAGCCCCTCTTGTTCAAATCCCGTACCCTGTCAAGAACCCCGTTGATCGTCGGGCGTCTTCTTGACGGGTCGATAGAGCGTCAAACGACTTGATTTCACGGTTGCTTGAGGGAATGATAGCCCAAGAAACAGACAATGGGGTACGACTACGGCAGTTTTTCGCTTGTTGCATGAATTGTGCCTGACGTCGCATTCAATTCAGAATGCAGGTTCCGCTTCGGTACTGATTGCTCTTCCCTGGCTCCGTCGTAAGAGGTCGCGCGTTGTCTCCTAAGATACGCGCACTGCGCGACAGGCCAAGCTCTACACCGTGTTTAGGCGAAAGCGAGCTCCCACATGTAAATAGTTACTTCTATTGTGTAGCTGACGTAAAAAAGAAGGCAGCAGAAAGATGATAGACCCACTGAAGTTCATTACTTATATCAGCTTAGGCGTAGAAAGAGATACGGTAGAGCAGAATAAACCGCAAACAGTTCTCCTGCGTGTATTCCTATTGGCTGTCGTCCGTCCTAAGTAAAAAATGATATTGCCAAAGACCATAAGTGAACTGGCGCGATGTCAAGCACTTTGGTGGTTGTCAGTAACAGTAACCAGCTATGATAGAAGTTGCGTTGCCCGGTAGGTAACGTATTTCCCCTGTGTGCCTGCATGGAGAAATAGAGGAGAAAAGGATCAAATAGCTCGATGAGAAGGAAAATCCAGATGTTTGGTATGTATTACAACCGGTCTTAGCTGCAGCTTTCCTTCATTTTTTCTTCTCCATACATAGGTACCAGCAGTGTGGGTCGATAACATTGTTTTTGAAGAAGGAAAGATGGAAGGGTGAAAGGAAGGAAGAAAGGAAGGAAGGAAGGAAGGAAGGAAGGAAGGAAGGAAGGAAGGAAGGAAAAGGTAGAGGACACCAAGCAATGTAAATCAGCTTATGGCCTACCTTGCTATCGTAAACGCGGGTAAAGATTCAAATGAAAAATAACAGAGGAGAAAGAAGAAGAAATGATACAAGAGAACGTAGCGAGGTCCACAGCGGTATGACACTAAACGTTAAAGTTCTGTTAGTGTCCGTAGAATCCTTTGTTGTGCGGTCTCTTGTGCCTGTTCGGCGCTTTCAGGAAGCGGATGAGCGCTTCTGTCTCCTTGTACGTTGATCACACTGAAGGCAACTGAACCCCGAATTTTCTGTTCCGCGATTGCTTCCGTAGAGGTGCCTTCCACAGAGGTGAAGCGAGGCGCCTTCTTTTTAACTAAAACTGTGCACAACCACACAAAAATAGCCGTATGATCTCCTATGTGCGGCAAAATTTAGATGGTGTACTTGCCGCCGTCAAAGACAAAGTCACACAGGAGTGAGCATCCGTGCGCGCTACACCGAGCCAGATGCGACCAAGAACTGCGGGTTATACGGTGAAAGGCGTCGTTGGAAGGGAGACTTGTACGTTTCAACTGAATACCTAAGAAACTTCCTGAAGCGGGCACATTGCTCCTCAAATCTTCAGAGCCCTGGTCACTCACTCTCTCAAGTGAGTATGTGCTACGAAGAAAGAAACAATGATAAGTTTTCCTTTAGCGCTGGCGATGTGCGAAGATGGCACACTTGGTAAAGCACTGAGCACCAGAGAGTTGGTGCTGTCCGCTAAAGCACCGGGCAACAAGAACACCTACAACAACCATGGCGTTTTTTCTCAGAATGGCGCACTTAAAGCATCCGCCTTAGTTAAACGGGTCAGAGTATCTCACCTGCGCGCTGCGT
Source organism: Haemaphysalis longicornis (assembly GCA_013339765.2). NCBI lineage: Eukaryota > Metazoa > Arthropoda > Arachnida > Ixodida > Ixodidae > Haemaphysalis > Haemaphysalis longicornis. The sequence goes on along the minus strand of CM023449.1, from coordinate 156,985,318 downwards.
AACGTTGCATCAAGCTTTGAACCGAAGTAGCAAAGGCAGTGGTTAGATCTTCCGGAACATAGATTTGAAGGGTTCGTGCTTTCGCGGCATCGATTACCTTAAGTGGTTTCTGATTGCTTGCCTCCCAGAATAGAATTCACTCCCACAATACTCTCCCTCTTCACGATTAGACTCCGCACTTAGATAAAATGAGCACACCATATTCGTGATCGGGAGTTAAAAGTTAACAATCAACCAGCACCCCCAGTCTCCCACCTCCACACACTCAGCCTCAACATCCCTATCAACAAAAGCAGCTCCCAAACATTACTTTCATTACATTGATGATTGATTGTTGGGTTTAACGCGCCGACGCAACCCAGGTGATGAGGCGCGCCGTAGTGGAGCGCTCCGGAATTAATTTTTGCCACCTAGGGATCTTTAACGTGCGCCGAAATCTCGTACACACGGGCGTACTTGGTTTTCGCCTTCATCAGAAAAGCGGCCGTCGCGGCCCGGAATCGAAACCGCAACCTCGGGCACAGCAGCGCAACGCCTTAGCCACTGAGCCATCACGGCGGGTTTACCTTCATTACAACGAACCCTCACACAACACGTGCGCAGCGTGCGACGCATCGCCCATCGCCGCTACGGCATTCAGGAGAAAGACACTTTCAAAATAACGCAAGGAATACTGATCTCCGCTTAGAATTCGGGACACCTACCTGGCTCTCAAATCCGCCGAAAAAGAAAATATCAATGCCTTTATCTGGCAAGCCTACAAACTTGCCCTAGGCCTACTCCTTCAACATCAGCGCGCAAGTTGCTACCATTAGGAGTGCACATTGCCCTAGGAGAATTGCATGAAATTCATCATCCCTCCTCAAGCCACGCGCCTCATGCTCACACCCGCTAAACAAGACAGCGTTGCACGCCTTCGATATACAGCACCGTCCAAAGAAGTCTAGCCATAACGTATCCCCCTGAACTTCTGAGCATACATTCGCGTAGCTCCGATATTCCAGAACATGTACCCACGTTACAGCAAAGAACACCGCAATGCATGTTCATGCGGTTACTAAGACGCACGCAAGCGACCACATAACGCGGTTCACGGGAGCCACCAAATATCTATGTCCACCAACCCCTCCACGCAGTACGGTGATGGACCACTAGGGCACCCAACTAACAGACTACACGATATGCACCACCTTAACAAACAGCGCTGAGGAAATTGCTCCGGCCGTGGTAGCTACAACAGATACCGAATACATCACAGTCGTCACGAACTCGCAAGTCGTATACCGCCACTAGCGTGCATCTTTGCCGGGTATCACCCTTCGCCCTCAGCATCCCCAAGAAGGTCAGCCAGCTTTCCTACTCTTACTATAAAATAGATCCTACGACACAAGTCCGTCGATGCAAATAGGGCGGCACGCGCCGCAGCCTCAGTACATACCCTCCGGACCATTTTTGAAGAGAGAAAAGACCAGGACAAGACTCCCCACACATTTATTGGCTAGGTGGACATCCTTCCGACTACAGACCTGAGCGTAAACAGTTCCCGCCAACCCAGTCCCAACTTTTGCGAGACAAATCGACTGCACTTCCCCGGGTCTATGCAAACTCCTACTCTCCATCCACACTCGCACACCCGATCTACTACACACATTGTTCCAGTGTCGGCAACGTTTGCGCATATCTAGAACTATGTACTATCTCCTATGGGAACGGCAGGAATCCCCATCCCTCGCACCCGATCCCCGCCCACCGTACGAGCAGAGGGTGGACCGGCTGAACAGATCGGACCTTTCGACCCAGCGCATATTGATAGAGAGGGCACAAGCAGCCAGAAAGGAGGACGGCATCCCGGAATAAATGACGCCCTCCACTCGCCCCCCTCCCAGGGCCGGTGTTTTCACCGTCACGCACCAATAAGCTCTCAAAAGAAGATGTTTATTCTCTCTCTCTCTCTCTGTCGGCCTAAAGTATCGGGGTAGCTTACACTAGGTTATTGTTATTGAATCACTGGAGGGCCAGGCTATTGTTGGTTTCTTGTTTTAGAAGAATTTCTATTACTCCAAATTGATTCAGTGCAACGGTTTGTTTTTCGTTTTGAAGATGCGCCAATTTTTCATAACTCTGGTCCTGCTCAAAATAACGGAGGTTTGTGTGTTAGCAAGCGAATATGACCGCGCTTGTAATCTCATTGAATGACCAGTGTAATTTCCCAACCTTACAATGTTGGCACGATAATGTAAAAATTACGTCTACGAGTTCCACCAAAAAATGCAATCGAGGGCGCTTTTGGAACGCCTACAAGTACGAGCCACTCTTCGTCTTGCGGAAAAGCACTTTATGTTTAAAGGACAAAAATAAAAGCGACGGACTTCGCCCTCGCCCTTCCCTTCACATTTCAGTGATTACATAAACATGAATTACAGCTTTGGCAAAACTGACAAAGCTGAAGGAATGGTCCTTCCGAATATTTGCCCATCGATATTGAAAGATTGAGCATTTCTTGTGTCCTGCGGTGATGTAGCTCAAGCTCTCTCCAAGCATTTACATCGTGTTGTCACTGTCTGGCGTCTTGCCAGAGTAAGTTAGCTTTGAAGCCAAACCCGGTGTGGAGCAGAAAGTTGGGGTCTTCGAGGTACTGTGTGAGCCGCTTGTAGGCGAGGACTTCGTCTGACGTTCTGAAAAACGATGGTGAAGGGATAGGACGGATATTTCCTACGGTGATCGCCTTGCCGCACTTCGGCATGTTTCCGATGAGGGGAGCATGGTTAGTTTTCTGGCAATTCAAGTAGTCGAAAAATGAGGCTGTACTTCTGTGATTGAAGGTAGAGAATTCAATAGTTTTTTTTATTAGGTCTCTGCCTGGTGTAGGGCTACGAATAAGGTAGTTAAGGGGGAAGTTGGATGGAGTGACAGTGAAGGGGTCATCAATGTCGGGGTTTTATTTTCCTTGATACGACCGAGGCGGAATTTTGAGTGGTCGTGTCGTGTAGTCAGCATACCGTGCGATTTTTGCGGCGAGTTGTGTACTATAGAAAAGGTATAGCATGGCCAATTTGGCAGAAAGTGTTTGCTGTGCTGGGCTTACTACCCAGCATAAAGAGGAGGAGCATCCAAGCGGATTTGGAGGGGAGAGTGCCTTGAAAGCTGGCTCAGAGCTGTGTACAGAATTGATTGCGTAAGATACGGGCTTTCTATGCTATGACTTGTGCAGTGCGGGCGATGCGTTGTTTGACTCTTTGTCGTGCTTCCACCTTCGTAATCTCTTCATAAGTTTGATGAGTTTTGGAGGTGTGTCCAAGGGGCTTCTGTGATGTCGTGGGTGTACGCGACGTAGGGGGTGAGTGCCGAGCCACGTTGTTGCCGTTGCACGTGGGGCATGAAAGTTCTGTCTCGAGTGTGAGGTAATCTTGATGGGCACCGTTCTGCATTTGTGCTGCTTTGTTACTGATTTTGGATAACCCCAGACCGTGTGTAAGGCGTTGCAGTCACCAAGATTGACTTGGAGGTAATGTTTCGTACGAGTAAAGAAAATCCTCTCCGCACTGCGCGCTGCTTATTGCAAAAATGATTTAGTTTGTAGACAGCATTTACTGACATGGAAAAGTATACTTTGTCCAGTATTTCTGGTTGACAAAAACCCAGGTACTGGCAAAGGACGCTCGGTATCTTTGTCAAATTATGTTTTCCAGAACAATTTTGATTCTGTGGGGTGTCTTTATTCTTACCAGTGATCCTCTAAATTTTTTGGTTTGCACCGCCGTTACAGTAGTGGAGGCCATAATGATGTATGCACCAGTCTGCAAATAAGCTATGCCACAGCTCAAATGCTGACTAACCACTTCAGTTACTTCAGGGGCGTTTAGGGGCTTTGTTGATTTACGGCAATGGATTTCTGTAAAGTGTAATGCGGCAGTACGGTTGGGGATAAACTTTTACAACAAGTTTGTTGAAATATTAGTTTCGCCAAATCACAGTAAACGGATGGCCAAAAGACGTTGGCCCAGCTCTAGTTTGGGGAAACCTGCATGGCAAACTATTACGGTGTATACCGAATACAAATTAATCAAATTTCGGTTTTATTGAGGTGTGGTTGGTTTTCCCAGTCATTATTAAAACCATTTATTCGGATATTAGAGGAGTTTGTTTAACTTTCACGCTAGTCTCTTTTTTTTTTGACGAGACTAGGGCCATTAACAGGCCTACTAGACTTCGCAACCACCCGGGAAAATGGTACTCGAGCAAGCGGGAGTTTTGGACGGAGCTCAAAACATTTGATAGCAAAAGTTTGCTCGGAGTCTATTGTGTTCCTGCTCGCTGCCTTAACAAACAGCTTCCAAAGCCGCTCACGTACCGCTGAGGTCTCGAAGCTACATCTTTGTTTTTGGCCGATGCACTATGATTGCCGTTGTGAAGTCCTATACGGAAGCCTCAGCTTTTTGGGGAACTTATTTCTTCCCGAAACTTTCATTCCGTGTCGGAATATCTCGCTTGGCGTCTAAGTTCCCTTTCATCCACGTGCTGCCTACGCGAGGTGCGCATTGACGGGCGTCCATAGAAGAGTCGGTGTTAAGCGTAGTTCGGTGCCGTCTGTCTTATCTCCAAACTTCCGTCCCCTCCTTTTGGATTCAGAGGAAGACTACGCCTCAGTAGCAGCTCCTTTCATGGGTGTGCCTCCACGCTTTGTCTCAGCAGTAAACATTGCAACAAAATACCATGAACCAAGGCCACTTCCAGGGAGCATGATGGTTTCAGTACGCCCCTCTCTTGTTGACTTTTGCTTCTTGGCCGCATCCTCAAAGCCACTACAGTTGATGAACGCTCTCCCCATGGGATTACCTCACAAAGATAACTTGCTTTTCCTTGTTTGTACGTGTGGACGTCCCGGCACAACTATGGAGGGAGAGTAAAAAGGCTCGGCGGATACGTCTTTCGGGTCCCCAAAGAAGTAAAAAAGGAGGGAAGCAGGGAACGACGAGTCCGAAGGCCTTTCTTCTCACAGCTTAAGAAAAGGGCTTGCTCGTCGACACCCTCGTTGACTTGGCGGCAGGTGCGCTGGACACTCGGCAAAGGACAGCGCAAGAGGCCTGGTTTCCAGGTTTTATTTTCTTTTTCGTATATAAAAGTTGACTTGTTTACCGTTTATCTGAAAGAGCTTTCTCAGTATCCGCAGTTCTGCTACTGCCAGAAGGCCTGTTATCGCTGAAAAGAGGGTGACGTGTTCTCCTATTTGAAGATGTGTCTTGGATTTCTAGAGAAAAATAATGAGAACCAAAGAAAAATGAGTTAGGTGGACTCACATTTCATTTCTTCTGTTTTCTTCAAGCGGCAAAGGTACCCAAGACAAGAACGAATGAGCTGTATAGGGTGCAGAGTACATAGCTGAATGAAATGTGCAGAAGCAACTGGCAATTTTAGCTTCACGGGCGTCATTTTTGTACTCTGCGTGGCCTAGAATCACAGTTTTTATCGAAGGACAGTGGACAGCAGAAGCTCTGAGTATCTTTTTTTGTTTGGGAGGGTGCATGAAAGGAAATGTGCTTAGCCTAAGGCATGCCTCACATTTCAGTTAGTACCCCCAACCACTTTGGTGTGACATGCGAACATTTATTTGTACTATTTAAAATGAATGTTTGCCTGCTGTGAAAATGCCACCGGAGGCAATATTTCATACATGGATTTTGTGTGATGCACTCTGCATTGCTTCCGTGATTCTTGCTCCATATATTAATCATTAATGGCAACGGCCAACTAGGACAGCCACCAGACAACGTCTACCTCGGTTTGGGTATCTACTGACCGCTCACAGAATAGAAACATCTCTTCAGGTCTCACTGATTCATGGTACATGTTTCAAATCAATGAGTATATTTTGATCACGCGTATAATTCATATTCTGTATACGATGTGTGTCATTGTTCGAGCCCCGGGAGCTTAGGCAAATTCACCGAATCGAAGATGAAATGTTAAAGTCGGGTCCGTGACCGTTCATAGAACGCAGTTTTTTCGGACGCCATTTTATCGAAGTCATGCCCGTTTTAGAGAAGCCATTACGTCGCACGCTGTTTCATCAGATCGGCGAGGCCCTTTAATCGAAACGCACGCACCTGCCATTTGTGCACTGATATTTTGTAGATTTTTCGGGCCATTAGCGGCTAGTCTGAGACCATATGATGGCTTCATCCCTCGTCACCACTGGCGCACGCAAGGAGGGGGCGAGGCGCCTTCGAAATTTCTGGGTTCGATAGGGGCGGAGGATGAGACAGTGGAACTGACTGGGCTTGTTGTTCAATTAAGACAACCTAAAAATTATTGTTCGCTCGCATGTGACAACCCAACAACCTTGCGCAAATTGGACGTCTGCTCTAAACACGGTCAACCATTTATCTACCCCGTTAAGAATTTAAAATATTTTGCACAATCACCAATACTGCACCCCCCTGAATGCCGATATGTTTTATTATTTTTAGCCGTTTTTCCACTTTATGTTCCCTTTTACTTTTTCCCGTGGTTCCGCCCCCCTCCAAAACAAAAGTCTGCTTACTCCGTTTCTCGCCTACCTTCCCCAGTTCAAATAATTTTGCCAATGGGTCCTCAGTATTAAACGTGGTGTCCTGCCAACACGATTTCGCACAGCAAACAAACGAAGATGACACCGCAATAAATAAATGGGGTTTATTAAAATGAAATGAGTGATTACAAATAGCGCAGGATGGACGAAAAATGTACAGATAAAACACTCAAGCATTCAATCTTTCAATCAAGCATTCAAACAGCCAATCTTACAGGTTATGAGCTATCGTTCTTAGAGAATCTTTGACCGGCATTTTTTGTTGATTCAGGCAAACTCGCATGATACTTTCTTCTCGTGCAACGACTGCTCTTTTTCGGCTTTGGCGGCTTCTGGCTTCGTACCAACCATTTTATTTTGTCTTCCGTCGTTTCATGCTATTTCTAAGGTGGCTGTGGAAATGGCTGAAACCGGGATGCCCGGGATTTTGAGGAAGTGGCTGTGATAGCTCTTCACGGCATTATTTCCCGTGGCTCCCCTGCAGCTATCAAAGGCTGGGCAGACCATAACTTGAAATCGCGGTGCCGTCCGAATTAAAACGCCGCCTGGCAGTTGATGTGCTTTGCCCACGAGGGTAATTCTTCTCAACTTGAATTAAAAACAGCGCAGAAAAGACGGGACAAGAAACGGCGACACACGGCGCTGTTTCTTGTTTCTTGTTCCGTCGTTTCTTGTTCCGTGCTTTCTTGTTGTTCGTATGTTGTTTCGTCTTTTTTGCGCTGTTTTGAATACAATGTAGTATGCACCAAATAGCCCAAACCACCGTTCTAACGCAAACCACCGTTATGCGCAGTCACTTGGGGGAGGGGGTGGGCAGGACGGGGAGTAATCTGCCTGAGTTCTTGATTGGCCTGGAACACTTCAACGCTAGTGCTGTCTGGAACGGGTTCTGTTCTTTCAATGCTTTCATATCGTCCACTCCTAGATCCACGCCATAGGGAGTTACCACGCTTCCCCTGCAAGGTCCGTAACACTCCCACTTTTCAGTAAACGTTCTGCAGAACTTTCTTGGGGAAACCTAGGCGTAGCCATCCAAGCATAGCTTTGGTTTTACGGACTGTCGTAGTGAACTCCATTGCGCATATGCTAACGTTTAGGGGTAAAATATCTGCGATATGTAGCACCAAACACGTTCAAAGGTGCCAATCACACGATATCAGTGCCGTCCCCACACCGCCCCAAATACAATTTGTCGGGACAAGCATGCGCACATCGGGACAACGGGCATGCCGGGGAGCACGATACATGAGTCTTGTAGTAGATTCTTATCGACGAAGCGTTTTCAGTTCGCTGGCAGCAAGCTTCCGCAAACACTTTCACTGTTCTATTAGAGCTCTCTCTTATGAAACAGAATAAATATTCGGTGCAACGGCGTTCGATGCAACGTCTTCGATGAAACGGCGTTCGATGAGACACTATTCGATGGAACGGCGTTGGATGAGACGTCTTTTACAAAACGGCGTTCGATGAAGCGGCTTTCGATGAAGTGCGCGGAACCAGTTAAAGTCAGAGTTTTATAGCAAGTACACCAGGCTAACGGTGCGTCGAGTGCACTCCCCGTAACGGGAAGAAGCTTTGAAGCGACTCTGGTACTGTGGGACGACTGAGCGATCAAAATAAAAATCGAGAAAAAATTCCAAAAGTACAACAAGCATTTTGGTTGCCCGATTGATGAGACTTTCTTAACTTAGTCATGGTTCAAAGAAATCGTCATAACTCACTATCGTTGTCCGCATATGATTTGAATACAGTGGGGTGGAACAGTAACACAGTTACACAATAAAAGTAGGGGAACATGCTTGGAGGTGAAGCTGAAACCTGTAGTCGGTGTTCATTTTAGGCACAGGATGATTGCAATACTGCGTTATACAAGGGGTCCCAAGTATCAAGCAGCAAGGTCTTAAAAAAGAGCAATGGAGCTACTGGAAGAAAATCTAGTGCATAATGTTTCTAGTACAGCGAAGTAGAGGCAAATAGTCGTTTTTCTTAATGACATTCAATAAGTTATAGTAATTAATTATCCGACTCGAACAGCAATGACCTAATCATGTCAGTGTATTGCAGGTACCCAGGAGGGGCATCTAACGGCGGCATTTTAGGAGACGGACTACCTGCGCACTCATTTGTTCAGGCTGATAAAGCAACCCCGCGAAATGTGAAAAGAATATGTGAGGGCGCTTCTGCCCGCATCATAAAGAAGTTCCCTCGAACAGGCTCCCTCTGAGTTAGCCAGAATGAAATAAGAAAACAAAGAAAAAAAAACTCGCGACCGAGTTTGTTTCTTATCAGTAGCACGCGCCATGCGAAACTTGGTGTTGCTGCTCCTTTCACGCCATTATCAAGGAGATGCGCTGTTTCGTCGGCCGTGTGACGGGGAGAGCAGTTGCTTTCGATCACCTTGTTTGAAGCCGCATGTTTATGAAGCGAGTGGGTGCACCGTGACGTGGTAGTTTTCATATTTCTCCGGGTTTCTTTATCAGACAGAATAAATGAGTACGCAGTTCGTCACTCAAAATGCTGCCGTTAGATGCGTTTCTGGGCACCTATAAGTGCCTCAATGACACTTTCATGATTAGGACATTACTTCTCGAGTAGGATCATTATTACAAATATTAATAATTTGAGTCTCATTAACAAAAAAAAACATTACTGGCTGGTATTTCGTTGTACTAAAAATATTATGCACTAGGTTCCTTCCAGTAAGTCCGTTCCTCTTTTAAAATGTTGGTGCATGAGAGCTGGTGCACGCTGGTTACAATAAATAAAACGTACTGAGTCGCCATCAGTAATTTTTTTAATGGTTTAGGTGGGGAATAAAGTGTTTATATACGCAAAATACCGCAGTTTCATTTTGCGTGCCGCTTGTGTGCAATAAATTTACAGTTTCGTGTTATTTCTTTTAACCCATTCGTTACATTTTCTGACCCTTAGAATTGAAAGGCCTACAGGGCACCTATACCGGAACGTTTTATAGGACCTGCTAGAGGGTTTTAAAATTTGCGCGTCGCCATTTGCAAACCGGAAAAGAGCTGGAAAAATTGCAACAAAAGTACGTTGCGTGACATGCAGGCAGGGCACATATACTGGAGCAGAAGACAGTTACGTATTGCTATTTGTAAAAGGTATTCTCTCCATTTTTGCGACAGATTATGAATTCGGTTTCATTGCCGCGTCGTTTCTCGCTCCCAGCTTTGTCCCTTGCAACCTGCGTCAAAGTCAAAGCCCATGTCGGAATGAAGCAATCAAATGGTGTGGGAATGATGCAACCCGATAGACTTAAGCTTTATCACGCGATCGACCCAGATTCGATTCCGACGAGGAGGAGGAATAAACTTTATTTCAATATTAGTTTTTGTAGTAGTGGCAATGGGGGGTCTTCTCAGTCCAGAAGTCCCTGGGCGGTCGCTGCCAGGCGGGCCCTTTCAACCAGCCGAAGCTATATAAGCGTTTTCTCTTGAGCCGCTTGGTGTACCTTTGTGGAAATACACAGCGTAAGGTGGCTTTCCTGCACTTCATTCTGAGCGCGATAAGTTCGATTTTGTATTTTAAATTCTGACTTTGAAGACATTGATTTTCGACCAGAAAAAGGTCAAGATTCAACAATGTTTCACTTCACCCACGAACATCATCATGTTCAAAGGAAGTCGGCTTTCCAGCAGTTCTTTTTGGGGCAACGTCGACATCGGTCAGGCATAGAAAGCTTCGCTTTCAATTTGTTGACAGCCTGATTTAGGCTGACAGACCCGGTCATTTCATGTCGCAAATTTGGGAATCTCTCCTGCGTGAACACTTCGGCAGCACCTAAGGCGCATCTTGAACATAACGAATGTTCACGTTGGGGAATATGTGTCGGTTAGCGGTATCGATGACAAGTCATTATGAAATCGCACGGGTTAGCTCATGTCATAACAAATTTAAACGGGTTCATGAACACACGAAGCGGATGATTCCTTCATGGCACCGCCAATTTTCCAACGTGGACACGACGTTCTGAAGGTGAGAAAAATATCGCACTCAACGTTCATTCGTTCTCTATGATTCGAGCACGGTTTATACGCCTTGTCTTGCCGGACAATGCTATAGAGGGACAGCATTTTGTAAGGACGAGAAGGAGCAGCAGGTGCAGGAAAACAGCCATTCATGCGAGCGGGATGCCAGGCTTCCGCGCAATGGGAAGCATGGAATCCCGCGGAAGCGTGGATGAGGGCGAAAAAATAGAACACGTTGCGTTGTCGCTGTGGAGAGTGTGACGTGACCAAGCACATGAGATTGCACTTACAGTGAAGGGTGGCTGAACAATTTCTGTAGAAACAGGGTAACTGCAAGCTGTATTGTATATTAGCTTTAAAGGTATATTTTTTGCCGCTATTTATCACCGAATTGGTGTACATCGCGTGGAATTTCGTTTTGAAGCTGGGAAGAATAGCACAATTACGACACGGATAATGAAGCATTGTAATAAAAAACTCTTTGTAGCAATAGATAATGGCTGTGAGCGTCTCTCGGTAACCAATAGGAAAGTTCACAAAAAACCGCTCCTTGTTCATTACGACGCCGCATCTTCCAACCATTCTCTCTCAAGTGTCGGCCAAACCTGTGTTTTTCAATGTTTCGCATTTTTTCTAAACGTTTGCCGATATATGCTGACAGCTCATTGCATATAGTGAAAGGTCGTCAAAGACGTAAAAATACCATTCGAGTGAAACGGGTGTAGGAAAGTTATTCTTATTTATGGTAAACCTTTGGAGTTTCAGGCAGAGTAAGAGACAGCGAAAATGCTTGCTTGCATGCGAATGTTGTCGAAATATAATAGAATTTGCCGCCCTGCCGTAACACGCTCTCATTTATCCCCTTACTAATCTTACGCTCTTCCTCCCCCCTCTCACTTCTCGTAGAATGCAACAGAGGTTTACTGAATTCAATTCATTTTTTTTCGTTTACTGAATTCAATTCATTTTTTTTCGTTAACTGGCGTCTGGTGAGGCCTTCTCTGTCTGATGCGCCTTGGAGCGGCTCGCAGTCAAGCTCGAGCTCGTTTGTATTGGTGTGTAATTTTATCGATCCTCTCTTCGATACCATTTAATAGTTCTTTTCTATTGTCCCCCGAAAAATTAATTCAATGCCCGTTCTTTCTATTCTAAAATGGGTTTGTATCAGTGTAATTTGAGTTCAACCATTCAACTTCTTCTTAGTCTTGCGGTTGAACTAAGTAGCCGACAGACAGACATACATACATACAGACAGAAGGGTGGGCAGACGGACGGGCGGACGGATGGGCGGGGGTACAGACAGACAGACAGACAGACAGACAGACAGACAGACAGACAGACAGACAGACAGACAGACGGAACTAAATATTTGCATTTAAATAGGCGAAGTAAGGTAATCGTCTTCAAAAAAAACCCGGGAACAAATAACGTCCAAAGTAATAATCCTGACACTGCAGAAAACATGAATCGTTTTAAAAATATTTACTCTAGACAAAAAAAGGCACAATCTCACTAGGGACGGAACGCCAGAACGGGCCACACAAAATACTGGACTCCCTGCTGGCAGCATCATTGTAGGACAGACTTTATTTCATGCGGATGCTCCATGATGCCCATTCTCCGACCGTACCCATCGCATTCACTTTATAAATCTTCGTTTCCAATTGTGGAGACTCAGGAAGTGGAACATCCGCGTCGGAGAATCTTCGCGTCAGCAGAGCCGTCTCAACTTAGTTTCGGTGGCAGCGGCTGCCTGAAACAGAGGAGCGCAACTATCGATTTCCTGTCCGATGCTTAAGACTGTCCGCAAGAGACGTCGCCCAAAAAAGATAGCTGCGTAATCCTGTTTGGAAAAGTTCGACCTGCCGCCTTTTTTTGCGCTGGTGTAATATACGCTTAGAGCAGCCTCTTACCCGCGTGGCTTGGATTGACTTAGATTTTCAGTGTCTTATAACAGACGAACGATACGAAAAACGTCTGCAGTACTGAGTTCAATCCAAAGGTGAAAAAGTTGTTTGATCTATCAAGGTGCTATGCACATTTTATTGAAGAGTGGAACATGGTATTCTTGTTTATCAATGAAATACAACGGATACTGTTTTGAAGCATCTGCCTCGAGGTGTTGACTATGGCAATGGCTTTAAGATAACGCACATTACTATTACATGGAGGTACGTACGCACATGCACAGTCACACACAGGGAGCAGACAGACGAAGTTTTCATGTGGGAGTACGTGCGTGGGGTCGTGCCCGCGCGCTCCCCGGGAGCCAACGTTTGTGAAACAGCACTAAATTAATTTTCACCATTCGTACTCATCCTACTTATTTGACTAACCACTATGTGATCGGTTGATGTTGTCTTGCGACAATACCTTGTTTCATCTTCATCACGCGCTTTCTGCACCCATGGCGGAAATTGTGAAGAATAGGGAAAGAACGCCGCACCATATTAATCGTTCTACAATGTCGCGATACTGCCCTAGACTTTTTTTGAGGAATACGCCGAAACAAACACACATCAGAACGATTCCAAATTGTTTTATATATTGATATTTCCGATAGTTCTTCAGGTAAATCGGACGCGGTGCACATTCTGGACAATGTGGCCATGTACAAAAGTAACTACAAACACTCCACGCGTACCCGGAGCGACATTACGGCTGTTTACAAATAAAAAAATGCAGTCACCGACGGATTTTTTACACCTGTATGGGAACAAATTACATTCCGAATAAAAGAGCAGTCCCACAAATACGGCAGTCGCTAACACTACCTCTATTTCATTTAAATAGGACTAAATAAGTCACGATTGATTCCGTCTCCTAAATCCCTCCTCCTCGTTAGAAGGAGGAATTGGCTTGCAGAGAGGCGTGGAGAGATGCTTGCACCTCTGCCAGCATAACGTTATTTTCATAAACACTCAAGGGCCGCAACACAATCATGGCACACTGTTCACAGGCGATGTGGTGAACCGAGTGTACCGCAATCACCACAATAGCTACCGATCAAGTAGCAGAACAACGCAAACGAAGCGCGACACACGACCGACATGATGGTGATGTTACTTATAAATCAGCGTCAGCTTGAACTTAAAAAAATTCCCCGCATTTCCCCGAGGGGAAGAATGTGAAAGTGCGAATGCACCAGTTGAATTTGCGCGGTTCGGTAATGTTCGCGAAAGAGAGATCACACACACACACACAACTACAAAGAAAGAAAGATGCATTTATTCACAGACACCTATTTGTGTTGTCGTTGTACTTGATTGCTAGAGCGGATCTCAGCTTTGAAATTTCGTGTCAGTACTCCTTTAAGCAGGTGCATTAGCCCTTCTCACGCCCGATTCTTGGCCAATCCCCCACGTGGGTATGTGCCATGTCAGCGGCCAGGCAGCGCGCGCCCATCTCCCCCCGTTGCCAAGGAAGACGAGGAGATTCCTGGCCAATCCCCCACGTGGGTATGTGCCATGTCAGCGGGCAGGCTGCGCGCGCCCATCTCCAAGTGCGCGGACATCGCCGGTGGACGCAGGTTCAGGGTCGCTTAAGAAGTGCATTGCGCTTAAAATAGGTCTCTAACAATGCCACGTATGACCCATTTCTGGCTTTCGAGATTGGTTCCGCCTCTGAAGACATGAAAGATTATGGCCTCCAGAATCAAAGTTGCTTACCTTTGCTGCAATAAAGCCAGTGCACATCAAATCCGAAGCAAGCCAGATGGTTTGACGGGAGTCGCAAATTGGCTTTGTTGCGGAAAATGTTCTCCGAAAAATGGCATTCCGAAAAATGAAACTTTTTGCTGTATTTTGTACAAAATATTTGTTGCTCATATACATTACTACAATGGGACAATTGGCGGGTTATCGGAAAAGTCCGGAATATTCAGCAAGTATGAATTCTGGGAGTCCGGAATAACAGTCAGTTACTGTCGTGGCGCAAATTCTTTCACAACGGTTGCGACAACGGCTAACTTATGCTGCGTACAGGCTTACAATTAAAAACATACCGTGCAACAAATATTGCATGAAAAATTAGTGGTTTGTAGGGGTCTCATAGTTCCCTATTTTATGGTGGTAAGGATTATGGAAAGATCGTTTAACGTGATCTCACTATTTATTAAAACCACGGGATTGACACATTTCTCACAAGCACCGTCTCTCACAGAACTTAAACTTCCCGTCTTTCTCATGATAGTGTTTGCCTGCTGCACATGAGATGAACGACGATAATCGGGTGTGCTCGGGGGTGCTCTTAGGTCTTGCTGATATAGCAGAAATTGCTTCCTGTTGCCATTGCAAGGCTTTGCAAAGTGTTTTCTTAACTGCGCGACCTTTTTACAACAACCTAGACACTGCAAAACGCTCAGCCTACTGTACAATCGATGACTTTCAGAAGAGACGAATGCGTACAATTTCACATGCTTATCTCTGATAAATGTCATAGGTAGATCAGGAAGAGAAGAAGTAAAGCTACAAAAAAAAAAAACTCTCGTCTGGTAAAGCCCACGCTGAAAGATGATTACCTGCACCTTTGAACAAGGGAACGGAAGCCTCCGAATTCTCTGCGAAGATGATGTTGTGGTTGTATGTAAGTGCTTTGGGCATAATTAGAGCCCGGCTCTATTAGGGCTCTAAAAATAAAAAAAAAACAGGAAGAAATGCTGATCTGAAAGAACCAAGGGAGCGACAAAAGCGAGGTATTTCCCTTCCCAGATAATACGGTTTGGCGTTTCGGCGGTGGCGCTGCATCTGGTGGGAAGTGAACTTTGGGTGCAGGGTCAAAGACTGGCATCATTTCGACCACAATATAGGTAATATTCAAAAGCCTAATGCAGGCATGCTGCCTTTGATTTCAATACCTTACGCATCGAAAAATAACAATGGATGCAGTATGCTTTACATTTGAGACATTTGCATTCCGCACTTTCGTGGTATTTTAGGAACTGTCACATCAAATATACCTCGCCATAGAGCAAGTTTTGGGCTGGTATTTTTATGGATGCCAGGGTGCATAGCGGATTGGTGCAAAAAGTTGCCATCAAGGCCAAGCAATGTCTCCTGGGAAGGTTGAGCGATGTGTCCGTTGTAATTATTGGAAAATTATTTTTCCATTTAAACCGTGAAACTTTCTCTCGCGAAAAGAAGCACTGCCTGCATTATACTGAAAACGTTTTAAAAAAACACCAATGACATGGGAACTCCTAACTACGCTGTAATACTTAAAACAATGTTTTGTTGAACCCTATGAAACTAGAATAGCGGACAGTGTAGGCTTGTCACCAGTAGCTTTATGGTTTGAACTAGACTTGGTTGTAAGCATGGCTGTGACGTGATTCAGCTGAACGAGTTGACGCACGTTTCTTTAAACTCAAAGTGAGGTCGTCAAATGGAACTAGTACTGTTTAGTTATTATAGGGACATGTTTATGGCCAGTGTAAGCCCGAATGCCGTAGATATAACTGCTCACACCCACAGTACAGCAAAGAAAAATACCTGCTTTTTGCGCCATTTGGTGTACGCAGTTAGTACACAACGTCAGACCAAAGGTTATCCGATTTAAAAAATTCAGATATAAAGGGACTAAGATGTATTTTCCAAAACAACGGGCGAAGCATTTTTCCCTTGTGAAGTAGCACTCGCTTGGCATATGACGGTGTTCGAAGTGTAAGAACCTATTATACGTTGTGTAGGCGAGCTATTTATAAGATAAGCGCGAACTCACACGCTCCTGTGGTCTGATATTTGATCCTTCCTTGTTTCGCACCACGGCAAAACTTTTATCGGCTGTCGCATGTATTCTCTGTAATCAAACAGAAGGAGTTTGCATTATACGTGCGAACTCTCGTAGCATGCTGGTCTCACGGAAACGGAAATAATCACTGGTGCTGAAACGGGAAAACATACTTACATAACCTCGCACTCTCTGTGACACTTCCTGCATGTACA
This sequence comes from Haemaphysalis longicornis, assembly GCA_013339765.2. Classification (NCBI taxonomy): domain Eukaryota; kingdom Metazoa; phylum Arthropoda; class Arachnida; order Ixodida; family Ixodidae; genus Haemaphysalis; species Haemaphysalis longicornis. Next base: position 156,968,819 of record CM023449.1, on the reverse strand, counting down.
GCCGAGGCAGGAAGTGGGATAAACAAACAACCGCTGAAAAAAACCTTATACTTAAACCTATAAACTAGTTTACGTATAGGTTCTTCGTAAGTAGACTTGTCGATATTAATAACCCCGGCAATGACAGTGGGAAGGAGGGGAGGGGTGCTTTCCCGGGAACTCGATTTGTCAACCTGCCCACTATTGTAGGCAAGAACAGTTTGGAGGTAAAATATTTCATTTTCATGCAAATCACAGCAAACTGCTAGTAATTCGGTGTTTTTCGGGCTGCAACGCAAAAAATAACGACTGTTTTAGTTTTATACGTCAACCCCCCAAAAAAACTAACATAGCCGGGAGCGGAAGTGACGAGTTATTTGTCGGCAGTCTGCTTGAAAAATCAATTGTTCTACCACCACGTGCAGCAAATAACATAATCGGACAAAACACTCTTTCTTGTGCGGGAAACCCCTGTTTTTCTTTTCTGGACGCTATATAGATATTGCAGGGAGACCTTTTGATTTGGATTCCTTGATTATACGTCTTGTATTGTATACTTCCTCATTTTTATGCCTCAAATTCACGCAAAAATATGCAATGTTTTAATGAAGAAGAATTGGTTTTTCGTCGCATTATCCTGACATAAAAATGGTTTAATTTCTTTGTGTGCATTCCGTTCTGCAACCATAAAACTTCCTCTGGAGAATCTACAGCCAGGAGGTCCCCCTGATAGTTTTTACTTCAGGACTTCCTTCTGTACTAACCTCAATCACTAACTATGTAAACCAAATATTCATTCAATAAACCTGGAAACCTTGAAACATTGAAAAAAAAAAACGATTATGTTTCTGCCCCATCGCAAAATACCTGATCGACCAGTCGTTTCTAGCGAAATGTATAGAATACAATGGCACTATGACTACTTCGAGTACATACATCATTCGGCTAAAAAATGGTGTGGGCTGAGCGACGTAACCCGGTTGACGTACGAGGAGGTGTATTGCCTGAACGCAAATATTTTAACCAAGTCCCGTCCCCTTTTATTACGCACGGGAATTCGCTCCTGTCACACAAGAAATCCTAATTTACCTAAATTTTGTAAATATCGTATCCATTTTACGAGGTGCAATATACAATGCCTGATGTTTGGAGCGGGCGCTAAAATACTAAATTTCCGAACGTTGCTTCCGACCCTTCGGAGTTACCATCAGCGCGTACGTTTCAGTCAAATATGCGTGCTAAACAAAACTCCTGCATGCCGAAGTACAAAAAAAGTCTTACTTGGGTTGGTACAAACAACACAATAAAAATATATGAACCTGCGAAATGATGACTTCGAATGCCTAAGTTTCAACCAGCCGCTTAGACTAGCACACTCAAGCCGGGTTATCGCTGGGTCTCAAAAGATGATGGAGCTCTACTGCTTGTTGATTGTTCGGCATCAGCATGCTGTATATGGTTATATTATACAGCTGTGTGCGCACATACTTCAGACAGATGTTTCTGTAAGGGGCCACCCATGCTTTAAGGAACTTCTGACAATATCGGCACTTACGCTGTTTGCGCATATTTAAGCTGGGAATTGTGTATCGTTCAGAAGGTTTTAAAGTTTCCTTCTTCCTGAAGAACATACACCAGTGCTTGGTATCTTCGACATAACTCCGACACCACATTGCTAAAAATTCACCCAACTTTAATGTTCTCCTTACGTTTCTTCGAACTTCAAAAATATGTGCTGTCGGCGCTTCACACATTGAAAAGCGCTTAATTTTGTTTATGCAACTTTGCTTGTCTGGAAAAGGTAACTTTTAGCTCAGTGGACCTTGAATAAAAAATATTTCCTATACCACTGCCCAACATGGATCATAAGTGTTTGCCCCAATGAAAAGCATTTCTCAGTCTGAGGTGTCTTCCCGAGTAACTATAAGGATAAACAGCCAATAATTCGGACAATGTGGGGCTGGTGATGCTCACAGGCTTGATGGAGGGAGCCGGCCGGGCTTCCCACGCGTATATCGCGTTCCTGACTCCTGAAGCGGAAATAGCGGTTATCGTTTGGCGGCCGGAATCAAAACGCGGTGTTAGCGTCCGCCTTCCTTCAGTTGTTGCGCAGTTTAAATATTCCTCGTAAATTTCAAAGACACTTACTGTGACTCACGTTGTAAAGCACGGGAAAGCAGAAGACGAGGAAGAAAAGAAAAGTAAAAGAGAACAGGTCCGCCCTGCGTAAATGTTGTTTTCGCAAACTTTTGAAAGGGGGCGCTGAAAAGAATTTGAACCGCTTAAATATGCATTATTCTTCAGGACCGAGGACTCCTGTGCGCAATACCTCTCGCTTATTAAGTAGAAAATTCCAGGCTGCGCTCTCCAAGTGAACACATGGGGTAGTATAAAAGGCAGAGTGTTCCTTTCCTTTTATTATCTTGTGAAGCCTTCTCTTCGTGAAAAAAGCAAAAATACAAAACGACAGCACCGGACAAGTACTAGGGGAATTCCACGGCTGAGGTTGTGGAAAGATAGCGAGAGACAGAATAAATGTTAACAGACAGAAAACTATCAGGTGGGCGGAGTCCTGATTTCTGGACTCAGTTGCATCTTGATGCCGTTCCCATGCGTGTAATCATTGAAGCTACATATGGCTATTCTTCTCCTGGGGCTCACCGATATTTGTAAGGGCAATGAAACATTTTAGCAAAAAACCCAATCACCGCAATTGGTGCTTTCATCAAAGCAATAACTTATAAATGGGAACCCGGGTATTTTGCATGTTCTAATTGTTTTCCTACCGTGTCCTCCTTGCGTAGGACACGCACCTAAATCAGATGTTTGTACCGTAACGCACTACAGTCGAACTTTGCAGAACCCTGTTACACCGAAGACTGCTATAGTGAATTATGTGATATAGCACACTAAATACGAAGTTTGTTTGGTAAGGCTTCATTTCAATGACACCTCATCTTTTTAAAACGAAACCGAAACCTCGAGAGCCGCGCGATATTGGCGGAACGAAGAAATATTTCATTTCCGCGAGGTCCAAAGCTGGACAGCTGGGATATTTAAAGCAAAATTAGAAAAAGTGGTACAAAACAACCATTTTTAGTAGCTTGAAAAACTGTGGAGGTAGAAAAGGCCTGTATTGCTTGGACACTGTGAAAACCTAATTCAACTCAGACCGTGAAAAGCCGCCAGGCCAAGGCCACATCCTGCTTCAAGTAAATAAGAACGCAGGCCTGTTCTGCAGAACTAACTCTGTTCTGTTGTAATTTCTCGATTTCACGTTCCGGTCTGTTTAGTTCGTAATGCCACAGGAAGACATAAGGAACCTAGTTTATAGTGGGTTGGAATCCTGGAACAATGCGTTTTTCGTCTAGGATTGTTGCGCGAGCAAGTCTGCCTATTTATTAGAGCCGATTTTTACCTCCGCGGTTACAACGAATATCAGACATAAAGAAATAATTTACTGTCTCCATAACGAGGTTCGACGGTATTAACTTTCGTGTTTACTTTGTACCGCAACCTGTGGACTCAGGGTATTTTGTAAGGTGTTTGGAATAAATATCTCGAGAACATTCTTCTCTCTAAAGGTCGATGAGCAGGAAGTGGGAAAGACATTGACACTTTGTAGCTATGGTCACAATAATTCGTGGTCGTTGTCACAAAGATTGATTGTCGTTTTGGCAAATGCCTAAAACTTCGTAGATGGTTTCAAATCGATGCACGTACTCTACTGGGTATACTGCTAGGGAGGATCCGTGTGGCATCGCAAGTCAAACTTCTATTAAAACTCGTCAACCAAGCATTTTTTTTTCATAGACATCCACATTGCAATCCCCGAACATGACCACATATGCAGTGTAATCGCGACTAGCCCACAGTAGGGGGGCAACTAAGCACTTTTGAACACGGAAGTATTTTATTCCGGGATTCACGAAGATTTCACTTGTGTCATATCCATCACCGAAGTGACGCCAGAGTACCGAAGCGAGAGACCTTTAAAGGGTGCACCCCTGCATACAGGGTCTTCTTGCGGGAAAGAAAACTATAGTCCCAAAGCGTACGTTATATGTAGGGTTGTGTGTTTTTAGAGGTTTTAAATTTCAACACGAACGTGTATTATGTCGGAATATACGAAGGCTGCAATGACGTCGTATCCTTCGCGGAAATAACGCCACTACACCTTTGCCGAAGCGACCCGCCAACAGGACGTCGCTCGCCAAGCAAACCCACAAGAGAGCTGACATCCCGCAAATCATGCTCAGCTGCAGATTTCGCTACACATTTCACTTTCGTGTTTTTTTCTGATTGCTATGAAAGAGGAATCAACCACAGTGTTTTGGGGCATCCGAATGTGGTAACCACAATTCCTAATTGAACGACTGAGACGCCGTGCTTTCGCACCGCGTCCTAGAAAGAAGGGCTTCCTCCTGCTGGCTCTCGAGACGACGTACTTTGCGGCCATCTTCCACCGTATGCTGTAAACAGACTTTCATCTGTCTCGTTAGCACGGCGGAGAGAGAGAGATAAAGACATTTATTCGGTGAAATCCGGCACCGGGGGGTGCGTCACGCAGGACTCCGCCCCGTCCGTGGAGTCCCCGAAAGGACCGGGCTGGATGACTAATGTGCCTGGGGAGACCGGGCGTGAGGGGCATTACAGCCACCACCTTGGTGACTGCCCGATCCGCCTCGTTTCTGTCTAGCCAGGGCTAGCTCCAGCTGCTGGATTTGCCCCCTTCCGCTGCTCCCAAGCCAAAGCGCCTGCAATGGAACCACTCGCTCTGAACAGACACGCGTAGTCTTGCGAGTTTTGACGTGAGGGCATCGAAAAACACCTGGAAACCTATTCTAATACACATCAGCTGTAAAATACTATACTGCAATGAATTTATAACACGTGGCCCACTTAACTAATATATTTTAACCAAGAACGCAGAAACAGCCCCTATAATTTACCCAAAGTTCTGATACACAAGCGCCTTTAAATTAAGGAGATGCAGTGTAAATGGGCGTAATTGATTTCGCCTTCAAACACCGCACTCTCACAGCCTCCCCCAACCTATTTTAATGTGCCAAGAGAGTTAGACATGCGGTAAGACATCTGAGTGCTGCTGCTTTACGCAGTTCGCGTTACTAACAGAAGAACTGCGCCACTTTTTTTCTTCTTTACTTCATCAAAAAGTAGCAGTGTACCAAAAATCCTACAAAAATTTCGCTTTCGCTCTTTATGATTATCTTTCATAAATACTCTTTTACGTAGTTTTGGTTACAGTACACTTGTTGGAAGCCTACAGGTTAATTGCGGTATTTCTAACGTATTTTATACCGGGTTGAGACGTGAATCTTAGAGTGGACACTACAAGGCAAAATGCCGTATACCTACCAAATATCGTCTTACAAGCATTCCGCCCTAGTTTGATCGCACTTAAATGATCAAATTTCTGTGATTTTGATTTTTTTGTCCAAAATAAGAAATTTCTCAATTTTAACTTTAATCTCTCCAAAGAAACACAGACCCCACTAAAGCAAAAAAAAAATGCACATGAAATTACTTCATGGGACAACTACCATGAGCAAAAGACAATTCACACGCTAAGGAAGGTTTTACAAGTGAATCGTTAAAAAATCAGTACCCCCTCCGTCTAGCCCCGACGATGATAGTTTAAACGCGAAGTTTGTTTTGTACAAAACAAAATTTAATAGTTTCAAGATCAAAACCACCGCAAAGCGTCAACAACCAAACTGCAAACCGCCTTAGGGCAGAACATATGGAGCGAACTTTCACGACAAAGTCCCCGCGTTGGAAAATCCTCCACAGCACGATGCCGTATGTCTGAAAGGCTGAACTACGTGGATCGAAGACACGGCTTTCGCCGTCGAGCCGCTGCTCGGTTGTTCTCAGTGTGGCTGCCTGAACCTCCATGCCCAGATTTAACTGTGGCGTTTTAGTAAATAAACCCAGTGAAGGAGCTTCCAGCTTGGGTTGTACGTCGTTTGACGATTCTGCGTGACTCTGGAGCGTTTCTTCTGTTCAAACATGCGTCTTCAGTTCTCAAAAGCATTAAAGTCCGTTGATAAAAAAAACCAAAAATGCCCGGGAAGATACCAAACAGCTACTGCCAGAAAAAGGAACCGGCGTTCTACCTCCCCTCCATGTCAACTATGTGGCCCAAGCTCAGAACAAAATCATGCATGTGAGTCCGCTACCACGGCAAGTTCACGACAGTTTTTTTTTCTTGTTGTTTTCTGCCCAGCTCTTTCTTGGGCCTTTCGTTCCCACATCCCCAACCCAGCGCACAGAAGCCTGTAGGCCTCTGTAAATGCCGGCAAACTGCACCGCTTTTCCAAAGCAGAGCCTTCTATTCTCTTCTCTTCTGTTTTAAAGCAATTATTTACGACTTTCGCACAGCGACTTGGTGGAGGATGCGCAAATGACCTTTTGACGGGAGACACGCCCCCGGCAACACACCCCTAGAAGCGCATCACGTGATTCGCCGGGCCCGCTGTTGGCGCCTGCAGGCGCTGCTAGCGGTCGCCACCGCCGCTGCACCCAAGGCAGCCAACCACCCCCGCAGCCTCCCATGCAAGTGGCGGTGGGTCGTTTCCGGCAACGTGATTCCTCTCGGCCTGGCAAAAATGAACGGTGCGTTAGCCATGAATGAACGCCGCGTTTGCCCGGCCCCCTTCTGTGAGCGTCCCACGGAACCCAACGGATTTGAGACGTGGTCGGCAATACAGCTAAATCAAAGGTTAAACAGGCGAAACGAAGACTCAACCAGACGAACCGCTTTGAGACGTGGTCGGCAATACAGCTAAATCAAAGTTTAACCAAGCGAAATCAAGGCTTAACCAGACTAAGCCAAGCTTTTGCTTTGCATATCCAAGGTTAGCGGAGGTAAGCGGCAGCGATATTTTTTTTTCTTTATTGCCGGCTTTGCAAAAACACAAAACGCTCTGCACAGTACACAAATTCGTAGCCCTTGCCACCTCCCGGCTGAAGGGGGTGGGTTAAAACATATCAAACTGCGCTAAAACATGCAAAATGGGAAACCACCTAGGTTCTTCCGGCATGACTCTATACATTTCTCTGATATAACAAACAATTTTAAGGAAGTACTCTTGCACTGTGCGAGCACCCTCTTCGGTATTTTGAATGGTAATGCCCGTTTTCCGCATAGAATGCAGACTAAGTGCAATGAACATATCATAGGGTAGGCCTCCACCATTGTTTACGGGAAAAAAGCGAGTGCCATAAGGCGTAATGGTAGGTCTTTTTTCGAGGTTTGTTGGAGGATGTCCCAGTGGAACACCGCATCCCAACAGCCCATAGAGATGTGCTTAGTTGTTTCAAGCTTTCACATAAGCGACAGTTAAGTGTCCATGGTTGTACATATAGTCTTTTTTCTTGCAGAAAGAGTTTTACTGGTAGCGTGCCGCTATAAAATTTGAAGAAGAAAGATTTAACTGACGAACGTACTGACACCTGTTCGACAAATTTTAGAACACCTTTTCCTTAACCTAGTGCATACAGTTGCAATAAAACGGAACAGGTCGACACACATCAATCATTATTTGTACAAACGCTTCCGCAGTGCACTAATCAAATACTTCGCCGAAAACATAACCCTCAAAATTCTAAAGCATCGACAACTTCGCGCAAAAAAGCACGCAAACGTACACAGAGGATTTCAGAAGTTGAAACTCCATAGCCTTGTACAACATCACGTGGTCGGTCTTCTACCACAGTTCGTAGAAAGCAATCTTTCCGCTCTCTCAGAAACAAAAACCTAGAAACTAGTGGTCGGATAAGTAAATGTGCCAATCCCAGCCCACCACTTTGCACCGAGCGAAGCAAATTAGTTCCACGCGTGCGCACCGCAACGTGAGCCCTAAAAAAACACCGCGAACACTATACAGCTTTTGTATGATCCTTCTTGACATACAAATCGCCTGAAGTACGTACCATTCCTTGGCAGTAGCAAACCCACTACTAATCCACAGGCAAACATTGACAGATCCCTTCTCCACTATTGTGTTAATTTTTAACTCTATCAGCTTCTTCGTCTTACTACTCCCGAGCATCCCGGTAGTTTTCAAGTGGGATGCCAGATTGCCTGGCCGGAGTTAATCCTATACACTTGTTCCAGTTAACTGCACTGCCAGGGAACTCGCAAAATCTCTTTAGATCATTCAACCCCTCCCTCACACGTTTCTTACCACAGACAACAGCGATATAATCACCATATGACAAAATATACAGATGAACCCATGGTGTAAATTTGAGGTTGTCAAGCCCGTCTCTCAATACCTACGGCTCGCTGATTCTAGTAATTTGCTGTGTTTCCAATGCCCTCGCAGTGATGTCGCCGGTTTCTTACAGCCCGATCTTGCAAACGGGCGTCATGTTGCTTTTAATACAATTTTTGTAGCCGAATCGCCTTTATTTAACCTAATAAACGCTATCGTACATGCCTATCTCGGCGATACAAGTCACGGTAGCTGGTTCAGGACAGTGTTGCACTTGCGGCTTGAGCTATCAGAAAAGCGCGGACTTCACTTCTTGCAACACAATTTTCCTCAATCGATCTCAGATGTACAATCCGTTTATATAGCTCGATTAGGCGCGGGACAGGCTTACGCCTATCAAACTCTTCCAATGCGGCGGTCTGCAGCGGCCTGTACAAGCCATACGCATGGAGGGAAAATCGGAAGATCTGACTGGTTCCTTGGTTTTCCGCTCGCCGCCGCTCTGCCGCCAACGAACTTCTCTGACCCTGCTAGATCGGCGGCGGACGATGTGTTTTCCGCCGCCGAACGTCGGGAGCACGCCACCAGCCGTAGTTCGTCGTCTTTCCCTCGCGTACTCGTTTCATGTATTTGGCCTTAAGATGGAAAGTCCACACGTCCAACATCAAAGTGCATACTGACTGCGAGTCAAAGCCTAAACTCAGATTACAGCAAACGAATACCTCGCGAGAACACTGAGCGATACCGCCCACCCATTTTGCATCGTTAGACCATCGTGATCGACCGAAAACGCGCCACGAACATGAATGAAATGCTGAGCGACCCGAATGCGATGATGGCGAAATCGGATAGACGTAGCCTTCACAGCACGGAGGACCAAGGTTTGAATCCGGTCACAGGAAACGTCTTTTAATAGGTTAATCATCATTACTATATTATTCATCATCATCCTCGTCATCCGCCTCATCATCAACATCATCTTTAGCCCTCCCATTGTGTGACGTTGATTATTATGTTGCGAGTTTTTGTTACTCACCAGTGAGACCAGGATAGTTTCGCTTTAAAATTATTCTTTGAGATTTCTAGACCTTACACATGCAGTATTTCAACCAGGAGGGCCACTGTGCTGATAGCGATATCTTTTAAAATTGTTCAAGCGGAAACAGCAGGGTGATAAGCCTATTCTAATTAAAATCATTTTATTACGCGTCTTGCGGTAATAAACCTCTACACAACAAATAAACCCAATTTTACAAAACAATAATCAAGAAATTGTGAACCGGGCAATCACTTTCTCCACAACTTGATTACTTGCAAGTGAGAAGCTTATATTGCAAGTGAGTCAAGTTCATCTGAACACAATTTCAAAACCAACCGTAAATTTGTGACAGGCCACAAATGCAACGCTATAAAAGGTATTATGTGATATGCTTCTCATGGCAGGTCGGGAAAGTTATGTTTGACAGCGTTGCACTGAGGTCGTTAACAAAACCTTGGTTCTAAAATTCTGTTCACGTCTATTTGACTTATTTGTAGAAGAAGTTCTGGAATTTTTCGGCCCTATGGTAATTCTGTAGACGTTTGGAAGATTCTTTGAACTCGTAACAAAGGACGCACCTAAGTAACGTAAAAATCAAAGCAATAACATACGCAGCCTTTTTTAAAAAATTGATGACTTGTGTACCGTGATGAATGATTGTGACGCCGATGCGGTCATTCTGAGTGAAACGTCGTTGTCCAGCGCAGTCTCTGATGATGAATTGTTTCTTGATTGAATGTTGGGGCTCATGTACTGCCTTGCTCTGACGCAACGCACGAGATGAGGCACGCCGTTGTGGAGGGCTCCGTATTAGTTTTGGCCACCTGGGATCTTTAACGTGCGCCGAAATCTCCTACACATGGGCCTTTTTGCCTTTCGCCTCCACCAGAAAAGCGGCCGCCGCGGCTGGGATTTGCGCCTGCGTTCTCGTGCTCAGGAGCACAACGCCTTAGCCACAGAGCCTTGCGGCGGGTTGTCCTGAAGTCAGTAGTTATGCTGGATCTCCGTTTTAGTCAATGCAACGTCTGACCCCCAACATCCGAACGACGCTTCTAAATCCCAGCTTTCCATAGATTAATAGGTTGGTGAATTGGAGATTAGGATCACCTATAGTAGCCGGGTTGCCCGGGAATGCTTATTGCAGTATGAAGCCTGGACTACCCGGGAGGCGTGTCACAGATGTCCGCTACGAATATCAGTTTTTCGTGAAGCTACACATGATGTGGTCATGGGAGAGCATCGTCGTAGGTGATATGGGAGTCTGACCGGCCGCGGTGGCTCAGTGGCTAAGGTGTTGCTCTGCTGAGCACACGGTCGCGGGTTTGATTCCTGGCCGCGGCGCCACTCGTCTGTGGAGGCAAAAAGCATAAACGCCCGTGTGTACGACATTTCGGCGCACGTTAAAGATCCTCAGGTGGTCAAAATCAATCCGGAGCCCTCCACTACAGCGCGCCTCATCGCCTGCGTTGCATCGGCGCGTTAAACTCCACAACTACCGATATGGGAGTCTGTGATAAAGGTAAAAAATGCAGTAACAAGGCTGGTCAAAGCGTGCTAGGGGCTGGTGTTGGTTCTCTTGTGTGCGCAGAATTCTCGATACGGTCAATATAATTTGGTACACAACGCTGAATGCGAATAAACTCCGGCAATGTTGTGTCCAACGCAAGAGGGCACAATGTGAGAATATCTGTGAGTCAAAAAGTCAACGCATCGTGCAACGCAACAGGCCATCACGAAGTCAGCACAACGGGCACCGTGCCTGATCGTGGCGAGGGGACACTTTTGAATAAGGCGCCGATGGCGGCATATTAGTTGCAGCTCCCGTAGAATTTTCTCAAGAGATTCGCTGTTCCCCGCAGATTATTTGTTCGTCATGGAGAGCCGCACGTTTTTGTGCCGACACGACATTTCTTCTAGGTGGCAATGACAGTCACTTCGGTAGCGGCCTTACATACGTTTCTATTGCAGGAATAATAAATAACCAGTTCCTAATTCCACTACAGAGATTATTCACTCCTATTTTATATTCCGAGACATGGCGCAAAAATGTTAGTTTCAGGAATGTTTTCGCAGACGAACGTACACTAACGAATAAACGAGTGGTGTAAACAAATTGCGCGCAGCTAGGTCAAAGCACACTAGTGCTATATTGAAATGATTTGTACAGGACGCCATAAAGGGGGCGTGTTTAGGGAAAGAGAAACAACGCAAATATAAAGTTTATGCAAGAACGTATACAGGGGCGCAATTATCAGCCAGGTGTTTAGGAACGTATAGAGGTGCAGCAGTTTTAAACTAGGTTCTTAACCTATTCCCGCGAAACCCGTGTTGCAGTCTCCCACTTTGCGGGCGTGCCCTAACCTAAATACTTTTACGAATATATCCTACAGTTCTAACCGAAGGGCAATCATCACTTACCGGTCGTCGTGTATGTATACAAAGTCGAGTAAAGTTATAGCAACACTGAATAGGCACTAAAAATATCAGAGGACTTCGGACGTATTCCGCTTGAGCGAAAGTACGGTCACCAAAATTTTTACTTTATTTTTTATTTATTTGCTTATTTGGCCACTTTATATACTACGGCGTTGTGTTTCGGAGGAATCAACGAACAACAATTTCTAGAGCCGGTGCCCTCAGAGGGGTCATGTCACATTGTTAGTGTGGTGCCCGGCGGAGTGGAATTGGGCGTTCCAAGGAGTGCTGTCACTTCGGCAACAGCCGTAGCTTTTCGGTATGCGAGCGTACAAATGAGGACGGTAATTGCAAAGCTGCTCCAACCGTACTGCATGTCACGCGCTGGTTCTCACTCTGCGCCTGTATAAACTTGGGTGTTATATAACTATAGACACGTATAAAAATCCCTGGCCCACCATCAACTACAATGAGAAAGATTAATGCACTTCAAACGCTGTACCAAGCGATATGTAACAAAAGACGTTTCAAAAATTCAGTTTCGAATGTACTCCTGGAGGTAACACCCACGTAGAGTTACACCTAAAGATAGTTTATGACAAAATGATTTGAACAGCAGTTTCTTTGACGACTTCCTGCTGCACATAAAGCATGTTGTATCTTCAAATTTTTGAGCAAGACCATTTGCATCGAGTTTTTCCTCACAGTAAAACTGAGTTGGAGGTGTCAGTGCCCATACGTATTAATGTTCTAGGATTGGAAAATAGGCCTCTCTCACATCGACACCGTGTTTATGGATTTTCACACTTTTTGCAACTTCAATGGTATTTATTTGTATAGCGGAACAAGTAGTTTTGTGATTAGAGTGTTTTTGCTGCAAAAGCATTAGCACTCGCATTCTAGCAAAGTATTACAATGGGCGCGCTTTTCAAAAAAAATATTTTATTCTTCGGTATCACTTGTGATTGCTGAGCTAAACTTTTGCCGAAATTCCTCTTTTTTTCTTGTGTGAGTATAGAGCCTATTTAACACACAAGCCCGAATTGAGGGAATGGAACATTTTAAGAAATCACTTGTGCCAATAAGTGACTTGCTCATAGGGCTTTGACAACTCTTGCGCAGCAGAAACATATGTGCGTGGAACGTAGCCTGGCTCGCAATATAACACAGCTGACATCTTGTATAGACATCATTCATATTTAACTATTGTTTTTAAGATTTTTCTTGCGACCACGTTACAGTGTATGGCCTGTTTGGTTTTTTCAGTTCCCGTTCTGAATACTTTGTCTTGGTTCAGAAGCACGCATATCGGCGTTTGTGATAAGCCGTTCCTGAATACATTCCGGGCGCCGAGTTGAACGCGCCGGAACACGAAAATCTGTACTGGAGCCGCTGCCACCTCGGCCGGACGTTACCCCGATGGTTAGGCCACCAGAGGAACGAACGCAGCGGTACTTCCGATAACGTCGCTGCGAGGGGAACCTGACGTCACCCCTGTTGAAAGGACATCATTCGTATTATGTTCTTCGGTCGCGCTGAGACCGGTGGATCGACATCGAAATCTTTTGCCCACATGCCCCAACTATTGCTGACGCAATAAAAACAAGCATAGTAAACAATGAACTGAACACAGCCGCGCACTTGCCGCTCATGGTCGGACACCTCCCGGGAGAAACGAAGGTAAATACATCGCAAAAGAAAGCTTCAAAACGACCTCCCAAACTAATAAACCGCCACCCGCTAATCATATGCGCACAGCCGGCCGGCAAGGCGCCGCTCATGTAGCACAAAGGTCCCGCGTCTCACTGCTGGCGCGACTGTTCCCGTTGCGCCCGTTCTGTTCTGTAGTATGAAGGAGGAGGCGGAGACGAAGTTATAAACGGAGCATGTCTGCTTTTTTCAGGTAATCTAGTCCCTACAGTCGTAATCTGATTTGATTGTAATATGGGGTTTAACGCTCCGATAGTACTTTTGCCACCATTAAAAAAGCGGCCACCATGTCGGGAATCGAACCCGCTTCCTTAGGCTCAACAGCACAACGTCTTAGCCACTGCGCCACCGCGGCAGGTGGCCGTAACCTGCCATCCCGTGTAAGTTGCAAGGCCGGTTGCCGCATAGCAGTGAGGGTTAGTTTCAGAGATACTTGCATGTCGACTAATTTTGTTAGCCGGTATATATTTCATAGTTACCGAATGGTACATTTTATTTCCAGCAGATTCATTGACCATCCGTTTCTCCAGGACAGAATGAGTCCGTTTTTTTATCGAAAATTATTTCACTTGAATATACTATCCATGTGTCCATCGGTGTTGCGAAGACTTGAAAGCTTCGTTCTGTTTTGTATGCGAATACATACCTGCAGTAAGAAAGGAATTCTGCGGGGAGCTTTCGTGTCTTCAAGGACAAATTACCGATTGTGCTTCTTCCAACAGAGCTAGTTGTTACCTTGTGAGAAACAAGGCTAAGGGCGCAAAACTGTTACATTGAACACCTCTTTGAACAACAGCTTTGCAGCAAACCATAGGTTCTACACCACGCCTATTTCATAATTTCATGTGCCAAACTGTGGGATGACAGCGTTAAAAAGTAGGACGGACATGCTAACGGACATGCTAATACCCCTCGTGGGTACGTGCCGTGTGATGCGGCAAAGCAGAGGTCGACGAAGGAGCGCGTTAGCTAGCGGCTAGTGTGCTTGGTTTTTCTTCGCCATATTGCTAACCACCAACCGGTGCTCCCTGTCTGTTTCACCTGCAAAGTTAGGCACCTTGCCTAATAAATACTTTGCCCCTGCATTTTTGTGAAGACAACTTCCGTGTGTCCCTGTTTGACAGGGCGCAACAATATACTGAGCAGAAAGCGTTCACCAACAGAAAATCTGGGCCACATTCTGACTTGAAATGCTCAGTTCATTATGAAGGCCCAGGACAAGCCCGCCGCCTTGCCTGAGCGATGCGGTCTGAGATAGCCATTTGAAGTTTAAATCTTTCTTGGACAAAACCTTCCGGATTCCCTTCGATAAAAGAACTGGCAGGGGTTTTGTGCGGTAAACATTCCATAATTCTACATAAAATAAGATCATCGGGCGTTCCGAAGTGCAAGCACGCTAGGCGAACTTCATTTAATGTGGAACGTGGTTTTCTGACGGCGCTCTGTCTTGGGCTACTTAAACTCAAAAATGTAACTTCGTCTGTGTGTCAGCCGCAGTGGTGGCTCAGTGGCTAAGTCGTTGCGCTGCTGAACACGAGGTTGCAGGTTCGACTCCCAGCGTCAGCGGCCGCTTTTCAAATGCAAGCCAAAAGCACAAACGTCCGTGTGTACAAGATTTTGGCGCACGTTCAAGACCCCAGGTAGTCCAAATTAATCCGGAGCCCTCCACTACGGCGCGCCTTATCTCCTGAGAAGAGTCGGGCGTTAAACCTAACAATCAATCAATCAATCGTCGGTTGTCTGTCCCTCATTTGAGCCGCATGTGAAAATCGAGATGGTGCACATTTGTTACGGGTTAAAAGAGTCATAACAAACTTGAACCACCTCAACTTATTGTATTCGTCTCTGCGTCGCATCACCCTACCCTTCACGCAAATCTCCTGAAATGGCAATACTTGTCGAGCTTATTTTAAAGCAAAGATTTCTACCTCTACCAGCCAACGTTCTTTCGCCGCGTGCGAGACATTAAACTCCCAACGCGGCGTAGGCGGCGGCCGGAGGGACCAGAAGCGGAGGGTTTCACTCACGCAGTACTCTGTAGATGGCGCGGTGATTTACCCAGTGTCCCCCGCGCGAAGGTGCCTGCTCGACGGAGGGCTCGTCGGCGGTACGGCTATGTTGTCTGCTTTAGCGCCGGTTGTTTTGGGCCTGTTTCTGCGCAGCTTCGCGTTCATTGAGCGCTTCCTTCACACGGCTTCATTAACTTCTTCGATAGCACTTCCTGGGTAACCCGGGCCCAAAGGAATTAAGTGGTCGCACGGCAAAGATACGTTAAGGATTCTTTTTAAGGACGGGAAAACAATGTAGAGACTACGTACAGACATCTCGCCGCTAGAGCAACGCTACTTTTTGCGCACCGCTCGTTACAAATGGGACTCCGTTTTCAAAATTGATAAAAAGCAGTTCTCTTATTTTAAGAGGTATTAGAAAATGCGAAAGGGGCAACTGGATCTTATAATTAGCGATTATGAAAGTTCTCTGAACTTTCTCGCAATTCTCAATCTTACTAAACTAACTGGTTTAAATCGGTAGAAATGGGAATCACTAAGCTGACATGCCAAATTGCTTCGGTGACTGCGCTTGTGTTCCGCGGTGTTGTAGCCCCGAAATAACACATCAGGATGGCTAGGTTCCGCTTTCTCACCATTTGAAAGACGCTCCTCTCTGTTTTCTTTGTCCGACACACGGCCGGGCTACAGCGTCGGCGTCGTCCGCCGCTGTAGCCCGGCCGTGGCCGAAGGTCATGCGTTTGCTACGCCGCACCCGCGAACCCGAGTTAATAGCTGGCACAATCTCTGGTTTCACTCTTTGTAGAGCTACGTGTGTGCATTCAAGTGACGTCGATGGGCAATTGTTGTGTGTGTCGTTTAAAGCTTCGCTTTGCAACCACCTTTACAGCGTGGACTGGATCCATTTTTTTACTAAGAAAATGAAACTAGTTGCACACTGCACAAGATTTGTCGACTGTTTTTATTTCAATCCAAAAAGTCGTCCAGAGTTGCGTTGCTGAAGAGGTGATCAATTCAACCTATACATGCCTAAACGATAGCATTTGACTTTTATACATGCCTACATGACAGTGTTCAATGCTACATTACAGGCGTATAAAACATTAATAATGAAACTTTATTTCTGTTCCATATCACAGATACAGATACATAAAACACCGATACAGAAAAAGGAACCGCGGAAAAAAGCTGTCATAGACAGCTTGACGAGGCCGCAGCCCCCTTTTTGCCCAACAGCAACACCACGACAAAAGAAAACACACAGCCATAAAGACAAACGAAAAAGTAAGAATAAAAGTTAACAATAACACACTTCTTTTTCTTGCACGTAATACCCGTTGTTTTCAACAGGTATAAAAAGAACAGTTAAACAAAAAGGCAAATGAGATAAAGAGAAAGGTTAACACAATTTAGTACACATGATACGCTATTGACGCTTTGAACATTTATAGATATCAAAATCGGTGCACTCAAATACATTTAAAAGAGAAGGCAGGGTATACTGTATGAGCTCTTTCCCAGTGCTTAATGTTCATTTTACGTGTCGGAAGTTTTTTCTGTCCATACAAGGAAGCACACATGCGTGTTATAATTTTTTTGTGTTTAGACCAATCTGTTTGGTAACGAATAAAGATCAGTTGGATTTCTTATTCAATATACATGTTTTCGTAAAACTCAATTGCCACGGTAAATAGTGAAATTCCTTTTTAATATTCATAATTTGAGGATTCCAATCTGATTCCAGTTCTATGAGAAAAATTGAGTGGCATTGGGCCTTCTCACCTCTTGGTCAAAATAATAATCAGGAAAAGATTGTTACATTTACTTTCTTGTGCACATGGCCATCACAACATTTATGTCGGCTGGTAATGTAAGAAAAATCCTAGTCAAATAAACCAGCTCACTGGGGTTATAACTGCACGTGAAAGAGGCTATGAAACCCAGTGCGACGCTATTGGTTAGCCAAATATTGGTTGTTACCAAAGTTCTGCTGTACTCTCATCTGCAAGTTGGGCGAGTTGGTAGGTGTTGATAACTAATCACAGCGCGAAAGGCGGGACCGACATAAGAATAGCCAAAGGACAGCGCCTTCCTGTGCTTATTCTTTGGTCTGTCCCGTCTTTCGCGCTGTGATTAGTTATGAACAACTGTACTGTGGTTATTCTTCTCTGTGCCCCATCTTTCGCGCTGGGATTAGTTATGAACACCTGTAATGTGGTTATTCTTCTGTCTATCCCGTCTTTCGCGCTGGGATAAGTTATGAACACCTGTAATGTGGTTATTCTTCTGTCTATCCCGTCTTTCGCGCTGTGATTAGTTACGGATTCCTGTACTCTCACTGCAACATTTTTGGGCGACCGTGTACGAGCGAGGACGTCCACAGAATTCTATGCCCGCATGGCTCACATGCCCGTTCAAGTGTATGGCCACTACATTCAGGGAAGTTTCCTTACATTCGGCATAACGCTACATCCAAGGTATAACAGTGTTTTCTGTACTCACAGCTTTACATACAGTAAATGTGCTGTTGCTGTTTTCCAGGAAACAGGAAAGTTTTCCAGAGATTTACTGAGATTAGGCATACCGTTACGCGTGGAGGTCAAAGGCGTCCACTTCTTGACGTACAAGGAGATTGACTTTGCTTGACTCGTCGATAGGGAGAAAGGTAGGGCTGTAACAGCCAGACCGAAGAGGACATATACGCATCACCTCAGGCAGTTATTGGACAACTCTTTGAACCGCAAGTTTTTCATTTATTGGCCGCCCAAATGCCTACAGGACGGCATCCCAATACAGAAGCAGTGGAGAACATGCCCTCACTGGTATATTGCCCAACGCTTGCCATCGGGTTTCCTTGGCATTTTGAGATGGTGCCAAGACTCCCACAGGGCAACTACTAAAAAGCAGCCCAGACCAGCCAATATGTATTGGCCCTTCCCTGCCATTTTCGTTCGGTGCGTATTTCAAAATTCTCTCAAAGTGACAAGCATTGCACTTCAAAACGTACACTGAGAACTTTATGTGACCGGCCATGTCGTTATTCAGACCAGGAGATGTAGCCAGTGGGTATTGTCCTTGGCTTCAGTATTGACATTCCGAAACCTGACAAGCACTGCTGATTCTCGGTCTGCGCAAGGGACAACTTTGAACTCGTATGGTGCAACTGCGAAGAGATCATATTTCCGTTTGGTCCTGGTGAACAGTACAAAGCCCTTTCAGGAAAAATCACAAAGTACCACAACGACCGGAATGCAATGTTCACTTTCGCTACTTTAAAGCAATGCACTACTGCTTACTCACATCAGAAGGGGCAGGGAGTTTACGCAGCTTTTCTTTACGTCCGCTGTGATAGGCCCAGCATTCTGGCTTAGTTTTAATGTCTTTCATCAGAACGTTTCCCACGTCATCTGATTGGTACTTCAGTCGCAGAAGCAGCATTTATTTATTTATTTATTTATTTATTTATTTATTTATTTATTTATTTATTTTAAGAGCCCAGCAGGCATTACATCGATCTCCACGATGGTTACGGAGGAGATGGCGACGGAGGAACCCGCGGCAGTTCCCGCACCCACCGCACCACCTGTGCCGCCTGGGGCGCTCCTGACGCCTTTGGCAGTCGAGGGTTGAAGGAAGGCCACCGGAAAGGGCGCCATGTTTAGGGGGCCTGGTCCTCCGGGCAACGCCTTGAAAATTGATGAGGAGATGGATGTGGGCCCCTTCCAAGCTGTTTCGTAGAGCAATGAGCGCGTTCCTTTACATAAACCTCCAGACAAGGTAAAAAAAACGTTCCAAGCATCCAAGCCCCGAAAGACCATAAAATAAATAGTCACACTCCAGTAGATCTGAACACTTTATAGTTGGAATAGAAAATATTGTTCAATGAAGCTGCAGAGGCCTTCCTAATAATTTTGACGATGTGTAGAGATCCTGCAGGCTAATCAGCTAAGTGTAATGTGTGTCCAAGAAACACATTTAAATTCCAATCACACAAATTTCTTGGATAGTTATATGGTATTCAGAAATGATAGGGATGGCTTCACACACTCTTGGGGCGTAGTGGCAATAATCGCCAGGAAATCCTTAGCATGCCCCCCTATCACTTTGAACACATTCATTGAGGCTGTGGCAATCCGCAGAATAATATTTATTTATTGATCACGGTATGCTCCATTTAAAATCCTCCTGATTTTGCACTTTCGAGCTCTGAATTCGAGGCGCTGGTTGACCAGCTGTCAAAACCATAAATTGTCAGAGGCGACCTCAACGCACATAATGCACTTTGGGGCTGTAATCGTTCAATGCCGGAGGTTACCTCATCGAGAAGTTTCTAATGTTTTCATGAGTATGCCTTTTCAATAAAAAAACAGCCTATATACCCTGATATAGGACACAACACTCATTTACACCTTGACAATTCCTAGACAGACACACAAAATTATGGACACAAATACGCCAACTCAAGGAACAGCAAACACGCAGCCTGCCTCTGGTGAGCACAACAACGGACACTTGAAGACCAGGCTGACACACTTGCACATCACTTCCAACACATGACTAGTTCCGCGCACTACACAAACACTTTCATGAAACACAACCTCTAGGTCGAAGGGAAGCCTTTGCATTACAATGACAGATCAACCACTTCCTATAACTCCAAGTTAGCGATTCATGATCTGAGCGCTGCTCCGAGCACGTGTAAGTCCACAGCTCCAGGCCCAGACAACATCACATATACAGTAATACAGCACTTACACGCAGGCACTATTTAAACTATTTTCCATCTGCATAACACGATATGGCTTTCGGGGCACATTCCAAAGTGTTGGAGGGAGGCTATTGTTGTAGCTTTTCTGAAAGAGGGCAAGGAACCTTCCTCTCCCGCTAGGTCCCGTCCCATTGCCCTTACCAGCTGCTTGTGCAAGCTTCTCGAGAAGATGTATAACAGAGACTTATGTACTTTTGAAAGTACAACGGTATTCTCGAGAGCTGCCAGGCAGCTCTCAAAAGTTGTGTGTTACGGTGTTTTTCGACCTCGGAAAAGGCCTATGACACCGTTCGGCGTTACGGGATACTGAGAGACCTCAAGTCATTTGGTGTTTAGGGTAACATGTTAAACCCCCATGCTAGTTACTTGTAAGAGAAAACCTTTCGCTAGAGGGTTGGTTGGGAACTATCAAAGGTTCACGTGCAAGAAAATGGCTTACCGAGGGTGGAGTGTTGAGCTGCACTCTTTTCATAGTTAGGATGAACACTCTTCGAACGGCATTGCCACCTACAATATCTTATTCCATGTATGTAGACGACGTCCAGATATCCTTTGAATCATGTAATGAGTCAATCAGCGAACCTCAAACCCAGCTTAGCGTGAACAGACTTCCCGTTTGGGAAGACAAGAATGGTTTTAAACTCAATCCTGGCAAGAGCTCCTGCACGGTGTTCTCCAGGAAGAGTGGGATCAACCCGGATCCAGACATTACTCTTCATGGCATTTCCATTCCTGAAAACAAACAGCACTAGTTTCTATGTGTTGTGTTTGATCAAAAACTCACATTCATCCCTCAAATCCAGAAACTTAAGCATACACGTCTAAAAACAATAAATATTCTGAGGTCCTCTTACAACAATCGCATGGTGCTGACAAATATCTCATGCTGCGCCTTTAACTGCCTTCGTTGGGTCTCGGCTAGACTATGGCAGTATGGTGTACGGGTCAGCGTCAAAAACAGCATTAAGAATGCTAGACCCTGCGTCGTGAGTTTTCCGGACCAGCCCAGTGCAAAGTCTATAGGCTGAATATAACAAGTGTGGGTCTTCAGGATCAAAGGGCGTACATGTAGTTTCTTTATGCTTTTAAAATTTATTCGCTGAATAACCATCCCGTGAAACCTGTTTTTAATTCATAGACATTTCCGCTGTTTGTAAATCGCCAGTCGGTTCCTCTGCCCTTTTCGCTTACAGTGACAGAGGAAGCTTCAGATCTTAAATGTGTTGTTTTCAGATGTGTACTGATCATGCTTTTCAGACTTTCTACCACCTTGTCAAATTTGCTCTGTCTCTTGTGATGTATCTTCTTCAAAATTGGATAAAAATAGGTTACCAAGAACCGAAATATTGCACCACTTTTTGTCTCTACAATATAAATACCCGTGTGCCCAATTTTACAGTGATGCTTCTAAACCCTCCACTGTGGTGTCTTGGGCTGCTCATGTCCGAAACCTTAATGCCTCCAGAACCGTGGGCGTACACATCAGGTTTTTCTCAGTAGAAGAATATGGAATTTTACCAATTGAACAACACATTCGTAAAAAACCAGATTCCCAAGTCCATCATCTACACAGATTCATCAGGTGTTGTTCGTGCACAGGCATCTCACAAGCCAAACAAAACCACGTGCTTCATCTTGTTTTTAACGTAATCATATTTATGTAGGCCCCAAAATTGAAACTGGTTCAGTGGTTCAGCGGGGCACGCTTGGATCAGTGAAAATTGGGTGGCATAAGAAAGGGCCACTGCTGCAGCACTAAAAAACACAGACATACCAGCAGTGCCCTACACTGACCTCAAACCAAGAATAAGACAACACCTTCGCAATACATGCAATACATGGCAATTACACAGAAAGGAACAGACAGACAACAAATTACGCGTAATAAAACGATTTTGGGGACCAAATACCACCGCCACACGCAACACATACACAGAAGTCACCTTGGCTAGGTAACGGATAGGGAACACCCATGCAACACGCTCGTATCTGCTGCCGGGATCATCAAAACCCCAGTGCAGAAGGTTTGGAGAGGCCCTATCGGCAGTTCACATACTCCGTCAATGCGAAGCACTAGACACAACACGACGCAAACACTTTTTTCAACTCTATAGACAACACATTCCACTCCATCTGTTGTATTTTTTGGGTGACGATGCCATGGTTTCCTCTGAACGCGTTTTTAAGTATTTGTCGGATGTTAAGTTTTTAAATCTGATTTCGACGCATAATCAAAACTGGCCCTATACACCAGCCAGCGCCATTTCCTTCAACTGGTGTTACTTTCGTTCTTATTTAGCGATTTTAGTGTTAACATCTTCCCCCTTCATACATGACCACGGATATGGCGCTCTTCGCTCCAGCAGTCCATGCGCCATTAACATCTAATCACCATCATCACTACAACAATGTAACGATACATTTTGTGGTGCAACAATATTAGTAACAAATTATTCATTCAGCAACAACATGTAACACACTTGAAGGGAGGCAAGCGCCCTTTGTTAACGCCCATAATACACTTGACATAAAATGACTGGCTACAAATCATAACCGGCTCCTCAATAAGATAGTAAAGCAGGTTTAAAACGAGATCAAACGGTGAGGGTGACAAAGTTGGGTGGGAGCGCAGTCCATTCATTTATACACATACCAAAATCTTAGAACTGCTATTCCTTTGTGCGCGAAAATGTTGGTTTAATATTTCGCGTATGGTCATTACAAGCACAAATTCGAAGAACCGAATGAATCAACTTGAGGAAAAATGACGTGTTCCTAGAATACAAAGTGGCAATAAGAATAGGCGCAACAACTTTCTGCGTGTTCCTTTTGGAGGAGGACTCAAATTATGCTTCGCTAATGATACCCTTTGATTGGGAGACTAACAAGAGCAGATAAACCTGGCTGCTGTATTTGGACTATCATTCAACATTGCCGTTCATTCCCTTGTGAGCTCTATTGAAGGAGCCTTGCAGAGCACCCTAAGTTTGAGTCCTTGCTACTAGCGTGTGAGACGTGGGATGATAACCGACGCCCATATACTGCCGACATCATAAACACTGTAGGCATCAGCATCAATCCCACCCTCAATGATGGACTGTTGTCAGTAAAGCCGTCAGACATAGCAGAGCTTCAGAGTTTGCTCGCATTCGTTTAGAATTGCAAATACATACCGTTGGTGTCCCCACCTATATCGGCGGTATTTTCTTATTTCAAACAGGATGTCATATATAATAAATGTGGATTCATAGCATCGATTGAAAAATAAAAGCCAGATGCCGGGAAATAGCGAAGCGCCTGTGGACTGGACATATATGACCATGGTTGGCTTTTACACGGAAGCAACCTGACGTACCGCAAAAAGTGTCGTTGTATCGACGTGTTCAAGCACGTCACGTGCAGTGCTGCAAGTCGATAGCCTCCGCGTCAAGACCGTTGTTAAACAATTACAATAGAAAGTGGCAGTTTGACAAGTAGACTTACGAGCAGGTTTTGGTTACGATTGTTGGGATTATTTTGCGCGTGGTCAGCTGTACGATTCGATAACGACCAGGCTTCACTCATGAATCTATCAGTGTAAGGCATGGGAGATATGCGACGCAGAGCGTATGTTTGTTCCTGCGGTTGCGAAAATACAATTACAAGGCGGGATTTTCTTCTGCAAACTGATGCCCTGGGTGATATTGATTTCTGCTGTCCTGCTTCTGGGCATATGGGGGACGCGGACAGGATCAGCATGCAAATCGACTTAGGCACAGTCTGGGACGCACTTACAAGAACACCGCGAAGTGGAAAGATGTCTGAATCACATGCGCACCAGTCCACTCATGATCTGCACGTTGGCATAAAGCAATAAAAACTCTCGAGGGCCGCCGATGTGGTAAATGCAATTGCTGCTGAAATATCAGTGGTGGATTGAATAGCACAATTTCAGCTTCAAGCGCGTCTCGTGGTTTCTCCTTTGGTGCGGCCATTGAAAGCGAGGTAGCTTTTCATCGCTTAAATAAAGATAAACACCTAAATGCACGAATAGATGTGCCCGTTCATGTCGTCGGTTAAGAATAATAAAACTGAAGAGATCGATGCAAAATATTCCCCGCATTTCCCCGAGGGGAAGAATGTGAAAGTGCGAATGCACGAGTTGAATTTGCGCGGTTCGGTAATGTTCGCGAAAGAGAGATCACACACACACACAAAACTACAAAGAAAGAAAGATGCATTTATTTACAGACACCTATTTGTGTTGTCGTTGTACTTGATTGCTAGAGCGGATCTCAGCTTTGAAGTTTCGTGTCAGTACTCCTTTAAGCGGGTGCATTAGCCCTTCTGACGCCCGATTCCTGGCCAATCCCCCACGTAGGTCTGTGCCATGTCAGCGGCCAGGCAGCGCGCGCCCATCTCCCCCCGTTGCCAAGGAAGACGAGGAGATTCCTGGCCAATCCCCCACGTGGGTATGCTATGCGGACATCGCCAATTGATTGCTAGAGCGGATCTCAGCTTTGAAATTTCGTGTCAGTACTCCTTTAAGCGGGTGCATTAGCCCTTCTCACGCCCGATTCCTGGCCAATCCCCCACGTGGGTATGTGCCATGTCAGCGGCCAGGCAGCGCGCGCCCATCTCCCCCCTGTTGCCAAGGAAGACGAGGATATTCCTGGCCAATCCCCCACGTGGGTATGCTATGCGGACATCGCCGGTGGACGCAGGTTCAGGGTCGCTGAAGAAGTGCATCGCACTTAAAAGAATTCTGGACGAGTGCATCCTGTGGCATCATCACTTATCTCAATCTCTCGCGCTCACAGAAGCGCCAAGCCACACCTTCAGCCGCGTGCTCTTAGCGCGCTCAGAGAAGTTCGCGCTGCGCAAAGTGTCCCAATGATGCCACCTCGCTGGAACTTTACAAATAGAGTTATAAATTTAATGTTTAGCTCCCTCGAAATCAAAACCTTGCAACCCACGGCAACCTGCATCAGGTGACACCTATACCCTCTTTCTGGTGATAGTTGTTCGGCATATTCTGGCCACGCCAAGTCTTTTGTCATTTGTCACTTGGGTGACGTCAAACGCCATTTCTGTAAATGTCCGCCTTTCTATGATGGGCAAGTCTTGCTTATAAGTGGGTACCCGATTTAAAAGTACAGGATGATGGCTGAAGCCACCGAACTTGCAAATTATCAACCGGTCTTCCTCTGGAACACCCACGCGTTCAGCAACAACAATTCTTTCGAAATCGCAGTCCCGCCAAGAAAGCGCAAGGCTGACTTTATCCAGTGACTGATTCATGGTGCTCTCTTTCAGTCTCGTCTGGTCGACTGAGATATATACCGCGCGGTCCTAATCAGCTCGTTCTAACTGCAATAACATTAGCCTGTCAAAATTGGGACAAAATGGTCAAGAATAACGCTCCTGCACAAAACTCTATTAAATGGCCGCCCTGAAAACGTAGACTGATGGTCCAAACTCGTTGCGGCTCTAACGTTTGTATGGACACCTTCAGAGGCACCAGACTCGTTTCCTATACTGGGACAAAATACCAATCAGGATGCAAATGACTTTCTA
Source organism: Haemaphysalis longicornis (assembly GCA_013339765.2). NCBI lineage: Eukaryota > Metazoa > Arthropoda > Arachnida > Ixodida > Ixodidae > Haemaphysalis > Haemaphysalis longicornis. The sequence continues at coordinate 156,943,100 of CM023449.1, read as the reverse complement.
ATTGTGAAAGGAAATGTAATAGGAAAGCGTTGAAGCTCGAAATCCCCCTTTCAAGCGTTCTAAGAGGCAGAAAAAAACCGTGGCGGACTGCCATTGCACGGTTGAAGCGGTTTGCGCAAGCTGTCATGCAAGGCTCTAAAACAACTTTTGTCACCACCGCTTCTGAACCAATAATCACGGTTCGTTAAAGAGAAACCACAGGGGTTCCGTTGGGCAAGCGCAGTTTTTTTAGGTACAGTTACCTCACTCTAGGCTTAAACTATTCAGAGTTTTTTCTTAACGTTTTTTTCAATCTGTCTCTACGATTTGTTCAATCATTTGCGGTGCTATAAGCTTGTATGTCTTATCTTTTTGCGTCTATGTGAGCAATTACTTGCTGTCTGAGCCCCCGTCCTCTCCTAACAATTTCTAGAGCCTTTGAGTTTAAATGAGCTTCTTCGGCGAGTGACAGCCGTCTTGCCCTTTTTTTGTCAACTTCACTGTTCCTTTAGTAAGTGCCACTAAATATACTGGCGGGAAAGAGCACAGAAAAGCAAAATGCACATCTCTGGAACAGCGGGAAAGCGTCAAGGACGATAATGACCTCATAATGTCAAACTCAACAGGAAGACACATGAAAACATTCCAGTGAGCGAAGCACGTGTATTTTCGCCGGTAGAAGAAGGTTTTAAACCGAAGGCTTAACAGAAAAAAAAAACGATTGGGTTGGGGTGCCATATACTATAGAAAAGAAAAACCTAAACTCCATTTGCATAACGTCCATAATCCCAGAGGACGTGCACGAGTAGGAAGAAATGTAAAAGTGGAGTAGGCGGGCAGAGCGAGCAGTTCTCTTCAAAGCCGTGGAGGCTCGTATATCTGCATTTCCCGAAGGTTTTTTGTGTTCTCAGAACGACAGTTCCTTTACCCCGGCCTTTTTGTCTTGAGTGAAGCCTGTCTGGGGAGAGGCGGGGAAGGTCCTCACGACGGCACAACATTGCCTTGTTTGTTCTTTTCTGAGATAGGAACGATCGGAGGGGAACGAGATGGAATGGCGGGATCTGCGACGCCTCCTTTTAAAGTGAATCTGCTGCGTCGGCGGCACTGTCAATGGCGGTACTGTGGCTGTGGCTTCTCTGTACCCCTTATCATTATATTGTTACAGGTTCTGTCTTTTTGTTGTAAATGAGGGCACATTCCTGGCCTTGGTTCTACTCCCGGCTTATTCTTTACAATAGGAAACCCCGATGGCAGTTTTACAACTTGGATCCCCTTCTTACGCCAGCCCGACTAACATAGTATTTCATGGTACACGTCCGTAGTGCTCGCGCAAATTTCTTCAAGCGCAATGCCAGCATTTGTTGCTTTGTATACCTAAAAGACGGGTCTTCCTTCGTTACCAAACAGGCATTTTTCTCAGTGTTCGCACATCTTTACTTGTGGGTATTGGATACAACGGAACATAAGAACGAGAGAAAAATAATTACTTATTGGAGAACTTGACTATAAACGAAATAGAAGATGGCTACTCGAAACGCTAAAATAGGGAAAGGTGCAGCGACTATTATTATTAATAAAGCCGGAATAAAAACTGCAGCAGAAATGGATCACTACTTACCATGTGTGCACTCAGTGAGCCATATCCTATGTACAGCATATAAACAAAACATGCCTTACCGTATAGTGCCGCATATCTTTGTCACCACGAAGACCTCCAGAAGCCAATGTAGTCCTCGGTCTGGCTTCTTTATTATTTCCACGGGGCCCATGTGGGGTGCCCCAGATAAAGATTACTACGTACCAGAAAAATAGTTGTACGTTGATATGGGCTAAACATTGACAAAATGTTGTTCTTGATTCGGATATAAACATTCTTCGATGGCGGCTTATGAATCTAAAGAAACTTGCAAGTGACACCTAGGCTTAGGCTTTGAAGAGACTCTGCAAGACTTGTGATAAATGCTTTCTTTCTTTCCATTGCGTCTGCAAGCGTTGTGAAAGCTGGAGTTATCATGAGCCCGGAGCGGCACCGCGTCATTGTCTCGCCGCGGCAAACCTCCTTCTGTTTCTGCTTTGTTCTCGCGGCGACATTTTTGGAGTCTCTATCGATTGTATTTTCTGAGGGGAAGAGAGCAAGACTATCCGCAAAGGTCTTTAGTCGCCGCACTCCAGGAAATAGATACGATACCCGCACTTGTGTGTGGCTTAGGCTTGCGGTGGTGAAAGGTTGCGGCTATGGTGTGTTGGGTAATTTGAGCGAGGATGCGGAAGAGCGAAGGTTCCAAAATGTCTATTCTCTGGCGCCAATGCCTGATCGAATTTTCGGGGTACTTTGCTAAGTTAGATGGAGAGCGAATACATTTTTGAGTAAGCTATAGTGGATGTATGGCAAAAGGCGACTTACAGAGGGTCGGGACTCTTGGAGCCAAAGCCCCAGCTGCAGCGACTATTTCCCCCTCTCCTTCAGCAGCTCACTTCATGCTATGTCTGGGTGACGAGGTGGTCATGGCTGCCCCTAATGTCTAGATGAAGTATATTATGTAATGCTCGAGTTGTTCTTCCCGTAGCATATCCTTGGTTTTCACCAGGTTGCGTAGAATATTTTAATCGTTTGTCCGTTTGTAGAACAGGTTTAAACGGATGCTGAAGCACTTTAAAATATAGTTAGAGCGGGTTTATGTAGTTTCTCGCACGCTGATTTGCCATACATCAGTCCAGCCGTCATGTTTCTAGGAAAGCGCACACCCCCGTTTGAAGGGAGAGCGTGGTTCATCTTTGGCGCCCCTGATTGGTCGCTCTCTTCATGGCGTCAAAAGAGGACACCCTTCAGCCGCGCTGTCTTTTGGAACCATTGGAAATGATCGCGCGGTAGGTGCGCTTGCCTATTCAGCGATTATCGTAGGGTTCAGTGTTTGCACATGACTTCAATTTTAATTTCTAGCTTTCCCGCCTGCTGGTTCAACTATCTCAGCGGTTCAAGTTGTTTTGCACGACCTATTACCTCAGAAAAGTGACAGTGGCTACTACTAGATAGTTTTCTTAGAACATATACAAACCGGGCAGCCAGCATAGGCTAAGATAAAGTGCTGCCTCAGGTGTTTGTTAATATATGACTGACCATTTATGCCTAAGATTCAGCGGCATTGTATAAACAATGTACAGTGAGATCCACCGTTAAAGGGAATCGGCGAGCACTCCGCCAGGCCGTAGAGCTTGCGAAAGCTGGGGAATTACACACTCGAAGGATGCTCAGCGGAACGGCGGAGAGCCCCAGTAGACGACAAAGTGGCTTCTTTCACCTTCTTCGGTCAGTGCGCATGTGCCGGCTGTCTCCGATTCTCCCCAGGTATCGGCGGTGGCGCTTCGCGGAGCACGGCGGCCTCGCGCCCGCCGATTTCTTTGAACAGTAGACTACAATGTACAAGCGAAAAGCAGGTATGACAATGCGTGGACATTCATCTGCTGCATACGTACATGCTGGATGGTACATATATTAGAACTGTGTGTATAAGCAACAATCAGACTCTTCTGCCCCATTGCCTTTGTTTGTTGTCATTCAACGATCACCCCCCTTCTGCCCATACACAAGCATAGCCGCGCGCGCGCTATTTTGAAAGCGGCACTACAGTGCGTTTTCGGTCTCGGAAGTTCTATTCGTGGCGTCTGCCTGTTTTACTAGCATTTATTTTTAAATCTTGTGGCTTACTGTTTCTGCAGCCGTATAGTGGCTCTCGCGGGGCTCGGCTGTCGCATGCGCGTTGCGCAGTCTGCTATCGTAATACGCCCACATAGTTACAACAGACCAACCAGAGAACGTAGTTATATTGTATTCGTTACTCTCCATAACAATGGTGAAGTGTTTGTGAGAATAAATCGTTTTGAAGTGCAGAGGTGCGCTGCCTGACACGAAACGTAGGACAGGGTTAATACCACAAAAACAGACAAGGTGAGGCGCAAACTATCAACTGTTTATTATCTTGTGAAGGGGGGCGGTTATATATGAGGGAAATGAAGAACATGCACGAAAAAATAACAATAAAACGCTACACGTGACATGATATCTATTCCTCATTTAGGAAACTTATTTCACGCGCCGAAAGCCGGATTGAAGGTGCGCTAACGCAATCTCCCTCCACTCCTGACAACATTGCATATGCTTCGCGGGTAATCCTGTCTCTGGAGCGGAACAAAATGGTTGTCCCCTCAAAATCGGGCGAACATTTCTTCTCGCACTTCTTAACATGCGGGGCCAAATTTTCATTTGCCGCCAGTTGCGCGCATGCATTCTTATGTTCCCGTAATCTGTCGTTGAGACAGCGGCCTGATTGCCCCACGTACGACCTACCACAGGAGAGGGGGATCTGGTATACAATACCCTCCTGCGCAGTTGACGAACTGGCGCCTGTGCCGTGTGCCACATTCGAACCTTTTTTCCTCTCTTGATTTGCAGCCTTGCACAGTCCCTTTAGTTTCAACGGGGCAGAAAATACCACCGGAATATTATGTTTGGCACCCAGTTTCTTTAGCCGGTGCGAAACTCTGTGAATGTAGTTCATGACAACTGGTCGAATCTTAGGTCTTTCCTTGCTGTTCTCGGGGCTGTTCGCGTTTTTCACCTTCTTCAGCACATTCTCTGCAACTGATACAAGTACATGGGTAGGGTAACCACCCTTTTTCAGCCTTATACATGGCGGTCTAGGCTGTCCGTCACAGTGTGCGAGCACGATTTCGTGATTGCTTGCGTGAATGCAGGTAGTTGCAATTCCACGCTTAATCAATTTGGTGTGGGACGAGTCATAAGGCAGCAGTCCCTTCTCCCCTCTCGTGCGGTAGGCCCAACATGTGTGAAATTCTTCTTCTTTTAAAAACAGGTCAAGAAATTGTAGGCACTTGTTTTCCGGCTTTTCGTGTGTGAAATCTAGCCCCACATGCAACCGGCTGAACTGTTCCATAATTTTAGGGATGCCACTGTCGAGGTTTGTTCCTGAAGGCATGCATACTAAAAAGTCGTCGACGTAGCGGAAACACCTTGTAACACCAAGTGGTGTCAAGTCCTCGAGAAGATTCACATCCCCTTTTGCCAAATAAATGTCTGCTAACACCGGAGCTATGCATGAGCCAATCGTGGTCGCGTCTTGCTGGGAATAAATATAATGGGAACATAACAATGCATGCGCGCAACTGGCGGCAAATGGAAATTTGGCCGCGCATGTTAAGAAGTGCGAGAAGAAATGTTCGCCCGATTTTGAGGGGACAACCATTTTGTTCCGCTCCAGAGACAGGATTACCCGCGAGATATACGAAGCATATGCAATGTTGTCAGGAGTGGAGGGAGATTGCGTTAGCGCACCTTCAATCCGGCTTTCGGCGCGTGAAATAAGTTTTCTAAATGAGGAATAGATATCATGTCACGTGTAGCGTTTTATTGTTATTTTTTCGTGCATGTTCTTCATTTCCGTCATATATAACCGCCCCCCTTCACAAGATAATAAACAGTTGATAGTTGGCGCCTCACCTTGTCTGTTTTTGTGGTATTAACCCTGTCCTATGTTTCGTGTCAGGTAGCGCACCTCTGCACTTCAAGATGCTAAAACACCGACTAGCCCACTCCCAAGCCTTGCTGAATAAATCGTTGGCCTGTTTCACCATAGGCAGATTTAACCACTTACAGTTTGTCGGACAAAGGCCGTATACGCTCCTCACAATCCTAGCCAGGATGTGACAATAGTCTCATCGTTAGTTTTAGATCGTTTTGATTTGGAGGATTTTCTATCAACGAATATTGCTGGAGCACGCTTCAACGACACCCACTCCACATCAGGTTATAATATGCAGGCGCACTGAATACATATCCCCTAAAATAACGCAGGACAACTTGAGAAAATAAATTAGGCCACCTTAAAATCTCGTAAGGTAGTTTGGTGGTTCGGAGCAGTATTTTAATATTTCAGACAAGTATAACCTTCTCCCGCAATGCATATTTGCAAAATAAGGAATATTTTGTCTGGGTTATTTTACTTTGCCAAATTGCTATTTACCTATTAGCCTGCAGAGTTCAATCAGCATCGGAATCTTGTTTTAGTTTTTGTAAAATGGCGTTTTTGAAACCAGTTCTAAACCGTGCAGCAAAACAAAAGTGCCGCAATTAAAAAATGGGCATTTTGTGTACTATGTAACTTTTTTTGTGTGGAACACGAAACAAAGACCACGAGCCAGAGTATAGCAGCATTCACCATGCTTCCTATCTGTACCACCAGATGTGAAAACTATGTTTCCAGCTGTCCAAAAAAAGTAATACAGAGTTTTACAAATATTTCATGTATGTAGTATATTTGCTGCCATTAAGCAAGGCCACGTCGGCTGTTACTTCAGAGTGTTATAAAACTCCTCGGCATAGTGATATCCCACTTAAAAACACGGGACGGCGAAAGATGTCTGGTTAGGCGTTCGTGCATAATTTTTCAGCATGACAATTGCACAAATGGGTGCTATCAACAAAAACAGCAAGAAGAGTAGCAGTCTCCCTGTGGCGAGCCTCTTTTGGAAAGACGGCGAAAAGAGCGTGGCTTCTGATGGAGGCGAAAAGCGAACACGCCCGTGTATTCGAGAATTCACCATGCGTTAGATTCCAAGGTGGTCAAAATTAATCCGGAGCCCTCAACTACGGCGCGCCTCATCGGGTTAAACCTCATAATCAAGGAATCAAGAGCGTGGCACAGGCGCCGGCTCAGCCGGAAGACGAGGTATGGCGTATCCTGGCCGGGCTTCGCCTCTGGTCTTCGCTCTTCCGGCATCGTGCGCCAGGATGGGGGCGTGGTATCGAGCCATGTTTGTTTCCGTATTGTGCAGCTCTCATTACAGGTATTGCGAAGTATTTCGTTCACGGGTATTATGCAATGTTTGCTTCCTACTGGTAACCTTTCCTTATAGTTGTAAAACCTCTTCAACGTTCTTTTAATATATTTCGTTACTTACTTTCCAGTTATCCCTGCTCATCGTCACTTGTGGATATATGTGTTGGTTCGCATCCTGCGCAGAGAGTGTGATTCTTCGCCGTTGAGACCTAGGTATGGTACCGGAAAGATGGTGTTACTATGCGCAGGAGGAGAGGCGTTCTCCCCATTTTTTCGTGGAGGAGGCATGGGATCACGGAGTCATGGTATGCGACTACGGGTGCTTTTTCGCCGGATTTTTCAATCCGTTCCCGACGCTCGTGTTTGGGTAATAATGGAATGTAGCTTTCATCATTGCGGATCGGAGGAAATTTCTCAAGCGTTCAGTTATTCTCTCTGACACCTAAAGCCCTTTTTGGAGTGTGTAATAATATTTAGTATTCGGTTAGATTGTTCCTAGATGGAACGCCAAGAGTATCGCTTCAATTTCCCCAACTAAAATCCTTTGCGTAGGTATTTATGAAGTCACGACGATCGGCACGGTAGTCGACTAGACTACGGCAGTAGTTCTCTTTGCAATTTGCAACTTCCTGCACCGACATATACTGTGTTTTCCCGATTTGGCAACTCTATTGGAAGTAATCCACTCATGGGTTGTCACCGGTTTTTGTGGAGGTTTAGGTCTACGTTTTTAGGTATGACTAGAGCTTTTATCGAAAGCCGCTGTATCGGGGACATGTTGGTCGTGGCATCAAAGTTGGCTTTTCCCAACGAGTGTGGTGTATGGTGTAGGATTCTCTATTCCGATTTCTTTTCTAGACCGCTTTCTTTGTTGTGAGTTGAGCGCAAAGAATATACGGGGACGCAAAAAGGGAAACGACACAAAGGCGGTAAATTGAGAGCCTTTGTGACGTGTCTCTTTTTCAGTTCCCGTCTATTGTTCGTGCTCAACTGTTCAGAACCGTGAAATCCAAACTAGGCCAATCGTTCACATTGCTCGCTTTGTGCTGGGATAGTGGCTTCTGATTTTCAAAGTTATTGTTACGACCCAATATGAGGTCCTTTTAGTTATCGTATAAACTGGGTGGTCGAGGGCAGCCTAATATGCTGTCATTGTTATTGTGTTTATTTGGTTTTTCTGTGTGGGATAGTTTTCGGTACGGAAGGCTCTACGATAGCCGGCACATGATGTGTGGCTGCATAGGTCCTGTATTGTGGATGTTTGTATTTATTGGCGCAAGGGTAACTAAGACCAAAGAGCGCCACAACAATATTACGCGGTCGTACATAGTCAGGTTTGTGCTTAAAATATGTATGAAATGAGTATGATATATCCTAAAATATTGTATATATGGGTGTAGACGGTCCATATACTAAACCATGGAGATGTTCATGATGGCGGATGAAGGGAACTATGGATGGAACGTGACGGTAGCTTGAGCCGAAGAGCATGCTACGTGAGCGGGCTCCTCGTGCAAACACAGAAAACATCAGGGCCTTGCTCAATGCTTGTAGGCTCTAGGGTCACGCACTCTACGAGATGAGCTTTAAAAACTGGATGTCTGCAAGATAACTTAAAAGAGAAGTGATTGTGAACATAGGGTCATCTCCTAAAACAGTGAAGGGTGTAGTGAAATGTTGAAGGGATATATTTTTGGGAAATGCCGTTTTCTGGCCTCATTGCAGGATGTGCACTCAATTAACACATGGAGGACGGAGACCCGGTCCCCAAACATGTCACTAACTGGTGGGAGCGCACCGTTCTAAAGATATGCGTGTGTCGCGTATGTGTGACCTATGCGTAGTCTGCAAATCGGTACTTCAATGAATCTGATTGGTTTTTCTATTGTGTATTTTCCTAGGTGTGGTTTTAATGAGTGGAGTTTGTTGCCTGTGTATGTGTCCCATATGTTCTGCCCGCATTTACGGATTCCCCTTTGGATGACTCGCTTAAAATCAAGCTAATGGACCTGCGCTACGTCAACACCACTACAGAGGGCCGCCAAAGTGGCGTTCTGATCAGCAATGTCATTACCCAGAATGCCACTGTGTCCAGGGATCCAGCAAACAAGTATTTTTAGTTTTAATTTATAAGCAGTCACAATTACTTTAAAAAGGTGATTGATGACAACATTTTTTATCCGTTTAAGGGAATCTAGCGCTTTAACCACACTTAGGGAGTCTGTGTAGATAATTGATTCTTGTTTTTTGTTATGTGTAATGTGCTCCAATGTGGTTGGAATACCATAAGCTTCTGCTGTAAAGATACTGGTATTTTTGTTCAAGGTCATTGTGGTGGCGGAATCCGAGCATTGTGCAGCACACGACACAGCGGAAGCAGACTTCAAGGCATCCATGTAAAATGAGGTGTATAGATATGTGTGTTGTAAATTCAAAAAATGCTGTAAGATCAATTCAAGAGGTGCACGGCGCATATCAACAAGTTTAAAGGATTTGTCCCAACGAGTCGTTCACATTTCTTACGGCGGGACTACATCGGTGATTGAGGTCTTCATGCCCTTATCAAAAAATGCCCCTATTTCCTCGGCAAGGCCTTTGACGCGCAAGGACATAGGGGCAGGCATCTAGGGGCGTGCTAGATATAAATGGGCAGACGAGGCGTCGTTCAGAATAGAATTTCACGGGTGATGCTTCATAGACATTGTTCTGATGGCATAGAGCAGTGCTGTATAAGCACGATGGTGCTCTATGCACCAGTGGTCAGAATCTACATTTTGACTCTGAATTGGACTTGTTCTGGATGCTCCCGAAGCAAGGCGAAGGCCCAAATGTAGCACTGGGTCTAAGATTTTTAGGGCACTTTTACACGCGGACCCATAAATTACGCTTCCGTAGTCTATACGTGACCTAACTAAAATGACAAATACGCGTAGAAGGCAGTATTTATCAGCACCATAAGACTGATGCGGCAACACTTTTAAAATGTTAATAGGGTTTAGGCATTTTTTTTAGTGTCTTTAAGTGCGCTAAGAATGTAAGCGTTGGTCAAGTATAACACCTAAAAACGTATGCTCTTTCTTGACAGGAATTCGTTCTCCGTTCAGTGTGATGTCGGGTTCTGGATGAATTCCACGCTGTCTTGTGAATAAAACACATGTACTTTTCTGAGGATTCAGTTTAAAACCATTTTCTTCAGTTCGTTTCGCAAGGCTGTTTACGCCTAAGTGCCTTTCACATATGGACAGGTTGCATGATCTAACGCTAATATGGACATCGTCAACATACATTGAGTAGGAGATTGTTGGTGGCAACGATTTCCCAAGCGAATTCATTTGAGCTACAAACAGAGTACAGCTTAACACTCCACCTTGAGGAACATCATTTTCTTGTATGTACGTTCTGGATACCACTGTCCTTACTCTTACCCTAGACGTTCGCAGTGACAAATAACTTTCAATAGTGTTTAACATGTGCCCAGACACACCGAAAGCCTTGATATCAAGCAGTATGCCGTGGCGCCAAGCTGTGTCATATGCCTTTTCCAAGTCAAAGAAAGCAGAAAAACAGGATTGTTTGTGGATGAAAGCATCTTTCACATACGACTCAAAGGCTACGAGCTGGTCAGGTGTGCTTCGACCTGGTCGATAACCCGCCTGAAAACTGTCCAGGATGCCGCTACCATTTTTTAAAAAAGCTTTCCAAGGCATCCTGTCATAGCTGTTGGTCGGTAACTGGTAGGTAATGAGGCATCTTTCCCTTCTTTGAATACGGCAACTATAATAGTGTCTTTCCAAGCCCTCGGAAAGTATCCTGCTGCCCGAATATTATTGAATAAGTGCAGGAGTGTTTGGAGAATTTTTGTGTGCAGATGTTGAATCATTGTATATGTTATCCTATCTGCTCCTGGCGCTGAAGCCTTACATGTTCCTAGAGCAACCAAAAGCTCTGTTAGAGAAAATTCAGAGTTGTATGGTTCGTCCGATATCTTGTTATCCCTAATAGGTTTTTTCTCCATGGATGATTCATACCACAAGAAAGTATTCGTGTCCTGAGTAGAACTTTAAACATATTGAAAGTGTTTTGCAAGTGCGTTTGCCTGGTCCTCGAGGGTTCCACCCGCACTGTTAACCAAGGGTAAGCTGTGTGTTTTTAGTCTATTAAGCTTTTTATATCTATTCCATAATCTGCCTGTATCTGTGTATGAATTGATTTAAGTCACAAAATAGCGCCAGTTCTCCTTTTTGGCTTGCGGGCGAATGTGTCTTCCTTGTGCTCTCGCTCGTTTGAAGGAACTGATGTTTTGGGAAGTGGGATACCTGCGAAGGACGCCCCATGCCTTATTTGAGCCTGCCGTGCATGCCGATACTCTTCATTTCACCACGGTCTCCTAGTGTTAGGTGTAGCACCAGATGTTTTCGGAATAAAGCACTCGGCAACATAAAGAATGTGGGCCGAGATCAGTTCACAGGCTTCATCAATGCCCAAATAGCTTAAAGATGTGTATAAAAGCTGAGATAACCTTTTAAATTTCAGCCAATCTGCACCACATTCTTTAAACCTTTTATGACAGATGGAACTGTTAGGGCTTTTGTCGATGCATTTCAGGATGACTGGGAAGTGGTCGCTCCCATAAGGATTATCGTCCACTCCCCATTCAACAGAGGGAAAGATGACAGAAGAGCTGAGTGCGAAGTCTATGTGTGAGTATGTGTGTTGTGTTGTAGTATGTCGGCTGTTTTTTATTGAGTAGACAAGCTCCGGAAGAAAATAAACACTTTTCTAGCAAGTGGCCCCGGGCATCTGTACGTTGAGACCCCCAGAGTTCACTGTGAGCATTAAGGTCGCCCAGTAATAAGAAGGGTTCCGGGAGCTCATCTATCAAGGACTCGAATTCTGAGCTCGTTAGACGGTAATGTGGGAGAATGTATAGAGAACAAACTGTTATTAACCTATTAAAGAGAATTGCTCGGACTGCCACAGCTTCTAGGGCAGTGAGCAACTGAAGAGGTTGGCAGGGGACAGACTTTTGCAAGACAATCGCCACACCACCAGAGGCGTGAATGCAGCTGTCCCTGTCTCTCCTGAATACCGAGTATCGTTTGAGAAAGTTGGTTTCTGTACAGGTTAAGTGTTTCTTGTACGCATAGGATCTTTGGATGGTACTTATGAAGGATTTCGTAGATGTCATCAAGGTTTATAATTAGTCCCCTGCAGTTCCAGTGGAAAATGATTTGAACTGCCATAAAAGATTAGAAGAAAGAGATGTTAAGCGTACGTTTTGCTTGGATGGAGGTCCCTATGTCCCTGAGCCCGAATCAAAGCCAGTGACTCGGGGAGCTTGTGGTTTTTTGCCGCGGCCAATACTGCCGCGCTGTTTGGATGACTGCGATGCAGGCCGAAATGGCGTGACATCCATGTGTTCGTCTGAGGTTTGGGCTGTTGACGGGAGGGAGGTTTTACGGCGCCCATCCAGCAACGCTTTTGATGGGATGGCAGAATATTCAGCCACCACCTTTTGCGATGTGCTGGACATGGCTACAGAAGAGGGGCCTCATGCACCCACATCCATCGCCACCAGAATTTCGGCGGCAAGAGTCTGCCGAGGAGCCACAGCAACGCCACTCCCAGTGCAATTATGGGCAGGTGCAACGCCTGCGGGAACTGCTGGCGATGCACGAGTTCTTTGGCCTACCAAGGGAAGCACCTCAATGGGTGGGTACGCCACCAAGTCAGTTTCGCTGACCTGAGTGGCCGCAGAAACCAGACGCCACCCCACCCCCCGGCGGGCTGCGCTGACCTAGCTCCCTGAAGGAAGCAGAGCATAACGCTTACGGCTTCTGGAAATGAAAGATTTTGCGTCACTTTTAGGTTGATGATTTGTTTTTCTTTCTTTACTTTTAGAAAGAGCGAGCGTATACTCCGTGGGGTCCTCCACAGTTGCTGCACTTAAGCTATGTGCTTTTGCAGTCGTCTGCAGATTGGTCCTGCTCAGACAATTTCGCACATGTTTGCTTTCCTCGGCAAGAGTTGCTGCCGTGCCCATACCTCTGACAGATCAAACAACGTCGCGGGTTCGGCATGTATGCTCTGGTTTTACAGCGCAGAATGCCTGCATTTACGTACTCAGGCAAAGTGTAGTGATCAAAGGTCAATATTATACGCTTCGTCTTAATTTTGTTTCCGTCCCGTCTCATGGTGATGCGTCGCACAGCGGTAGCCCCCTGCTCGCGCAAACCTTCAAGCAGGTCAGAGTCATATTCGTTCGTCAGTTCTGATTCGAAGATGACACCTTGGCAGCTATTAAGGATATGGTGGGGAGTCACTGTGATTTCAAGATCGGAGGCTTGGTTTGCTTCAAAGGGTGTTTGACTGCTCTCTACTTTTGACTTCAATCAGCAGATCTCCAGAAGTGAGCTCTTTCGCTTCATAGTTTTTGCCTACCAAACTTTCAATGAACTTTGCAACTAAAACACCGATTTGCTGGTGACGGGGTTGCCTTATCAGCTGACTGCATCATTAAAAAGCGTGGGAAGTTGGCAGTGTTCTTGAAATCGAGGTTAGAAATCGGTTTGAACATTCTTCGGTGCGGCCTCGTTTCAGAGGCCGATCAGTTTTTTTGGGGTAGAATGTAGAAGGGAGCCTTAAAATATGATATGAATTTGGTGGCAAGGCCCAGTCGTCCACCACGGAGCCCAACAAGGGAGCGTGGATTTGCAGCCTACGCTTACTCTACATTGCCACCATAACCCTATGTTCGGAATCTAGGGTGAAGCCTTCGCACAGGCTAACCCTCGCCTTGTGGAGAAAAAAACAGAGAAATGAGGAAGAGAGAAGATGACACGACAGGGTTAGGAAAGAAAATAGGAAAGGAAAAGAATAGAGAAGACAGGAAAAGGAGACTGGATGATTCCCTCCCGGACGGGTCATACTGGGGGCACCTACTACGGGAAGCGGGAGGCCATGGTGGCGTGTTTGCATCTGACAGGGGGCCACGAAGGTCCAAAACAGCCCTGGCTTTGGCTCAGCCACCAGGATGCCCTATCCCCCGGACACAGCAAAGCCACGCACACCGGAGGGCGTGGGTGGATCCAAACCACATGGACTCGGGGTCCGCGGTTTCGTCACTACCGTCACCTTGAACGCCAGGTGTCCCTGCGGGGGCATAAGTCCTCCGTTTCTTCTATCATCCCTCCTTTTGGCATGGTAGGAGCTTCCAATGTGGGCGAAACGGTTTAAAGTTTTCTGTATTTTGTAAATTTAAGATCTCATTGGTCGCTTCTCGCTGCGGGCAAGCCAATTATTTTTACATGACCGTTCTCTGCCGGGACATCATGATCAATTTTTAAGGCATTTGTTAACCTAAATGCAAGGCGCCTTGCATCGCTGTTGTTTATGACTGTTTCCCACTGTTGTTTTTTGTAGTACTTTCAACGACAGGCTACAATTACAAATTCTACCTCCTTTATTATTTCATCGGCTAGGCTGAACTTGAGGCTTTCTACACATCTCCATAAATTTGTTTGTTATGGGGATATTTATCACATCGCCATAGCATACATAAAACACTATAGTTTATTAAACTACTACTAAGTGTTCTTCCTGGTGTTTTGTGTCTTCTCCTTATACCTTATACATTTTGTGGGCGCTGTATAAAACCAAATGAGCCGTAGTTGGCAATCTTTCAAAGTAACAGACAGACAGACAATGAACTTTATTGAAGGTCCTTAGGAGCACCGCCGCTGTTCCGGGCGGCCGCGCACCGGGCCGCTCCCCCGTGGGGACAGGGAGGCCGAGCCTCACCGCCGCGTTGTGGGCGCTCTGGACAGCCCTTAGCTGGTGTAGTAGATCGGGGCCTTCCAAGTAGGATCACCACTCTTCCTCGGTAATGGGTGAGGGCCCCGAAGTAAGGGACACCGCCAGAGCATGTGATCTAAATTGCTACGTTCGCCACAATCCGGGCAGTCCGGTTCAAAAGTGTCCGTGTAGGAGCTGAGAGTGGATAGACTAAGATAAGAGCTAGTCTGCAACATTCGGAGCGTGGCTGCCTGCGGCCTGGATAGTTTCTCGTGCGGAAGAGGAAACGTTCTCCTGCCCAGCTTATAGTGCTGAATAACCTCGTTGAACGTGAATAAAGTGTCTCTGATGACCTGTCATCCAATCTCTGAGGAGCCCGCCTCCGTCCGACATCGCGCGGTGGGTTATCTCGCGCGCATGGGTGTGGGCGACCTCGTTGAGGTTAGTTACACAGGACAAGTGAGACCCTAGGTGAGCGGGAAACCAGGTGATGGTGTGTGAGGAAATGACCTTATTTCCTAGGACGCGAGGAACCTCGGCGGAAACGGAACCTGATGAAAAAGCCCTAACGGCCGCGTGGGAGTTGGTGTAGATTCGATGCTGGCTGTCCTCAAGTAAAGCAAGAGCCACAGTGGTCTTCTCGGCTCTAGCCGGGGTGGTGTTCCTGAAAGACGCAAAAATGAGAAGTGCGCCACTGTAATCCACCACGACTGCCGAGAAGTTTGCCGACCGGCTGTACTCCGTGGCGTCCACAAAGCACGCGGAGTGCGGGTCATCGGGAACTTGTTTTAGTAGGGCCTCGCCTCTGGCCCTTCGCCTGCCCGCTTTGTGCTGCGGGTGCACGTTGCGGGGAAACGGGGAGATAGTTATAACGGCTCTCTGCTCCTTAGTAAGGCTAACCTTGCGCTCCTCGTCTAGGGATGGATTACAGCCCAGAACCGCCACAATCTCCCTGCCAGCGGGCCAAGACGACAACCTGGAAGTCTCAGCCATGTGCTGCGCTTCGATGAATTCCTCTAAAGTTTTGTGATCCCCGAGCTGCATGAGCCTCTCTGTGCTGGCATTCATCGGGATACTCAGCACGCTTTAATTGCTTTAACGAATTCGTAAATTAATTTTAGCCTTTTTGTGATTCTGCCAGCAGTACATGGCCGGCACGTACGTGATGTTGCTCATCAAGAATGCATGGAAGAGCCCCAAGAGATTGTCGTCCTTGATACCTCCTCGACTGTTCGAGACGGAAGTAATTACCCGTATCATGCTATCCGTCTTAGCGGTGATATTGGCTATGGTGCGCCTGTCACAACCGTTCGACTCGATGAGCATACCAAGAACCCGGATAATGGCAACTCTGGGAATGGGGTGTCCCTCGCTCGTGCGGAGCGTAATGTTCACCTCTGACAGTGGCACCCAGCCCTTGGGCTTGACTCCCCTCCTACTAGGTCTGTACAACAGGACCTCCGACTTGCTCGAGAAGAGCCGAAGCCCCGTGCCAACAAAGAAAGTCTCTGTGCGATCTAGCACTTCCTGAAGCGTTTCCTCTACCCGGCCCTCGCAGCCTCCGACGCACCGTACGGTAAGGTCGCCAGCGTAGAGTGTGTGGTTGATGCCCTTGACCTCCGAGAGTCTCTGAGGCAGTGTACACATGGCAATGTTAAACAGGAGCGGCGATACCACCGACCTCTGTGGTGTCCCCCTCGTGCCCAGCTCGATCTGTTGTGTCCTGAAGTCCGCAATCTTTAGCGTGGCCTTTCTATGTCTAAGAAACGAGCTGATAAATGCGTGAAAATTCTGGCAAAGGCACAGCTCCGAGATGGACGCGAGTATGTGGGCGTGCGAGACGGTATCGAAGGCTTTCTTTGTATCTAAGCCTGGGATATCTCTAACGCCCACCGTGTCGCCATCGATGATCTGATATTGTATCCTCTTCATGGCGTCCTGAGCTTCGAAAGTGGCGTATAAAAATTAGTGAAATATCCCTGTCTAGAGTGCACGCATAAGCACTCCATTATATCGACGTCCACAGGAGTTTAGTAACAAAATAGCCGAGTGTGGTACTACATCGCTCTAGATAACGAAAAGCTAGGCAACCAAACCCAAATGTAACATAACATGGCCTAACACACACAAAGAAATAATTTAAAACACCAAAATAAACCTACGCCATAACATTATACTTAAATTTCAAGATGAAAAAAATAAGAACCGAGGCAAGACCCGGTCTCGAACCACCATCCGTAGAATGAAGAATCTCAGACGCTACAACGACTTTTTACTGCATGAAAAACATCATTTATTAGAGCCTAATAAATGTATCAGTCATCCAGGAAGATGCAGATCACTGCAGCTAAAATAGGCGGTCCGTCAAAACGCCGGGAGGCAAAAGCAGGCGTCCAACAGATGCAGCCATTCTGGTGGGTCACTTTGCAGCAACGCAGCCTGTTCCGGCAACATGGACTTCTTTGGGCGAAAGGGTTCAGCGTGCCCGTCCCCCATGCGGCCCCTCCGCAAGCTACACAGTCTCATCACAACAAAGATATCATAGGCCACTCTAGTAGCATCTCGAAAAGGCAAGAACTGAATTGTATAAGGGGTAATGTCCATGTCCTTTCTAAAAGACCGTTGGAAAACATACCACAAAGCACTGCATCCCGGCACAAAACAGAAAAAAAGAATGATCAATTGTACCAGGTTTATTACATACGCGGACAAAAAAAGACAAAAAAAAGTCAGACAAAAAAAGAATAACACTCCTTTTTTGAGCAAAGACAGATGCTTTTGCAGACATTCGAATATTTAAGACTAGGCTATAGCCCAGTCTTAAATATTCGAATGCAGTCGACTGGCACCCTTGCCATACCTGGAGCGACCACCTAGAGGGTCATCCGAAGGCACTCTAGACATGGCGTTGCAAAATTCCTACTTGGAAATTGAAAAAAACTTCCGATATGCTTGCGCTTCCCCATAAGCCGGATAGATAAGATGCCGCAAGTGGCCCAGGCTTTCGGATTACTTAAAAATGGCCTGACGTTCAACTTAGAGCACATGCATTTGCTGTTCTTTGTACATACATGGATATGAGTTTTTTGTAGGTGGCCTCCAAGTGAGCTTCGTAGGATGAACTCGGTTGTGTCTTCGTCGCGTTCGGGAAAAACAGAGCTTGCGTGTTCAGCGGCTTTAGCACATAAGTAGTGCAATACTTGGAGTACCCCTGTGGGGGTGCGGACATTTCCTTGTGCTCAGCGGCTGCACAAAGGGTTTATTTGATATTAAAGCTATGACGTGGACGTCCTCGGGGAAATTTCAACAGGTGAAGTTTTCTTCAAGCACCTTCTTGTTATGGTTGGTTTCATGGTACAGTTTGTGACAATATAGTTTAGACTTTTATATATTAGGGGTCCCACATATTTGAACAATCTTTATTGGCAGGAATATAACGATTTACTGATCAATCGCCCATCCAGGAGGATGGGTAAGTGAGAGGATAACAACCGGCGGATCACAAGCTCGCGGCTGATTCGCCAATTTCCATTGCCATCATGTTTTCGCATTTAAAGCGCACAAGGGTTCACAAATTCCCCGTAGTTTATACGGTATCGCAGCTATTCGGACATAAATTACCTATGTCGGCCCGTTTTCTAAACATTTGATAGTGGAGCTGACGTTGCGAAGGACACAGAAGTTTTAAAATGCCTTGCGACGCCTTCAGTCTTCGTAATGTTCGGAGGCCAAGCAATAACGTAGCCACAAATATTTTTTGGGTGCGTTACACGCCGGCGGAAAAAAAAAACTTCGGAGGCAAGAAAGACTCCGCGCAAAAACACCACTTCGTTTTTATTGTCTCATCTAACGTAATTTTGTTTTAGGTGACAATATACCGATGCGGAATGTGAATAGCGTGGAAGAAAAAAAAAGTTTTAAATGCTGAGGGGACCGAGCTGGGGAGAAACGTTTTGGGTGTTCTGACAATGGAGCACCTCTCCTGGCTATGCCGGAGGTCGTTTATGCGTTTCACCTCTCGCCGTTCTGCCTTTTCCTAGTTTGCAATTTTCTGATACTTTTATTAATTGTGATTAGCGTTTTCCTTCGCTTCAGCGCACTTAAGCGCCTGTTATGAGTTGTGGATCATGGCGCACGAAGAAAAAATTGGCCACGTATCTTCTCATTTCTTTGCAAATCTTGTCCTTTAGAATTTTAGAAAAGAAGTAAATAATTGGAAAAAAGTTGAGATGGTTTCATGGCAACTGTTCGTACCTTTTTATATTCACAAATGTTGTGATGTTGGGCACAATACCCAGCGGGTCCCGTCCTTACCGTAAGTACGGCGGGTACCTGCGCCGCTAATGTTTCAATCTCATGTAGCGTTACTTCCCAGCCAATGTGTTAATCAGAATTGAGCACCAAATTTTGTGCAGCGCTAAGGGACGTTTATGGACGGCTTCTCCAGCAAACGGGAATTTAAGCTCCACACTGTAACGTAATGAACCACCTAATTCTTTCGCGTAAAAGATTTCAACTTCACATTTAAAACTTAACACAAAACTTATATGTCTTTCAACGCTGTTAGACACTACTGGGCAGACAAAACTACACATTTCAATTGTGGCTAGCTGTAGGTGCGACGGATAACGGGTATAAAATGCTCATTGCATACTGGCCCTTTTCCAATTAATGCATTAGGGAGTCGCTTCTAGTACATAAACATTCCGTATAGTAATCGGTATTAGGTGCGAAAGCGCCAACAGAAACCACTACAGAAGATTTTCTACTGAAATTTGCCAAAGCTTGAATTGTGCCTAACATCACAACAATTGTGAATATAGAAAGGTACGACCAGTTGTCATGAAACCATCTAAACCTTTTTCCAATAGTTTGCTTCCTTTTTTTAAAATTCGAAAGGACAACATTTTAAAACGTATTTTTGGAATACGGGCAGGAGAGGCGCGCAAATTTCTCCTCTTGAAAACTTTTTGCCTGGAACTATATAAAGCAGCCAAAACCTATAAAAACGCGAACAGTCCCCTTGAAGCTGCAAATTAGGCTTGTCTCTATTCTACAAGGTAAAAACGACACACTACAAGGAGGAAAGACTAAAAAAGGTGCCTGAATTCTTGCAAACTCGGCAGACGCCCTTTACACGCAAGCCGGCTTCGTCTGTGCACAGGTTATCTCGCCTTGCGTTTCAACAAAGAAAGCTTTGTCAATGAAGAGTTCGTTTCAGTTTCAAAACACTTGTCAGCTCTGAAACACTTGCCGCCACAGAAAAGACGCACGAGAACCGGTTGTTTAGAGATATATTAAAACAACGTTTTAGTTACTACATAGGAAGCTACGCTCAAGTGTTTGAAATGCAGAAGCCAGTTCTTATCCACCAGTTGCGCCATGCATTCGGTACACAACATCGAATCCAGAGCAAAACGCAATCGGTATACAACAGCGCCACATGTTATGCTTTTCTACCAAATCATATTGAATGGAGGGAAGCGGCCGAAAATTGCATAGAAACACTCGAAAACATCTGTCGCACTTGAAGAGGCGCTATGTTCCTTACGCTTTCGAG
The DNA here is from genome assembly GCA_013339765.2 of Haemaphysalis longicornis. Lineage (NCBI taxonomy): Eukaryota > Metazoa > Arthropoda > Arachnida > Ixodida > Ixodidae > Haemaphysalis > Haemaphysalis longicornis. Next base: position 156,922,913 of record CM023449.1, on the reverse strand, counting down.
CTAGATAACGCCATCCGCTCGTTTGAAGGAGTGCTCAAACTGTACAAGCGTGTTCAGTGTTCCATCGAATAAACGTGTTTCCAGCTGCTTCCTGCTGAAACAATGTACATCAGGAAAAACCACGTACATATAAAAAATGAAATTACTGTATCTCAATTTGTTGCATTTTTAAAGGAACGGCTCGCTGCGCACTACACAGCTCGCTGACTCCCAGGCATGACTTCCTTGTTATAATACACATCACATGGAGCTGCCACTCAATGAGCAACACTTGTTTATACACATCACGGTGGAACAGGCCGGGACAGATGCTTGCGGGTTTAAGGCGCGCATTCCAACGACCTAAGGCGGCGCTATTTTCTCGAACAAAGCGTTGAGGGATGGGTGATATAAAACATCGAAACTCCGAGAGAACCAGATGTAGCCGAAAATTGGCGTGGCAGCGCCAATGGCGTAAACAGCTTGTCAGCGAATCTGTGCCGTAGGAACCAAGCCCACATTTTTCAGGTACCAATTTTTAAAGCAAGCTATTTACCTCTGCCCCACAAGGGTTCTTTCGCGACCGTTGGTGTCATGAGAAAACTCCCGCAAACAAATAAAAGAATCTACTGCACGGCCAGGAATTGTACCTGGAACTAATAGAGTAACCAATACAGAGCCAATTGTCTTACCGATTTAGCTACGCGCACTTTTTTTTCGTTATTGGATTTAGCTACGAGCACACGCGCAGACGGGGAAGACAAGTGGTGCACTCACCAAGAAATCTACGGGTTTCACCCCTGCATTCTCGCTAAATGCCATGAGAAGGCAATTAAAGGAAGCTCACACCAACCCATGGCATCTCACTTCTAATACGCTAATGGGCCGGTGGCTTCCAGTGTCCTAGTAAAAAATCTCAGGTCTTTGTTGCGCGCCCTCACAGCAGACAATACCTTGAGAAACACATTCTAATACTCCTTGATGGCCAGACAATCAATTCAAGCCCCAGCACCGAGATCCTAGGCCTTCATCTTCAGGCCAACACCAAGAGTGACGCATCCTTGCAGCGCCTCAAACAGCATCAATAAATCATACACATGATCAGGCGAGTTGCTAACAAGAAGCGAGGCCTCAAGGAACCCGATACCTTCCGATTAGTTCGAGCTTTTGTCCTCTCGAGAATCACTTACGTTAATCCCCTGGCCTCTTCTCGGCAGGGAGGATATAAAGATGCTTTGTATAATGATTAGAAAGGTGGTTGAGCAAGCTAATGGTATTCCCATGAGTGCGTCCACAGAGACGCTGCTTAGCACGGGGATCTACAACACGGTGGAAGAGCTGATGGAGGGCGATCTTTTTATCCAGAAGCTCCGAGTGAGCAGAACTGCGGCGGGTCGCCGCATCTTTCACCAGATTAGCTGCGCAGCACAGAATGTCACTCAGCTTGATGTACTCCTGGGCTTTAGGCGACAAGAAGTAAAGATGCTCCCTTTGCTTAGAAATATGAACCCCTCAGACAACGAGGGTAGCCGACAAGCACGTGCTCAAGCGCTCAACACCACCCTCGGTGGGGATTGTGCAGTTATCCACGCAAACGCCTCCCAACATTGAGGGCAGCAGTGCGCCACCATCGTGGCTACCTCCAGAACCAACGACCTTGCTTGTGCATCACTCAAGACCGAAGACATGATGGCAGCAGAAGAGGCAGCCATCGCCTTGGCTCTCACTCAACCAGAGGTTTGTAAGGTAGTCACCAATTCCCAACAAGCCTACCAGAATTACCTGCCGCGTTTGGGGTACCGACATGCACTGCGAGTGCTAAAAACCACTCCTCAAATGGTTTCATTCCGCTCATCTGGACACCCGCTCACGCTTCCATAGAGGGCAACCAATACGCCCACCAAGCCTGCACTTTTACCCCTCGCGCTATGTAGCTGTAAAAGGACAGTCACCCGCTTGTCTCGTTGAGGGACATAAACCAACATTATCGCCTACTGAGGCAGACCCTACCTTCGCCTTACCCTGACATTTCCATAGAACAACAAACTACCCTACGGCTAATACAATTCGGCTCCTTCCCCCACCCGACGCGTCTTCACTTAATGCAACCGAATCGCTACGACGCCAAATGTAAATTTTGCTCAGAAGTTGGAGCACTCTGCGACTTAATCGGGGTGTGCCACCTTAGCCCTGAGTAGCCTCCTCTCTTTGCGTCAACTACCGATCAAGAGCAATGGGAGATGCTGTTGTCCAACCCCCCTCTGCCTACCACGTTTCAGCAGGTGGCCAGAGCACAGGCGGCGCGGACTGAATATGGGCTACAGTGAAGAAGGAACCGCTCCCCTCAGCCGTACTCTTGGCCGTTCACAAATCTGAATAGAAGTATTTCCTCATTCTGGGCCTCCTACTCCTCTTCCTGTTCCTGCTGTGTTTCTGCCGCCGATCTCGTCGCCTCCGTCTGCGACAGCCGAGCGGGAGAAGAGAGATCGCCTAACACCAAGTTCGATCTTGAATTTTATAAAAAAAGTTTTCCCTCAAGTGCTACGCCAGTACAACTCAACCAACCACCGTTGATGCATCATGCATTAATTTAACCTTACCAAGAATATCTCTTTGGAGTAATAGAGGGTGTGGTAAAGTGCATTTCACTTTTCTCCGGTTTCACTATTTTGTAGAGCGACGTGAGTGAATTTAAGTGACGTCGCATGGGTAAGTACTGGGTGCCGTTTACAGCTTTGCTTTCCAACCCCATTTACAGAGTGGATTGGCGATAATTTTTTGTAGTTGTTTTTTTTCAGAATTCATCAAATATTTTCAACATACTGCGCATAACTGCGCTTATGTCAGCATAGAGACGCTAGCAAGTAAGCTCGTTATTTGTCCTGGGAGTATAAATAAAGGATCTCTTTCGATTGCGGCTCCGTGGAAGCGCAAAGCTTCTATTTGCGTCAGTGTTTTTTTGAAAGTGAAATCGCTTTACGATGCTTACAGCCGCTGGTAAATTGTTTATAAAAAATATTGAGCCAGGCCGGCCACATACCAGCAGCACTCACAAATTTACGTTTAAAAAACAGCGCCTCTTATATGCAGATAATTTCGGTTCTTCGAATTGTTGTTAGCAAGTAAAGGGGCCTCAGATATTGGGGACGTTTTTTTGCTTTTTCAGGTGCACGTAAAAGCTTTGGGGATGCAACAGTATTGGTTTTTACAAGTAAGTAATGTATTTGTCCTAGGAAAGTTATTCGCAGCTTGCTGAATTTGACAGTGTACGCTGGAGGAGGAGTACGAATAAATGTTTATAACGCAGCAAAACAAAAAAAGCCTAACTTAGTTTATATATCAGAGCATAAGACAAGAACATCGGAGGCCTTCGATGGCTCTGAAGGTGGAAGACCACCTTTTCTTTTTTGGTGGATTGCAGTATAGAATCTTGTGTGGGAAATATAGTGTATTTATCGTATAAACACACGTGGATTTGCTTCCTTATTGTTATTTATACACAATTCCCACCCACATAACGTGTTTTGGAAAGTTTTTATAAAACAATATTTACTTCTATTTTCTGTAACGGTACTATTTGTTTTTTACGTCGAAGTATTGACATCATCCAGGATCAGCGTTAAGCGCAGCAAAGCAGACGAAGGACGTGCAAGACAAGGAAAAGCGCCGTTCCTTGTCTTACACGTCCTTCACCTCCCTTAACGGAGATCTAAACGGAGTAACAAATAGCTCGTAGCAATACCTTGGGAAAACATACAGGTATTCTGTGACGTTTGCATCTTCACTGTGCACTATCCAGTCATGACGAATAATGGTAATTCGGGTTAATGATGCAGTCGTCTTAGCAGAAATTACTGCGCAATTTTTTTCAAGTTGCTCGTAGTAAATTGCAAGCAACAGAGCGTTTAGAACCTGCTGTGGAACGAGCGTGTGCGATTCATTGTCGACAGAACCGGAAAGACGCAAGCAATTTTGCTGACAACCCAGCGGGAGACGACATCGCTCTGCGCGAAAATGCACATGATAATCGAGAAGAACCAACACTAACCTTTGTTTTTAGGAAGTTAGGCAAGCGGTTATCTTAACGCAAGATAAACTGAGTTTACATTATGTACAAATATACTCTGGGATCGCAAGAGTGCAATTTTTGGTATAACATTTTGTCACTCCACGCCGACCGGGTGGATTGACAAAACGCTACACCAGAACGTCCAGGGTAGCGACAGAACAGGTTCGAGGACAGGACGACGTGGCGGTACGGTGGTGATTGGAGGGCGTGAAAGCCTCAATAATTCGTTAACGTTGGGTGGAGCCTTGTCGTATATGAATTCTTCGCTATTCTTGGAGGCAGTAACTGCTGTAGATGATGTGGCTCGATAACGCAGCGCGAGCAAAAGCATGACTCGTTTATGTGAGCAGGCGCAGATCTGTATTGGAAGGAGAAGCAGTCCGGCCGGTAAAGGGCTTGTCTATAACACAGCTTTCGTACTCTCAGCCCTATCCTGCCCCGCCGGAGCGAGATTTGAATAAAACTACTGCGGAATTCGGAAGTCTTAGCCCTTCGCTTTTACCTCCGACATGTTTGGAACGAGTATGTTTCGGCAGTTTCCGGATGTAGCTGGTTGACGTTGAAATCGCTGTTATAGACAAGCGTTTTACCGGCTGTACGGTTCCGTGGCAAAGTTTGTTCCCGGTCGTGCAATGAGTGGAAGAGCCGACAGGGTGGGGAGTCATGATGGGACGTGCTGTATGGAAAGGTCACAAATTGTAGCACAGCACTGCCGTCCTGGTTGTAGGGGGTTCCTACATGCTGTGGATGTTCGTGAGCGTAGGGTTGACATGTTCGGTGGGTCGCTATTCATGCCGCGGCTGCCGTTGTATGCACTGTAAATACTTCGATGAGTTATCTTAACGATGTCTATCATAAGTAAAACTTTTTTTCAGATAGGATTTTAGTGTTTTGGCGTACAAAGTATCAAAATTAGTTTTCATATAAGACCATTAGTATATACCGCAGCCCACAATAACTGCGTGATGGAGAGCATGATATTTCGGCTAGTAATACGTGCAAAATATTTTTTACCTTGGACTTCGGCGGGACGCAGATTGCCATTGCAAAAAAAATGTTTTGCTCTGTAGTGTCAAGTTGCGAAACCAGAACGTCATTTGGAACAAAAGGTTGAAACTTCTGGTCGTTACTAACTTAAGTAAGCTAAGTGAGAACACGCAAGTGAAGAGCACGGAGACGGCGAAATGTGTATCGCTAACATCAGCAAGGTAACAGAGCGGACGCTACCACTAATAACTCTTTTAAGAAATGTCTGTCTTTCGGGACGATCGAATTGCAGTTTGCTTGCTTGCGATAATTGGGCAGGCTCATTAAAGCAGTAACTCCTTGTTTGCATTCCCTGCGTTTCCAGAAAAGAAAATTTAGGTTTACACACCACCGCTGTCGACCCTTACTAGAATAAATGATTATTCGACTCCGCACAGTAATCCGAACCAGAGCCCCTCGACCCCCGCACCGCCCCCCCCCCCCTCCCAAAAGAAAAGAATGCTCACAACAAGAGAGACGGCACAAACACGGCACTCTTTGTGCAGTCGGGTACCGAACCATAGAGCATAAAATAATTTGATCCACTCACTGGCTCCATTGCTGAGCACTTGGGTCGATGTAGTGGCCAACTGACGCAAGGCAAAGAATCCGCAATACAACAAGTAGTCGTAAATGCTTAAATTAATCCAACAGGTGGCCAATGGCGTTAAGAAAGACGTTGGTGTGCGTGAATAATGCCAACAAAAGTTTCCAAATTTCTGTGCACAATTTTTTCCGAAACCGGTATGTTAACGCTTTTGAAACAAGCTTCATTTTTCGGCTTAGAACAAAGGTTGCAAAAAGAAAAATATAAATATACGCTAGGCTCCATTGCTGAGCACTTGGGCGATGTAGTGGCCAACTGACGCAAGGCAAAGAAACCGCAATACAACAAGTCGTCGTTAACTGCTTAAATTAATCGAACAGGTGGCCAATGGCGTTAAGAAAGACGTTGGTGTGCGTGAATAATGCCAACAAAAGTTTACAAATTTCTGTGCACAATGTTTTCCGAAGACGGTATGTTAACGTATGTAAAACAAGCTTCATTTTTCGGCTTAGAACAAAGGTTGCAAAAAGAAAAATATCAATATACGCTAGGAATTCACCTCAACTGGCCGTTCGTGGCTCATGCTACCAGCTAAAAAATAAAGGTAAGGTTACTTCATTCGGAATATTCTCAGAAAAAGCGTTGCAAGCCCAGCCTTCACTGAGAAGGCCTGAACTCTTACGGCATTTTACCTCCGAGTTCGGCTTTTCTACATAAGGTTTACTGTCAACATAAAAAAACCACAGCGTTACAGCTTTATTGATTACAGCAAAAGAAAGGTTTTTTCTGGGGAAAATTCCTGTTTTGAGTATCAAGAAGGTTTTGGGAAAATCCAATGAAGCCATAAAATTTCTTTCGGTGCAACTGGCACTGTTAAGACCAAACAAAATATTTATATACCCGTCACTTACCCTAATCCTGCACTCCATCAAAAGCCAGAAAATGTGCATGGAAGCCGTACACACTGTACTGCTGGGGAAGAGTGCCAGCAAAGAATTAGCAACCTGCTTTGTGGCTGTTCACTTGAGCGGGAGGCTTTTCTGCGTGGTGGAGAAAAACTTTTAATGATCCCACGTATATGGGGTCACTTTCAAATTAGCCACCACACTCTCCGCCACCGGACCTGCCCCGAACTTCGCATGTTTGGAGAACTCGTTTGGGCTCTCCGGCCAATGCGGGCCACGTTGCAAAAGTGTCTTGTTGACTGAGAGCGGAGGCGGAGAAGGTTATGCGAATAGTGAACTCCGCTTAGTTGCGCACCTTTCTCCATTCCCCGCTTGTACCTCTCACGTCCTCCCTAAAAGGCAAACAAGCCGAAGCCCTACTCAATGCACCCTTTTAAAGGCGCTGACGACGAAAGCTGGTTATAGTGGTCACTGTACCAGTCGAGGTAAACAGCTAAAAAAATTGGGAAAGGGCTGTCCCTTAACTCGGTTCTCCTTTGTTTTGTTTTAAGAGATACAGAAAGAGATTGGGCTTGCAGACTTACTGGTTGGGAAGAATGAGGTGGTAGAAACAGACTCTCGCATAGGAGGTCGGCTCACTGATTGGGGGGTCTGCGGAGCTAGACGGAGACAACAGCGAGATCCTCTTACAAAGCATTTTCCTCGGTGAGTTGGTTGTTGCTTCGGTGCCTGCTCATCCCCTATGCAAAGACTGCGTGGAAAGTTTCTGTCTGTGCTGCGACACGCCGCGAACGATTCATCCCAAAGCGCAGATTGATTAGCATGTACGGGAAAGCGCAAAGGATGTCCTTTCAAGCGTCGACGTACCCCGCTTAGGGAAGGGGAAGTTTGCATGTTTCCACTCGTGGGCATCTACTGAAAATCTGCGCGCCGTAAAAACACGTTTAGCGCCATTACAAAGCATGTGCTCCCACACCCACGACGCTATTCTTTCATTTAGAGGTGCGGATTGGGCTTCAAAATTTTCGCTACAATTGCGAAAGAAGGAAAATATAACTTCAGTAAACTTTTCCTGCAGTAATTATATGAGGAAGCTGTGCCGTAAAAAATATATGTGCACAGCGCGGTCAGATTGGTTCATTGGAGTTATTTGCTGCCCCTGCTTCCTGCTAAAGTACATGTACGTAAACGCCAATTTCAAGAGAACTTTGAACTTCGGGTCTGGTTTTTGTACATTGTCCTTTTTAAGCAAAGCGGGTACGTCTTTGCATAAAACCTTCCTCTCTTTCACTCTCTTTCTGAACAAATGCACATACATCCTATATTGCTCCTTTCACTATATATATATATATATATATATATATGTATATATATAGGGTTAGTACAGACATAAACACACGAGAAAGACGTAGAAAATAGAAGAAAATTATTATTTTAATGGAATTTTAAATTATATTTTAAATTATTTTTAAATTATTTTAAATTGAAATTTACATTTATTAGAAATAGAAATTTATAAGTAGAAAATAGAAATAGAAATAGTCTGAAGAGAGGAAGTCCTCTTCCTGAAACGTCCGTAAACTTATTTCTATTTTCTACGTCTTTCTCGTGTGCATCTGTCTGTCGCTACTGACCTTATTTATTCTCGCTCTGTGTAAGTTTTTATCTTTCTAGACTATATATATTGAGAGACAGAGCTCCGAGGTGCTGAAGGACCACTTTTAATTAGGCTCCCGAGCACAGGCCACCGAAAGACGGGACTGTCCGGGGATGATGATGGTTATACACAGATGACAGTGGCGATGGGTTTGGATGGGTAGAAGGAACAGAGGGATTGACCCACCGTGTTCCACACTGGATATAACAACTGTCATGTCGCTTCCAGGCACAAATATCACAACAGTACACCCCCAATGCCCACAATATATATATCATCACCAGCCTATCTACGCCCACTGCAGGGCAAAGACCTCTCCCATTATTTTCCAATTATCTCGGTCCTGTGCCAACTGTGACCAATTTATCCCTGCAAACTTCTTCATCTCATCTGCCCATCTAACTTTCTGCCGCCCTCCGCACCGCTTGCCTTCTCTAGGGATCCACTCGGTTCCCCTAATGACCAGCGGTTATCTTGCCTTCGCATTACATGCCCTGCCCGCGTCTATTTCCTCTTCCTAATTTCTACTTATATGTCTTTAACACCAGTTTGCTCCCTGACCCACTCCGCTCTCTTATTGTTCCTTAATGTTACACCTATCATTTTCCACTCCATTGCCCGCTGAGTCGTTCTCAATTTAAGTTGAACCCCCTTAGTGAGCCTCCAGGTTTCTGCCCCGTAGGTGAGTACCGGTAAGGTGCAGCTGTCATACACTTTTCTCTTCAGCGACAATGGTAGGCTGCTATTCATTATCTGAGAATGTCTGCCATATGCACTCCAGCCCATTGTGATCCTTCTAATTATCTCTGCCTCATGGTTGGGATCAGGGGTCACAACTTGGCCTAAGTAGATATATTCGCTTACCACTTCCACTGCCTCTGCCACCTATCTCAAACTGCTGTGCTGTCCCGAGGTTATTGATCATTACTTTTGTTTTCTGCATAGTAATTTTCAGGCCCACGGTTCTACTCTGTTCGCCCAGTGCGGAAAGCATGCTTTGCAATTCGTCCCCCGAGTCACTTAGCAAGGCAACGTCATAAGCAAATCTGAGGTTACTGAGATATTCTCTATTAACCCTTACTACCACCTCATCACAATCTAATGTTCTGAATACTTTTTGTAAACATGCTGTGAATAACATTGAAGAGAATGTATGGTCTCGTCTGACGCCCTTCTTTATAGGAATTTTGCTGCTCTCCCTGTGGAGGGCCATGGTAGTTGTGGACCCATTGTGGAGGTCCTCTAGTATTCTAACGCCATGCTCGTCGACACAATGATTCCGCAATACCTGAATGACTACTGAGGTTTGGACTGAGTCAAATGATTTCTCAGAATCTATGAATCTATGAATCTACAGAATCTACTTCTCTGTCACCTGACTGATCGTGTTATTATGGTCCATTCTTGAATACCATTTAGGAAGCTGTGCTCAATGATTAGTTTGACGGAAATGTAAGGCGGCGAAAATTCTGTTAGCGATTACCTTGGTAAGTACCTTGCAGACGACTGACAGTAAGCTGATCGGCCTGTGATTTTTAAAGTCCTTCATTTCACCTTTCTTATGGATTAGGATGATGTTTGCGTTCTTCCAAGATTCCGGTACACTCGCGCTCACCAGACATTGCGTGTATAGGGTTGCCAGTTATTCTTGTACAATTTGCCGGCCATCCTTCAAGAGGTCAGCTGTTATCTGATCTTCACCAGGTGCTTTGTCCCCTGGCATTTCTTTCAACGCCTTCCTTATTTTTTCGGTCGTTATTGGTAGGATGCCTATCTTCTCTTAACTACCTTCTCGCTCGGTATTATCGTTTATGTCCCGGCTAGTGTTCAGATCTGTATAGAACTCCTCGGCAGCTTTGACTATTTTATCTCTATTTTTTATGATATTGCCTTGCTTGTCTTTAAGTGCATACATCTGATTTTTCCCTGTGCCTAGACGCTTCTTCACTGCTTTCAGGCTGCCTCCGTTCTTCACAGCGTGCTAGATCCTCTCCATAATATGCTTCGGTGTGTCCGCTGCCTTACGCTCATTGATTAATTTAGAAAGCTCCACTAGTTCTATTCTCTCAGCTGGGATGGAATATGTCATGGTTTGCCGTTTCTTAATTACATCTTTCGTCTCATGTGAAAGTTTACCAGTATCCTGTCCAGCCATCGTGCCCCCTACTTCTACTGCCCACTCCGTGATAATGCGTGTAACATTGTCGGTGGCTTCCCGCGTCGTAAGCTCTGCTTCCTCTGTAAGAGCTGAATATCAGTTCTGCAGAGCGATCCTGAATAATTCAACCTTAGGTCTTACTCTTAGCTCATAATTCGGCGTCTTCCGTACTAGCTTATGAGGCGCGCCATTGTAGAGGGCTCCGGATTAATTTTGACCACCTGGGGATCTTTAACGTGTTGAAAATCTCGCACACACGAGGTTTTTTGCTTTTCACCTCTATCAGAAAAACGGCCGCCGCCGCCGGGAATCGAACCCGCGATCAGTCCCTCATCAAGTCTAGCCTACTTAAGGATCTTACCATACGGTGGTCGCTACACCTTACTTTTTCGAGCACATCGAAATCCTGCACGACGCCAGGGTTCTCGCGTAATATGAAGTCTATTTCATTTTTATGCTCTCCATTCAGGCTCATCCACGTCCACTTCCGGCTCTCCCATTTCCAGAAGAAGGAACTCATGATGCGTACATTTTTCTGTTCTGCGAACTCGACTACTTGGTCCCACCCTGTTATTTCTACATTCAAGACAATAGTCCCCAACTGCCTTGTCTCCATCCTGCTCCTTGCCCATTTTATGATTGAAGTCTCTCATAACTACGGTTAACTATGTTTATACTTTCTTCATACAAGCGTTCAACTAACTGGTCGTCGTGGCTGGTCAGGCGTCTAGCACTGCACCACCTTGAGTCTGTACGTCTTCTTAAGCCTAATTACAAGACCGGCTACCCCTTCCTTAATGCTATAATAAAGGGCAGTCGGCCTTGTAATTAGGCCAAATAACAGGGTACAAGCTCAAGGTCTGCTGAAATGGTCTGCTGATTCGCCCAATACACGTGCTTCCCCCACAGGGGAAGCACGTGTATTGGGAAGCATGGGAAGACCACCACCAAAGCACAGCGTAAGGAAGAGGCCTTTGAGGGCTGGTCGGTTAGAGTGGCAGCAGCTATGCAACAGCGACAACGCTGAGTTTTTTCTCTAGGTTCTCAGTGTGCTCGCTATACCGCGCTGCTTTTCTCCGCCCAGAGCGCTCGCCCACATCGTCACCGCACATGGCCGTTTCCCACACTAATTCCGCAGCATCAAATTGCTCCCTGAAAACAGGTGTTTTTGTAGACAGCTTGAATGTTCCGTGGGCCACTACATCCGGGATTGCACTAGAACCGCCCAGATTATAACCCCACTTAAAAATATCGTCCCCTTGCCCCTGGAGCCTCTACAGCTGAGGCAAGCCCTGGACATCTCACGGACCGTGGAAATCCTCCTCGTGCTCGTCGATTATGTGAGCAAGAACATGCCTGACGGCTCGCGCTCGTGAAATGTGCTCCGAAGTGATGTGTGTTTGTGGGTGTGGTGTGTGCCTTTCTGATTGTCGGTCCTCATTTTCGGCCTCTTCTAACGGAATTTAAATTGCTGGGGAGGTTGCCACCTGTGGTGAAGTGGAGAGCTTGTGCTCATCGTCAGATCTGCGCAACGGTACTGTTCTTCGGTGAGTGCTTCTCTGTAGCTGGACTGTGTAGTGGAAACAGACAGCTTAAATTGAGGAATACGGATACTGCCTCTAGGAACGGTGGGTGGTAGAGTTAGGAGCTCTTCAAACTGCAGTGTTGTGCTCTTGTGCTCTTTTCGTGTTGTAATTTCCATGTATTTTGGTGTTTTTATTAATTGAATAATTGTTTTCTTTCTGAGATTTACATTTTGGGTGCTTGTCCCTTGTCGTTTATATCTAATTGGCTTTAGACCTGCCATAGCTTGGCTTGTGCGGGTGTTGTGCCCCACTTTTTTGTTTTATTTTGGGAGGGGAAACACGGAAATAAATTGGAATTGTACCTTTGCTTTAAACTTTAGTTGCTTCCGCTTAGAGAAGCAATGCATTCTCAACCTGCTACAAATGCGTTTATGGCTTTGCTGTACTTGGCGGCTCTTGGGGTCTGTCGAATACTTGGTCAAAAATGCCTCTGCTCTTTTTGGGGCTTTTGTTTACGTTTCCGCATGTTGCTGGCCCCAACAAAAACTTCGGGATTTCTCTGTGCTTGGCTAGATTGACGCTCAAAGCACTCTCATCTCGTGGCTACATTTCCTTTGCGAACAACGGAGAGTCCGGCATGGACTTGGGTAACTGCTGCATTATTAGCTTCCAGGTCTTTCTCCCTGACCTCTGCCTATACTGCACCATCAATAGGCAGATATCCGCTTTCATTAAGCGTATCTTCAACATTTCGATGTATTATCTTGCTCGCTACCTCAAAGCACAGTTTTCTGTTCCTAAATGATTCTATTTAGCGAGTATTCTACTGTACTCTCGGAGGTCGTCTCGAAAGCTTCCATGAGGTGCACCGTCGGGAGCTTCTGGCCTCGGAAGGAAAGGTTACTGTCGGTTTCACCAATGTCTTCCAGCTTGTTATAATTTTTCGTCATATTTATATCCGAATAGATCTGAGCCGCCTTCTTCGTAACCATGTCCTACAGAACGGCTAACTGCTGGTTTAGCTCTGCAAGGTTCTTCTGGTGGGGATTTATTAACGCCTTCCTTTCAGCCTCGAGCTGTGGTTTCAACCTTTCATTTTCTTTTTCATCCTGTGCTTTTATTCTGGCACGCTCTCGTAAACTCACACGCGAAGTTCCGCATCTCCTTTCAATTCTGCCTGGATTCCTGCGGCGATCAGTTTTTTCAAGTTCTCAATGCCGATGTCACAATCTCAAAGCTGTAAATTTTCCCACTCGTTTGAATCTTATTCTCTAAGGTTTTGCAGGAGAGTCTTGTCGCGAACGCTGCCCTGTGATGTTATCGGCAGGATTTTTGGACCTTAATGGTGTCGCGAGACCTTCAAGTGAGACGGACCATGGGTGGTATGCCTCATCCGGTTTCTCTCACAACAATCTCAAGAAAGGGTTTAAAAAACAGTAACACAGTTTCTTGCGGAAGGGCACAGTCTTTTTGGGTGACGGCATCGGTGACGGAGAGCAGGCAACGCATAGCGGTGGAACCGCAGCGACGGTTCATCAGCCACGGCTGATACGCATACTCAGGCGACTGCGTGGATGCTTCATGCATGTAGGCCGTCCATGATGACTGGCAATGGGGTCGGCCTTGTGCAGTGGCAGTCCGGTAGATGCCCGCAGGGTACTCGTACCTCGAACAGGGCGCCCAACATGGAACCGAGTTCCTACCGTCTTCCTCTTCGGGCTTCCTCGGGGTCATGATGACGTTCAACAACCATTTACTTTGTTGCGCCGCACACCTCCAGTAGATTGGCCATTGTCTTTTGATTTTACCACCCTATCACATCACACTCTTCCTCCCGACCATTGAATTACACCACGTCATTCCCCGTCTTTGCTTCCTTTACAATTTCTACTACCGGCCACACTCAAGACGCACATACTAAGGCCGCCTCAGAGAATATCAGCCCGCTTGAATCACAGTTCGCCAATAGTCCCGATAACCAGCGGATTTTCAGCATTTTTCTAATCTTTTTCTTAACGCCATAATGCTTTCAAATGCTTTGCCCACCAAAATCACCACGTGCGCCGAAAACAAACATTTGAGAGATGAGCTTGAAAAGATATTCACATAATACACAAACCATGAAATGCTACTGTTGTCTCTTGATTGTGCTATTGATGCTTTAACTGTTTTTGCAGTTGAGTTGTGTTCGCTTGACTTAAGTATTGCTTTTGCATATTTTTCTGCAAGTTCCAATTCAAGATATTCTTTGGTTGCATTTTCACGCTCTAGCGTTTCCCTTCTGATTTTTTGTGTTTTGCTCCATAGTTCTACAGAAAAACTTATCTGACCCACCTCATGTAATGCCGTCTGGCGTTTAGAGCATAATAAGATATAACGGACCCCGCTAGCACCTCATGCTCGGCCTTGACACGGAGAGAGAGCATCGGGTGTGGAATGTCACACATATACTTTTTACTCATGCGAGAGTATGGTCAGCATAGGAACAAAAATAACCACGAGGGAGAAGGTACACGGCAGACAACAAAAAATCACCACAGACACGCGAAACGTAAATAGCGTTCGTGGACAAGTCTCACTCTACGGCAAAGTGAACGCGCTGGTCTCACCACGCCTGATGCCTATCAGCCATACCGTCCACTCATGTTGGTGATGAGAGAGCTGAAGGTGCTGGCGCAGAGATCTTGAGGGACTGCTGGGACTACTCGGGCCTACGCCGTGAGGGGTGACCATTGACCCGTTCACTTTGCACCACGTTCGGGAGAAGACGTGCTGCCATAGTGTTCTGGTCGCGTTGAACAGGCGCCACGTCAGGCTTTTGGAGCTCGGCGAGGTTCAGTGTCTCGACTCGGGCTTACGCCGCGAACTACCTCGAAGACACGAACGGAATGGCCAGGGCTTCCCTGAACACCCCAGCAGGAAGCACAAGAACAGGCTGCGACTCTTCCAATCCGGCGTGTAGGCTTGGCGTTCAGGACTCCGGAATCCGGCACACCACGCACCACGCTCGCCTTGACACGATTCCAGAAAAAAAAACCAAGCTTGAGCGCACACCATTTTCTTGTTGTTCTTCAGTTGAGGAACATATCTCGTTTGTCCTTACTGGGCCAACCCCACACCGCCACAGATGGTCACAGCACACCACCACATAATAAATGAATTGAAATATTAGTTCGAGTAAACACACCAGTATTAATTTATGGAGCTTGCACCAAAATGGTGCAACGAGTATTAGATATGGCAATATCTTGTTTGAGATCAAACATACATCTAACCAAGAGTAGGCATCTTAGAAAGATGTGGTAATTACATTTAAATCTCAACTCAGTATGGGAAGTGAGGTGAAAGTTTGTAACTCTAAGAGTGAGTGAGGATAAGGTGTTTTTCCTCAACCATATTCAACAAGTAGGATGTTTATTGATGTTGGGGTATCAACTGAGGTACAAAATCAGTGGACTATACGCTTCGGCACAATCTTGACATTTCATCATTTCAAAGAATATTCACCAAGCTCCAACCAGCAGTTCACCCGAACGTGCATTATTGTATACCGAAGTACCCACGTAAAGGCATTCGCTGAAAATCAACCTAGTCGCCTTCGTTGAAGTGCAGAGCCAGATGAATTTCTTCTTCTGTAATGATAGCTTTCCGGGGCAAAAATTTCTCTGAGCTCTTTGCCGCTCCCCAGTGCGGTTTTTTAAAGCTATCAACAGGGGGTAGATACGGTGGAGAGGCCTCAAAAATATATTCCCTTGATTATTTAAGAGCAGTACGGAAATCAGAAAAGGGGGTGAGATAGGTGGGATAAACAGCGCCTTTTCCTATTAAAAAAAATAAACGTTCAAATTTCAAATAGCAGTTCAAATTTGAAATGGTGAGTTCAGACTTTCCTTTAGTATACGTCCGGATCAATAAATCCATATCCTGTCATCATGCTTTGTGCTTTTCAACTTCATTAGAAAGAATTACCAGCAAATTTTTTCTGTGCCTAAATATTTCATACATTTTTCTGTAGTCACCTGTGTTTTTACGAGAAGCTTCATGATAGTTAGCTACCAAACTTTATTTAGCAATTCACAACACGCTTCGCGTCTTCCATGCCTCCATGTGACGCACTTGTTCATATTTTCTCGCACACCTACCACTCATTTCGCTGTGGTTTTTTGAGAACTATAACGATTGAAGTGATTGTCTTTAATTTTTTAAAGAATAAACAGGATGAAAAACTGTGCGAATATAGAATAACGTAATAAAGCTTCGCAAAAGCGTGTTATATCGCTCTCCAATTTAAATGACGAAAAAAACAACCGTTTATATATCGTTCCAGTCAAAAAGATGCTCATCGAGATGAAGTAAAACGGAGATAGAAAAGGCTAAAAGAGACACAATTCGTTTTGAAAATAAAAAAAAAGGTTTTAGGTGCAGCGCGTGTGTCGTACGTAACCTTCAAATGTTTTCTTTCTTTTTTGTTGATGAAGAGCCATTTTTCAATAAAAGTACCTCATTGAGGTGAGATAAGAATTCAAACCTGCCATAGCTTGGTGAATGACACAAGACAGCAAAAAATATTTACCGGCAGTCATAACTTAATGATTATCAGTGGCTTCGTCTGTCCTCTCCTCTTCACTGAGCCCATAAATGTAGAGTGAGGAAAGAAGGCCCCCCCCAAGGAGCCGACCCTTCACATCCGCCATATGCCATTGCCACCCCAGGCGGCACAGAAAGTGTGCCCCAAGACCGGCCAGTCTATGGCCGCTTTCTGGCATGTCCGGCCAGCATCCAGGTTCTGGCAGCCACTGATCATGCGTTGAACGGCCAACATTCGGCAACCAGCGCTTCGGCATTTTTCCGTCTGCCCGTGTCCGGACGCACAACGGCAACTAACCTGCTGCCAGATATTCAGTTCTCTTACGGCTGCCGATGTTGAGAAAGAGAACGGCCGAAGTACGGCCTTAGGGCATCCGTTTTTTCTTCGGGAAGCGGTAATCGGCCGAAGCACGGCAAGCGACCGGCCACAGAATATGCGTATTCTTGCGGCAGTTGGTGTTCGAAAGGAGACCGGCCGGAGCGCGGCTGCCGTGCATTCGTTGTTTCAACGGTGAACCGCGCGTCCGGCGGACGTACGGCCCCAGAATATACGTTTTTCATTCGGTTAGCTGTCCTCGGCCGAATTACGGCAAGCGAATGGCCACAGAATATTTGGCAACCGGTGTTCAAGAGGAGACCGGCCTACGTAAGGTATCTGGTTATACGTCATTTTTTCGGCAAACGGCATACAGCCGAACAACGGCTCGCGCCTGGGCGCCGAGAATTCATGCACAGACGTGTTTGGACGGAGGCCGACCGGTTTTTTCCTAGGGGGAGAAAAAGCCGTTAGGGAGCCGAACGACGGGGACGCGTTTTTCATCCGCTCCGTGTTTCCACTTTTTAAATTAACGAACATCGTTTGTCAAACAGTAATGAGTGTTCTCGGTGAACGGGCAAGGTGCAAGGACTCACTGGACATTAGCAGGGAACCTTTTAGGCCATCGAAATGTCATTTATTGCCACAAGAAGACTGTGCCACACCGATGGGTGAGCTAAGCCTCGCCAGTCATCGCCGCTACCATGCCTCTGCCGCCGGCTTCGTCGACGCATCAGCTCGAGGCTATTCGCCCGCTCAAGAAATGGAGAGCATTCGAGACATCGACCCGCCAGAGATGTCCGATCCGAGATGGAGATGGTTCACCAAAATAACTGGCCTTCAAGGGCGTCGAGCAAGCGGCCACCACGCAGGAGCTAAACCGCCACCATGTCAAGGACTCTCCCCACCAAAGAAAGGCAAGTGCGAGCAAAAGCGCAAGTTATTTCTGCTTACAATTAAACTGCGACAAGCATTTTGCACTATGTTGTTGGTGATAGAAGAGACTCGCTCGTGCATTGTTAGGATCAACTTCATGCCCTGCACTATGTTTACTTCAGGGGATTTTAAGACTGCCTATTTAGAAAAAAAAAATTATTTTAAATTTGCGATGACAACAGAGCCTTGTCACTGACGAAGCCTAGCTGTTAATTTAGTTCCGATGTTTGAAGGTGAGCTTAGCTACTCTTAGGATATGACTCATTTGGGTAAACATAGTCGCCAGAATCCTAGCAAACACGCATTTTGTCAGGATTTTCTTGCTCAACGCTGATTGTTGAGTTCCCGCACGATTTGGCTCTTGCAATAGATAGGCTTAAAGTGGTTCACTGTATATTCTTGGACTGCAAAAGAGCAAATGACGGTGTTGCATATCACCTTCTGCGTAGTACATTTCATCCTATGAACTGAATGAATCGGTTTTTGCATTGTTATTACTATTGGCCCTATAGCTTTGTTCAAAAGTACTGTGTAGTTAACCGGACTATAGCGAATGAACGTGATTCCGTATACCTGCAGCTTTATTCGAATTTAATAACATCCTGGTGTGCTGATTCAGAAAGGTTTTTGGATGTTAAACAGTGTGTTAACGTCACCTTTACAAGAAAACCTTCATTCGAATTGGATACGTATACCGTAAATTATGCTGCTGTGACAACGGCCGAGGAATATTAATACCTAGGAGTTTATTTATGGAGTGGTTAGAGGTTAAATAGGCAGGTTCACAACATAAAAGTTACCGCTGCGTATGTTTTTGGCTTTCTGAGACGAAATTTCAGTGAACCTCCATCTAACTGAAAAGAACAACCGTATTTCACTCATGTGCGCTCAATCTTGGAGTACGCATGTGTTTTCGTGGATCCCTACACCAAAAAGCTCGTTGATACGCTCGAAAACATACAGAATATATCAGTGCGATTCGTAATAGGTATTTGGCACTCTCAACTTAGCATGAGAGAAAGTAAAAGTAAACTGAAATGGCAGTACGTGAAAGATCACAGACGAAACCACAGGTTGAACTTTTTTCGTAATATCTATGATTCGAAAACTGTTGTAGAAGGGGAGAAGTATGTCCAAGCTCCATTCTACATATCGCAAAGTGGGACAGCTAGCTTAAAGCAAATTAACTTTCCTTTAAAGGTGACGCCTTGCGCGATTCATTTTATTTTACATCAATACTGCAGTGTAATTATCTTCGACGTATGATTGCATTAACTGTTTATATTGGCGATTTTCATCGCGCTTTGTAGAATTATTTTGTTATTTTGTCTCATATTTAATGCTTAGTGTTATGTATCTCCCTTCTGTAATGCATGCAAAGGCAAGCAGGCATCAAATAAATAAATAAATAAATAAATAATAAATAAATAATAATAAATAAATAAATAAATAAATAAATAAATAAATAAATCAACTTCCAGAGGCGCAAGTTTGCCTCCGACGGGTTGAGAACCCTACGCATTCAACCTTCACCAATAAAATATTTATTGCCCTATTCGTTGCAGTATGCAAGGTTTCCTGTATGCATGCTACCATTGCTATGTTATTGGTTTGAAACAAATTATGTAACTCTAATTTTACGCCTTTCCTTGCGTGAACACAAAGGGATACAACTGCAGCCACCTGAAGCAGGGCGTCATTCGCGACGCGTCTAGAATTTTTTTAACGTAGTATGACATTAGAAGAAAATTAAGCTCTTTTGGACTATTAAATGGTGTGGACGTATACTCATGAAAACAACATTAAAATAGATTGAAAATGAAAGTACCTGTTCGCTACTTCTTAGGATCAGCCCTGCGCAAGGTCATCAGAAAAGTTGATCGAGTAGAAAATGTCTTTGCAAGAAAATAGGCAAAAACTGCACATACTTTTTTGTGAAGGAGTTATAATAAATGCTCCTGAGTGTTTTGTTGAGAACCAAAACGCTTCGTAAAGGCATTCACGCCGGTTTTATATACATCAAAATTGGTCAAGCAACTGTTATAAAAATAGTTTATGTAGTCATAGCATGAAAGTGTTCCGGAATATTGCCCTAAAAGAAATTGGCTAAAAGCGGCGCAATTTATCTCTCTGAAAATTCAACCCACTAAAGTATGCGCCCTCCGCCGCCTCCCCCCCCCCCTCCTCTTTCCCCGTTTATTACAGGTAAGCCGCCCCACAGAAGATATCAGGACCTGGACAATACATCTATTCAAGCTCTACAAAGAACTGAATATTTTCTGTGTTCGGCAGTAAATGACGCACAGCAATTAAAGGAACGACAATTTGTGAGCACTGTTTAATAAATGAATTTTGCTGTCAACTGAGGCTGGTAATTAAGCAAGGCTTGGCTGAAAGCTTGACGGCTGGTGTTGCGCGCGAGCTCACTTGATGTGGCAGCATTGGACCCAAAATGCTGGGTTTGTGCTGCTTCTGCACTGCGCGAATGAGTCATCTCCTTGCGCGACATGCAGTGACCGGCCTCAGTACAGCTAACGTACTGTGGCCGAATTCCAATGCCCGTAGCACGGCCGTATTTCCGGTAGCTGTAGTCCGGCTGGAGTCCGACGACCGCATCTCGGCTGTCCTCCGGCGGACGTACTTCGGCCGTACACGGGTGGCTTTAGAATGGCCGGAGCCCTACGGCTGGAATCTGGCCGTATGACCGTAAGCCGGTCGACTGGCCGACGGACACTGGCCGTTGGACAGCCATGGGAGTACGGCCGTATACGGCCAAAAGGCCCACATTTGGACATGGGCCGAACATGGCTGCCGGAAAACGGCCGGACAGAAAATCACCGGCCAAAGTACACCGGCCTGTTTTAGGCCGAACAGTCCTGTGCTGCCTGGGACGTTACCTTTTAAGGAAGTTTCGAAATATGCTAGCTAAGATGATCTACTTCTTGCAAGATTGCACTGATTTAGTGTAATTGTCTACAGGAAATAGACTAATACTCATAAAGTTAGGGCTGTAATTCGCGTCACTTTCATGTTCTTGTATGACGTTTTGAGCGTGGACACGTCATGTTCGGGAACACGTTTTTCTTCTATTGTGTCTACTCCCGTGCGAGCCCGAAGAAGGCCTGCAATAGGACTAATAAATAAAAACTATCAATAACTCGGTCGGGGTTAAAGTTAGGTGCTTGTAGAGGTAACGTTAGAGGTGGCATGTGCTTGAGGGAAGTCTATGGTGCACAACGCATGATGAGGTGGCTTTGCCAAACGGAAGCTCACCTGACCGCTGAAGTTGAGGATGAGGTTGGTTGGACGAAATGGCAAGTGGTATATGGGACGTTAAGGCTGCGGAGAGACTCATAACTGCTTGACACGAGTTTCTCTGCAGCGAATTTGCAAGGAATAGCCGAAATCAATCACTCACGAGACCAAGTATGTGATAAGCTATAGCAGACGATTGAAAACGGCATCGTGTCGTCTCGCAAGAAAGTCGACATTTATGCTCGGGACAAGGCTGTACGTTACCAATAGCGCATGCCGTTGGTACGGCCCGAACAAGAATTTAAACAGAACGGCACGCGCTAGCCATAAGTATTTCTGAAGAAGAAAGACAGAGAGAGAGAGAGAGAGAGAGAGAGAGAGAGAGGAGAGAGAAAAAGAGAGAGAGAGAACAAATGTTCACTGATAAGAAACACTTTTCTTGCCGAGCACTGCAGTTAACCGCCGATGGTGGTCGCCATTTTGGCGGCGACCGCGGCCGCCTGGTCGTTCAGCAAGGCTTGATCCTGGTGGTGTGGGTAGCGAAACGCCGTATCCCACTCCTTAGACGTATAAATTACTGGTATCAGTCTTTTCAACATCCTCACATAAGGTGCTAAGGGGTGCCGAGGGACGCGCAGGCAGTACAGTTGGGTGAACGTTATATGCCTGGATGAATCACGTGTAATTTTGCAGGATTCGTAAATGCATTGGTTTGCAACAGACGCCTTATGCGTTCTTGCATGATGGTGAGTTGGGTGTGTGTTGGAGGGTAGACATGGCGAGGGACAAGCTAATGTATGCTAGTTATATTGTACGTGGTTACACGGTCTCCAGCGGTCTGGCGCCATGATGACGTAACAAGCTTCCTTCGGCTCGGATGGCGATTGCTCGAGCCAAACTGCGGGCGCCTTCATTACTCTCCAGGATAGCGTGCGCAGGAGGTAAGGCGATCCCTACGATGGTCGTTGGCGACGTTTGATGGAGAATTTTGATTGCCTGGGGAGAAATAAAGAAACATTTCTAAAACTCAAGACAAGCGCGTTCAACGCCCGCAAGATGACATTTTTAATTTGTGTTCGTTCGCCTAGGCCCAGTAATACATTTCTTTTATTAGCACACCTCTGAGGAACCGTATGCCTGTAGCTGTTGTGAACGTATTTTTTCTGCAGGGGATATAAATTCTCTAAGAGGACGTGGAGGCTTCTACAGTGGCTGAAATTAGGTTTGACCGTCTTGTCACTCGTTCAAAGAGGAGTATGCAGTCCGCGGCAGCGACGGTTAACTTCGATAAAAAATGCCCGAATGCGGAAAACAAAGTGAAGGCTATTACATCATGCGCGTACATTAATATTTATATATTGCTAGGTGTATAAATACACAGAAAGTTGTAGCCCGAGCTTGGAATGACACTCGGAGAAATCGCTCAACATGAAAAAGATGCAGCTGTCACATCACTCCAATTTTTGCACGTTTCATGGCTGACACAAGTCATCACTTAATCGAGAATGCCTCTGCCTTGGTGCGACACCATTCAACGTGCTTTTCTATTTTGACGCCTTTGCCGGGGTCCGTAGTTACGGTCTTACACAGGTCGCAAACAGCTCCCCTTCGCTTCTCTTGCGCAGGTGTTATCGCTAGGCGCTTTGGCCGTTATTTCCGTCTCTCGTTCTCTCGGAGCAGTGGAGGGTTTAATGCCCTCGAGAGACAGACAACGAGCACACTGTTGTCCTGGCTCTCTTTTTTTCCCCTCGGTAGTGCCGCTCCGGAAAGTACATAAGGCCTGACACCCTGGTGATCCCCTTAGGCGTCGCCGCTTTTCGACTTCCCTTCCGCCGCGCTTCCTTCCGCTGCCTTCATGCCAGCCTTGTGTCGATCCCTATTGAGGAAGCGAGTCGTAACTGACTCCCCAGACGCTGATAAACTGAATTTCCTTCCTTGCAGGTTGTACAGAATGGCGGGGAAGAACTTATACAACGAAAACAAAATGCGTTGGGAGTCACGGTTTGGGCGCATTCAGGTGAATGAAATAGAAAAGACAGTCAAGCTGCTTCTGAAACGTATGAGCATATTTCCGCTTTGTAGAACACGAACGCGAAGCAATCATTGTGTGAACTGGTCGAGTGCACAAATAAACTTTGCTTTACGATAAGTAGCTATATCGTGCAAGAATGTGAACACTCGTCAGCCTTTAATAACCAATAGAGAATCTGTTTAGTGCATAGTACCTCTTTTTAATGCGAAAGACTGTTATACTGGGTAGATACGAAATCCGGCATTGCTGGCACACAAAATCGATGAGAGATAAAGCACTAAATGGCCGAGCGACGGTACGGAAAATGACCTACTGATGCCGCAAGAAAAGGGTGGCCGCTCAGACAAAACCAGATGAACAAATGCTCGCTTTGACGCCACATTCCTCATGGGAACTCCTGTAAACGTTTAAATCAAAGCTAAATACAAAATTAGGTAAATTTATCTATTGAAGGGACGGAGACGAAAGGCTGTCGGCAAGCGAGATCCCCTCGCAACCCCTGTACCAATGCACTTCTTCGCTTAACATAATGAGAAATTACATAACGCGAAAACATGGCGACAGCAAGCACACTATGTGGTCATGCAGACGAAAGAGTACGAAAGAACTGGGGCTAACACAAACACATCACACTTCCGGCAAATACACAGAGGCGTGTAAAAAGACAACCGGTGAGGCGGTTGGCCTCAAATTCAATAACTCTAAATACTATGAACAAGCGCCTCCTCTTCAACGTAACTATACTTTTGTTGATCGAGGTGGCCATGCATGCCTACCACATAGTCGACCCCGCCACTGACTACAAAAACAGATCAAGACAAACAAGTCATACACTTGACAACAACTTCAGAACGCCAACGAAACTTGCCCCTGCGTCTCATCAATGCAGCCGGCTGTGATTTTGCAGGGTGCAATACGTGCCTTACAGCGACTATTTTGAACGTGACACGAGTGGTTACCCCGAATCCTCGCACTTAATCACCTTATAAATTTCTGCGGCGACGACAACAAAATTAGTTTTGAAAAGGAAGCCGATGTTACGCGTTACAGCCGCAATATATGGAGCGAACTTTGACGACGAAGCTATCGCGGCGAAAAGTCTGCCGCGGAAAGACGCAGTATGTTCGTCAGGCTGAAATACATGGAGCGATGAGAGGGCGCCCGCCGCTGCTTCTCTGCTGGGTAGCTTAGAGTGCGGCTTACAGAACCTCCATGACCAGAATCAAGGGCGGCGTTCAGTAAACGGACCCAGTGAAGGAGCTTCCCGCTTGGGTTGTACGTCGTTTGACGATTCTGCGCGAGTCGGGGGCATTTTTTCTACTGCAATATTCGTTTTCTAATGGCATTCGTTTTAGAAAACATTCGAAAACATTCTTTTTCTGTAGGGCTTTAGAAAACATTCGTTTTCTAAAGCGCTAATGGCAGTGATAAAAGAAAAGATTATCACGCTACGAAGGCACAATACGCGAACGCCTAATAAACACCGCGAAAATCAGGTAACAAAATTGTGTTCAGAGGGGCGAACAATGTAATGCCTGTAATACTTTAAAAAAGCGGGTTACGAGAAACGTGTTGGAAGCACAGCCCCGAAAAGCTGTAGGCAGCTATCAAGAGTTCGTATGACGCTAAATCTCAACAACCGGAGTCCCGCAATAAAAATCACTGTTTAAAAACTGCGAGCACAGCACTTGGTTGCGTTAGGTCACTATTCCAAATGATCCTTAAAAAATAATTTGGGTCGTGCCTTATTCTAAAACCAAATATGAAGGTTTTTCTCAAAAATCCGGGCAGGCACTGAAACATCACAAAATTACCCTGTCTTCATGTCTTCAGGGCAGTCTTCATGCTGGCCTTGTCAGCGCAAAATAAAGCTAAGTCTTCGGCTTATGCTCGTGTTCGAGTCTCCAATGTCAAGTCGTAGGCACACGAGCGTTTCTGTCCTGTAGTATATACACACTCCATTGAAATGATCGTCTGCTCCTGACCTAAGCCTAGTGACAAACAATCTCCTCCCGCTTCTTGAATTACAATCTGAGGCATGATATTGGACAGAAAGCTGCGAGAACGTTGCTGTGCTTTGAAACGGTCGTAGTTGCCCACCCCACACACAAACACACGCTTCTCCTGCGTGTACAACCTCCCAAACTCTTTTTAATACCAGATGGTTATCTGCTTAAATGAACTAAGATAAGCAGCGTTTCTAAATTTTTGGGGTGGTAGTTTTTAGGGTGTTTACTGAAAAGCGATTTCATCATTAACGAAATTCTCGCCCCTTAGTTTGTGAGACTTAATTATCTGAAACTAACTCAGCCAGCACCCATTGGCGAAGAAGTATTTTTATTACAGCTATTCCGATCCAGAAAAAAAAAAGCACAGCCAGACATACATAAAGTGTGTCTTCACTGTTACAGCGCTCATCTCCCCCAAGGAGGTGGAAAAGAATAAACTTTATTTCGATATTAGTTTTTGTAATAGTGGTAACGGGGGGTCTTCTAAGTCCAGAAGTCCCTGGGCGGTCGCTGCCAGGCGGGCCCTTTCAGCCAGCCGAAGATGATCCCCGGGGTCCGGCCTGGCTAGCATGCCTTCCCACTGCTCATGACGTATCAGCTCGCCGAGATCACTCACACAAAGTCGATGTACCTCATTCAAATACTGCCACATATTCCGCACCATTCTTTTCTAAAAATAACTCTGAATAAATTCCCACTCAGTGTCCAAATTGTATACCTTAGAGTACTTTGCATGATGGTTATGTTATTGATTACGACCACATTTATTTTATATATGCTTGAAATATTGCCGAATGAATTCACCACTGTACACCTGGATTGTATTTTCTTTACTCTTTTGTGAGACTGTTTTATTTATGCTGTTTAGTTAAGAACAGTGCATGTGTCATCAATTTGTTATTGTTGTAACCCCTCCCCTCTATAATGTATCCGTACCCTGAAGGTAAAATAAATGAAATGAAATGAAATGAAATGGGGGGGGGGAGGGAATAGGGAGTAAGGATGGTGTGTGGGAGCACGCCCAAATCATATGGTAGAGTGTGCAGGGTTGGGGACAATACTGGCAGGTGGTGGAGTAGGAGGTGGGATGAATGGCGTGGAAGAGGATGCCGTGCGGGTAGGTGTTGGTTTGAAGGTGGCGGTACGTGGTGGCTTCTTCCTTAGTCAACTGGTCGTGGGGTGGGGGAAAGATGCGGCGTTCGAGGATGTCTTTGAGTTTTTGAGGTACAGAATGGTGGACTTCCGACGGTGATGCTGGAGTGTTGGAGGGGAACACCCGGTAGATATGCGGGCGGGTGGCAGCATGAGCCGCCTCATTCCTCTCCAGAGACTCATGTCCCGGGGTCCAGAGAATGTAGAGGTAAGGAGGGTTAGGGATGGACTGTAGGATGCGGAGGGCTAAGGGAGCTATGTGACCGGTGGCGTAATGGCGACAGGCAGCTTGGGAATCTGTGACTATGGTGATAATGTCTTGAGATGTAGTGGCTGCGAGGGCTTTTGCGATTTCTTCTGCAGTTGTGGAGTCGTTGCCAATTACGGCTGCGGAAGTCAATTGAATTCCTTGGTGGTCTACTGTTGAAATTGCGAAGGCTGGTTTATCGGCATATTTGGCGGCGTCAACGTAGCGGGTCTCTCGTGGCTTGACTTGAAGCATCTTGCAAAGCATTAGAATCCAGGCTCGTCGGCGACCCTGTTTATGAAGGGGGTGCATATTTTTGCTTATTGGGGCGACGGAGATGCAATCGCGTAGTTCCAGAGGGATGCGGTGGCGGGGGTGATGGGTGGCAGGTAGTTGGTAGCCGAGGCGACGGGGCAGATGACAGCCAGTGTGTGAGAGCTTGAGCCGTTCGATCTGGTTGACATGATGGGCCTCTCGAAGTTCGTCCCAGGTGTTATGAAGTCACATCTGAAGTAATTTGGCAGTGGAAGTTGTCCGCGGTAGCCCTAGTGCTAATTTATAGGCTTGCCGGATTATTATGCCAAGTTTTTCTTTTTCACTATTTTTGAGAGCCAAATATGGAGTTCCGAATGTGAAGCGGGTAATTAGGAGGGCTTGAGTTAGGCGCACGAGGTCATTTTCTTTCAGTCCTTGTATACGATTAGCAATGCGTTTGATGAGGTGCGTGATTTGAAATAGCGTTCCTTGTAATTTATGAATAGCAGAAAGGCCTGCGCCGTCTGATTGGATAGTAAGTCCCAGAACACGAATTGTAGGGGTGGTTAGGATGGAAGCACCATGTAGGCTTAATTGTGGGTCTGGGAGAGGTTGTCGTTTACGGCCTTGCGTGCGTTTTTGGAGGACTACAAGGGCAGATTTTTCTGGTGCACAATTGAGGTCGCGGGCTGCAAGGTAGTTGTCGGTGCTGTTAATGGCTTCTTGGAGGGCGTCTGGCTGTTCACCAATCGAACCCCCTGTGGTCCAAATAGTCAGATCGTCTGCATAAAGTGCTTGTCGTATGTGTGGAATTTGTTGTAGAAGTAGCGGAAGTTGTAGCAGGCAAGAGATAAGAACAGTGGGGAAACGACTGACCCCTGGGTTGTACCGCGTGGTCGGGCACGAAATGAGACGGATCACATGGGGCCGAGGTTGAGGTTGGCTGTGTGATCAGTAAGAAAATTTTGTATGTAATTGTATGTACGTGTGCCGCAGTTAGTTAATTGGAGTCCTTCGAGTATAGACTGATGTGATACATTGTCAAAGGCTCCTTTAATGTCGAGAGCTAGGATAGCGCATTTGGTTTGAGAGCGCAGCGGTGTAACGACTTCGTCTTTTAGCTGTAACAGGACGTCTTGCGAGGATAGGTGTGCGCGGAAGCCAAACATAGTATGATGTAGTAAGCTGTTTTTCTTCGAGATACCCTGTGAACCGATTATTACCTAGGTGTTCATATAACTTGCCTACACAAGATGTTATTGATATGGGACGAAGATTTTCTAGGGTGACTGGCTTCCCAGGCTTCGGAATGAGCGTGATTTCGGCATGTTTCCAGTGAGGGGGCAGATAGTTGGTTGTCCAGCAATGATTAAAATAGTCAATCAGTGCGGCTGTGCATTCGGGGTTGAGGTTACGGAGTAGTTTGTTGTGTATTCGGTCTTTGCCCGGTGTGGTGTTGCGAGTGAGGTTGCTGATGGCGAAGGTGAGTTCAATGAGAGTGAAGGGGTCGTCAAGATCGGGATTTTCATTTCCTTGGTAATTGCGAGGTGGAATGTTTGGTGGTTGTGTTGCGTGGTCTGCGTATTGTGTGAGGAGTTGCGCGTGGAGCTGAGTTTCATTGAGGTGGTGATTGTGGATCAGGCGACGGATGGTGTGGCCGGTGTCTGCATTGCTGGGCTTAGTACCCAGCATGGAGTGGAGGATGTTCCATGTGGACTTAATGCTGAGAGTTTCTTGAAGGCGGTTGCAAAATGCTCGCACCTCATCTCCCCAAAAAGCAAAATATCAAGCGGCGCAACGGGAAGGAAATGTGCTAAAGGGCAGTAGTAAAGTGGGCACTGGCTCACCGTTGTCTGTTCTTTTCATTGCGCTTAGCCACAAAAACTCAGCTGAGACAAAGAGGTTCAATGGCCGGGGTTTGAGTCGACATTATGCCGATTTGTCCCCATTTAAAAACGGCTCTAAATGTTCTCGTTGCAGGGAAGCGCTTCCTCACACGTTTCGTCACCGCTGTGTTGAACTGGATGAATAGATCCTAAAGGAGGGTAGCAGTGATCGGGGGGGGGGGGGGGGGGGGGGCAGGAGGGGCGGGAGAAGGAGAGGAGAGAAGTTTAATTTATCAAGGCAGACCGTCTTTGCAGCAGGCTGAATTCACCATGGCTTTACGCTCTGTTTGCGGAGGTCTTCATTCTTGATTAATGCGGGGTTTTATTCGAACAGTCGCTTTGTCAGTATACTTGCGCAAAGCTATAACAGCCGTTCCTGGCGGCCCTACCGGAATTCAATCTTTTTGTACTATGCAGATAAGCTTTGTAGGCTTTGTAGCAGCTTCAAATCATTCATTTAGAAATACATTTGAGTTCACAGTGCGAAGGCGAGTGCCCCACAAGAGTTCAAAAGTTTAATCTAGCTTCTAATTATGCGGACAGTGTTACTGACAAGCGGGAAGAAACGCGGCGGCTACAGAACAATTCCTTCAGTTCGTTTTTTTTTGCTCTTTGTAACCAGCATGTTACT
This sequence comes from Haemaphysalis longicornis, assembly GCA_013339765.2. Classification (NCBI taxonomy): domain Eukaryota; kingdom Metazoa; phylum Arthropoda; class Arachnida; order Ixodida; family Ixodidae; genus Haemaphysalis; species Haemaphysalis longicornis. The sequence goes on along the minus strand of CM023449.1, from coordinate 156,893,740 downwards.
ATCTCCATTCCGATACGTTTAGTTACAAGAGAGAGAAACTGTACTTTTGTTTTATAGGGGAGCTGCATAAACCTCTACGGTTCTCTTCCTGTAGCTCGAGGAAGTGGGGAGCGGGAGAACACCACAGCCGTGCACATCATTGGACCCTGGCGCATATCGACAGCTTCTTGCATAAATGCTTCGCATCACTGAAAGAAGAGAAGACGTAGGATCAAGAAAACGCGAAGCTGGGCGAGTTGGTGTGCATTATTGTTTGTTTAACAGCCAAACTAAACCAGGATGAAAACAGCAGACGTCACGCGACGGAGCTACAGGCAACCCTTCTGCTATGTATCGCGTTCTTCCTTTATTCGTGTATGAGTCGTTGTTTATGAATAAAAATTGAATCATAGTGTTCCTATGGTAGTGGGGCTAAACTAAGTTTATCTCTGGGTGCATCGAAAACCGGAAATGTATTGTCCAATAAGTCTTCACTTGTCATATCCATATGCTGTATGCCATTCCTTTCAACGACAGCGGTAACCTATTCTTTACTGTGTTGGAGTGCTTACCACATTCCCCAAGGTGTTGACGATGTTACGCCGGATTCTTTTCTCGTGTTTTGGCGGACGACTAATACCTTCCAAGATAGATTTCCGCAATCCTTTGTTCAAGCGTTCCAGTGTATTTCCTAAAGTGGTGGGCATAGCGTTTGCATTTTTCCTGATTGCTTCCTATTGATCTTTAAACTTACGCGACCGGTGTTTTTGAGTGCAGCACACGAAGCGATTGTTTCTGGCCTTTCTCCTGACTAATTTAAAGAAACAATCATCATCAGCAGCAGCAGCAGCGTGTCTACGCCCACTGCAGGGCAAAGAACGTTCCAATAGATATCCACTTATCCCTTTCCTGGGCTAACTGCGACCAATTTCGGCCAATTTACCCCCGCAAACCTCTCGATCTCATCTGCCTACCTAACTTCTAGCCTCCCGTGCCACGCCTGCCTTCTCTAGTTACCCACTCTGTTACGTCTTAAAACCAACGAGTTTCGTTCCTTCTCATTACATGCCCTTCCCCCGCCCATTTCTTCTTAATTTCAGCTAATATGTCCTTAACACGGGATTAATAAAAGAAATATAGCTAAAAGAAACAATAGTACCATGAAATCTTAAGTAGCTCAAACAGCCACCAGTTGGTCGCATGACATTCCTCTGCAGTTTAAGAATCTTGAACACCCCCTCTAGACTATATCTGAACATTTTTGGGAATATGGTGTCCATTTAATTTGATGGTAGGGTTTAACGCGCCGGCGCAACGCAGGCAATGAGGCGCCGTAGTGGAGGGCTCCGGATTGGTTTTAACCACCTGGGGAACTTTAAGGTGCGATAAAATCTCGTACGTCACGGGCGTTTTGCTTTTTCGCCTCTACCAGAAAGGCAGCTGCCGCGGCCTGAAATCGAACCCGTGACTTCGTGCACAGCCGCGGAACGTCTTAGCCACTCAGCCACCGCGGTGGGTTGGTGGCCAGTTGTTTTCTTGCCCAAATGACGGAGAACGTTTGGCATTCGTCGTGAAAAAAATGACCTTGCTCATTCTTTTTTTTTCTCAATATCCTAGAAGTGCAAACCGTTGTCTGCTTTGTCTCCTGTGCAGCTGTGTCCGCAGAATCTATGGCTGCGTTCACATTCCCAAACGTAATCATAGCGATGTTTATTACTAAGTGTTAACGCTCGGTGCCACATGATTCACAACTTGTCAGAAGTGGGAGAGCTAAGACTGCACTTTAATGGCTTTCGGTCGTTTTTGTGCCCATTTTTGCATTTAAATTTCGGGTCTATGCTTCTGAAGAAGATGAGGCACCACCAAGCAAAAGACACTCGGGAACGGAGCCTCTTTACTTTAGCTTACACACACAAAAAGGCGCGCATAGCAAAGAGAAGGGTCAAATTTTGTGTTTCCCTGTCACAATTATCAAATTTGGTAACAAGGAATGAATATTTCACCTGTATTTTACTCCCAACTTTGCAGTATTCTTTCCAGCCACTCTTTATTTCTGTCATCTCAGGCATAACAGTACAACCTTAAGGTCTGCTGTTCGCAAGCAAAGATGAGTAAAACATTTTATTTGATGTTTTAAACGGCCTCTTCACATTTTGCTCTTTGTTTTAACTCGAGCATACCTGGCCTGCGTCACCCATCTCGCCCAGTTTTCTTTGTTGTTGCTTCTCGTATTTTTCTTCATCTTTCTACCTTCTAGATATTACTGTTCGTGTGTGCACCCCCTACCATTGCTTTTTAAACAGTGTTTATACAGGGTGCCCCAGCTTCATGCCCCAAGATTTAAAAAAAGAGCAATGGCTTACTCGAATAAAACCTTGTTCATGATGTTTGCAGTACTGTGGAGAAGTGGACAGTATATTTTTCGTCAATGGGACTTAACCAAATAATTGTAATTAATCATCTAACTAGATAAAATCTGTCCTAATCACTAAAGTGTCAATTAGGCACTGGTGAAAAATGAAAAATACCACGATATGAAAAATACGAAAAATACCACGTGATGGAGCTTCCGCGCTCCTTGTAAAGCAGCGTCCCCAAATAAGCTGATTGAAAGCAACTGCTTCACCTGTCACCCGCCCGAAGAGACAGCACATAACCTTGATAATGGCAGGCATGGGAGGAGCAACAACAGTAAGATTCGCGGGTCGCGTGTGCAGATAAGGCACAGAATCGGTCGCGATTTCTTCTTTCTTTCTGTTCGAGTGCATTGCTTTACGACGCGCGCGGAGGCGCCGTCACGTGAAATTTTTCATATTTCGCGGGTTTTCTTTATCAGTCACAATAAATGAGTACGCAATTAGCTGGTCGGTGAAAATACCGCAGTTAGATGCCCCTTGTGGGTACCTACAAGTTCCTCATAGGCACTTTAGTGATTAGGATATTACATCTCGAGTTAGATAATTAATAACAATTAGTTAGTTAAGTGTAATTAACGAAAAAATGCTGCCCGCTTCTCAACAGTGCTGCAAAGAATATGCACTAGGTTTTTTCGAGTTACGCCATTATTCTTTTTTTAATCGTGGTGCATGATAGCTGGGACACCCTGTATTCTAAGCTGTTTTGTACTCGGGATGCATAAGCTATTCGCGGCAACTTTAAAGCTTTAAAGGGCCAAATGAAGTTGTTGGTTAATTGTTAGGCTACCCATTATTAACCAACAAAGGAGCAGGGATTGTTGCAATTCAATTAAAACCATGAGTGGTTAAAAAGTTGCCAATATAAACTTGCGAGATACCGTAAGGTTAAAACCTGCGGTTTGCAAATATTCGAGGCCACCTGGCCCCATATGTGACAGGCTGGACGCCTATCAACTACGATGGCGAGAGCAGGCAATAAAAACTGAGGGCCCTGCCATTCTCCGAAGGAGGATGACCAGCAAAGCTTTGGTGCGTGATGTTAGTCACCTTAGCGGCTACTTCTCATACAACTAGTTTCCGTATAGTTCCGTCAAACAAGAGTACCAACCGTTTTCTCTAACCGTACTGCCTCCATAGATGGTCATGCAATGACATTACAAACGTGTACAACCCCTCTGGAAAGTAATTAAGACAAGTAAATGAAACTCGGCGTTCGGGCAAAGTCGGCATAGTGGCTACCTGTAATACATCTTATTTCCAGATACCTTTTTTTCGCACAATGGTTACAGCAGTTTTTTTTTTGTAATCGTACTCCCATACTCCCATGCTGTGCAACCGCCACGCTTTACTGTGCAACACGCAATGTGTGAAATGAGAGCTTACGAAGACCAATCTTACCCCAATGCTCTTATGTGACCGACTTTCATGCTCGACCTCCTCTAACAGAAGCCATGTGAAAACTGCCAGTGCTGAGTCAACTTGAACTAGAAGAAGGACCTTTTTATGTGTAGTTTATGTCTGAAGCGTTTTATCTTTTCCTAACGAGTTACCTTCCTCGACCTCAAATAGGGCGCTTTGGCCCCCTTTCGATTAATAAATTGATTACTAGTGCTACTACGTACTACTAACAGTTTATTGATTTATTGTGGGGTTTTACGCGCCGACGCTTCAATAGCGATGAGGCGCACCGAAGTGGAAGGCCTCGGAATAATTTTGGCCACCTGGGGTATAAAACTTGCCCCGAAATCTCAGACACACGGGTGTTTTCGATTTTCCCCTCCATCAAAAAAGCATTTTCCCCTGATTTAGCTGGACACTAAAGATAGAAATCAAGTTGATCCACATCAGGAAAATCGCTTTCTTAGCACAAACATATCAAGTCACACAAAGCAAAATTTTTTTATTAAAACTGGAAAGTTCCAGAAGTTATGATGATTACCGTTACACCATAAACGTTGTCGCAATGTGATTTGTTACGTCAGAAGTGCTGACAGGGGAAACAGGATTGAGGAGCATGTCTACGCGTTTTTCTCAAAGAAAAAGACCTGTTGAATGATAACTTGCGACATTTGTTCCAGGGATATTCTTCAAATGACACGCACCCCCGGATACTCTTCTTGACCCGAATCAAGGATGGGTATTCTTCAAACCTCTAGAGAAGATTTAAAACCTGCTCCCGCTTTTCATTCGGCGCTGCTCCGGCTGCGACCTGGCGTTTGGGCGAACGCGAGGCTCCACCGACTAACGCTGGTCACTCCGTATCGCGCCCGCGGCCAGGGGAAGTACTTGCGATGAGGTGCTCGGGGAAGCTGCAAAGCGTGCGCGTATGACGTTTTCTGCGCTTGGAGACGCTCAGATGTATACAGCACGCTGGCGAGCACCACCATCTTCGCTATGCAAAGTGCAATTGTGTGCTCGGCCAAAGACGTTAACAAGGCAACGACGCGTGTCGGCCATGGAAGACGAAGAGCGCCACGGGCAGAACGCGCAGAAGTGACAGGTGGAGCAGCTCATAAAAATCAAGCACCTGATGCACTACGTGTCGGGCCAATCGCAAACGTGATGGTCGACGTGGATTGCATATTTACTACTTTTCCGCACGATGTTTCCGGAAACAAGAAAATTTGCGTCTATGTAACGACATGCAAGCGATTATATCAGTGTACAAGCGAAAGTGTAAACGTTAGCTTTCATCAATTACCGCCAATGTTAGGGAACCAGCCGTTTATGCATAAGCTTCAAAGTTGTGCCGGAACACCATCTTTCTAGTCTTCACACATCCATAACTTCACGGCTATACCCGCAACCTTAATTAGGCTTCGTATTTTACGCAAGGCCGGTTATCATTAGCCTTCAGTGACATCACTACTCCTCCCCCCCCTCCAAACCTTTTTTACCCTTTGTTGATATTAACGCGAGCATGTCTTGTTTGTGTTTTTTTTTCTGTGAGTGGTTGCACCCGGCGATGTGATTCATTCGAGCTGAGCGCATTTTATCTTTTTTCGTGTGCTGCACCGGTCAATCTTGTTTGGTATGGAGAAGGTCTCACCCTGTAACCACTAAGCGGGACTGTTCTCTTTTGACCGACTACGTTCTTAATCTAATCGTGTGGTTACCACTACGAGCCGCTGATAACTTCCTCGACATAAAACAGCATAGCCCCCTTATTGCGCCACTTTGCTAGTCGAGGCCAAAGGGGGTGATCCCGGTAAGAATGAAAGCTTACATGAGAATACAGCATTTAATAGGTCATTATCTTGACGAATTGCAAAGGCCAATTTGCTGAACGCCGGCACCGGAACTGCAAAGGCCGCCGGTGAAATGAAGCACAACCTAACGCTCTGGGAGGCGTGCCGGAAAATGAAACAGGGGTACTGCATCGTCGTCTGGTCAAGTCACTACTGGTCACATCTTGGCTGTTGTCGGCTAGTCGGAAATGATTAGGCGGTGCTGGGTAACGTGAGTTTCCATGGCTCTCTGGTGCTAGGATGTCTGATAGCGATACAACTGCCCGGAAGAGACCGCAACGGAAGACACGTCGGGATGAAGCCAGGAGGTGAATACAATAATCTCCGCCGTAAAGTTACGTAGCGGCAGGGCAAATGGCACGAACAATGATTGGGTGGTAATGGATTACTTGCACGATGTCAGCCAAGAAAGATGTCGAGCAAGGCTACGTGCAACACACATCTTTGTTTTTTCTTGGAGGGAGGTAGTAAAGTGTTGTGATACACTGAGCACATCATCATGACCTCGTGACAGTGTCTTGGGGAAACTCTCCATTCAATCGCCCTGACCTACATCAGCCACTAGACGTTTTCCAGAAAATTTCCTTGCTGCTTCCAGCAAGGTTTAAATCATTGTTTTTGCAACAACCAACTTATTAGAAATATTGATGCAGTTGTAACATTTAAATTACGCCGCATCCTTGTATTTCAATTTGACTAAAAATATTGTGAGTTGGCCATCGATATTAGGACCGCGTATTGCCGTGCAACTCGTTCCGTCACGACATAACGGGATTTCTCCCTTTCTATGTTATCTTTGGACGGAAGCCCCGATTCCCCATGGGGGCCTTGCATCATTCCCTCACAACGCGAAGACAATAGGCCCACGAGGCTACCAAACGGGCCCAACTTTCCCAGCAGGTCGCCCGAGCTAAACTCTAGGGATCCCAATCCTCCCAAAAGACCCGTTATGATGCCCGCCACCGTAGCTTCAGCTATACTCCTGCACCCTCGTCGTCCTATGGTCACCTTGTCGCCGGCCAGGATTGTCCGGAAAACAACTTTCGTGCTACACTGCTTTGTACCGTATGCTACGCCAGGTCACTGACATGCCGCATGAAATTTCCCCTGCAATTGCCTCGGTGACTTCTCGTCACCACCAAACCACCATCGTCCACGTGGCCCGTCTTACGTCCTACAATCCGCCAAGCCTCCTGTCTTCTCCTTAGCACCAGAACGGTGCTTTTCTTGCTGGGGTTGTGTTCCGATGTAGCTGGAGAAGATGGACGAGGAAGACGAAGCAAGATGAAAGGCTATCTACACGGAAAGCTATGGAGCTATGTGCCTGGGCCATGGCAGCCATCCTCCATTTGCTTGCGAAGGATGAACATCAAGCAGGACAAAGGCTGATTCCGAATAAGTATGTATATAGAGAGAAAGATGTTTTTAATTCTCCAGCAGAGGCTGATGTGCGGGCTTCGCTCCGTGGAAGGCGTCCCTAGTCCGGGATGCCTTGAATCCGGCTGGCCGTCGGTGCTCGAGTCACCAACTTAAGCTGGATATCCGGGTCCGGGCTGGCCAGGGAAGCCCTCCACTGCTCGACGGTTGGGTTGGAAAGGGAGTTCGTTGGCACTCCCATATGATGTGGTAGAGGGTGCCAGGCTGGGGACAGTATGCGCAGAGGGAAGGTTGTTGGATGGGGAATATGAGATGGAGGCGGGTGGGATCTGGGTAGGTATTTGTTTGGAGACACCTCCAAGTTGTAGCTTTCCTCTCTGGAGAGGGCCAGTGTGGTGGTGAGAGGCTGCGGCGAGTTTGCTTGTAATGTGAAAAGACGAGGTGCGCAATCGATCACAATCCTGCTCCCACTGTCACTTACCTTTTTGTGACCTGTGCAAAACACCTAAAAATACGTCTCCATACACCACCACCCTTTCGTCAACCTCGTAACAATATAACAAAATAAAGAGAGCGCTCTTTACTCAGGGCGTCGAGTGACAGCAGGTCTTTCAGCTGTTATGTCGGACGATGGCGCCTATTAAACTTTCCGTGAACTTGCAAGACCGCATATGTTTAAATGATAGCCGATAGTTCAGTTTAAACATTTTTTGGTGAGAGCTAGTTTAGTAGTTTTAGGGGAGTAAATTAATATACAGTAAAGAACAAAAGAAAGCTCTTTGCGTAAGTTGCGCCTAGCGACGCTGTTTTTCCGCACTAAGGAAACTTTCAAGTGCGATGCGACATTTCTCCGTGGTTTCCTATTAGCCGTACCGCCATGTACAGCTCATTGGTGATGCGACTCTCCATCGTAACGCACGCTTAGCACCGAAGCCCGAAGGCAAATGCCACCCTTCACAGCATCACACACTTAGTCGTAATCGCACTATCCATCATGGTGGTACGGGCTCTCTCAGGACTACATTTGCCATTGTAGAATGCCTCACTGCTCCATGGGTAGATAAATATTTCTTTCGAACCCGATTAGGCTCAGGAAATGAATGGTGGCGCATCCGAATGGCATCCACGATGGCAGGTGAACCTGCAATCTTATGCTTATCGCAGACTGTTCTGCTTTCAGGTTGGTTATTTCGCTTGGTTCTCAAACTGAATGTGGAAAAGGGTGGCAAACGTGGCTGCCCACTTGCAATAAGAAGTGTCTACACAAGTGATAGTTCGGGACAACCTCCTGTCACTGTGCCCACAACAAAGGCTGCAAAGGTACGCATCACGTATTTCCCCGAATGTAAGAATAGCTAAAACTCTCGGTTATATGAGTTTAGTTTCACTCAACCGATATGGCGGCATATTCGGCTCAGTGCACTTCGAAAAAGTGTAGGTAGGAAAGCAAATATAGTATGTCTGAATTAACATTTTACGGCAGGCAGCAGTCTCGGTTTCTTTCGTCCGCATTCATTAATGTATCAGTATTACAGCGCGCTTTAATTGTTTGCATCCTTTTAGATGCGTTCTTTTAATGGCCAGGTCAAATCGGACGCCGAAAGTGACATACTAACCGCTCTAGATACACCCAAAAGTGCGTCTTTGCAAGGTGTGACAGGTTGCAAATTTTCTCGCAAGCCGTTCGTGAAACTGGCTACTAGCGTTCAGGTACTGACCATGCTGCAGTACACAGCCTCTTTTACCCCTAATAGACGAACCAAAAGTTTAAAGGAAGCGCTTAGGTCCTTTCTGTGCCATTCTTTACCCATACTTCACACGTACGCAGGGCAGAGGATGGAAGCATGAAGTGATATTGCTTTTCTTTTCAAACCTTTTTTACAGGTTGGGGAACCCAATGGACTGTAAAAGAGCCCGCGACAAAAAGCGGGAAGGTGCGTTAAATTGCCTCAGCGCCGACAGCCACTTTGGCCGCCGTAATGGAAGGCGTAAAATTCGTCGTCCCAACCAGCGGGCATGAACGTACCGCTCGGCGATGTCGTCGTCGTCGTCGCCAAAAGTTAGAGAGCAGTTTTTCTGTGTAGCGCCGGGCGATCAAAATTTTCACCGCCCGTAATCACCAGTAGCTTTAGTGCGGCGCACTTCTGGCATGCCACACGACACTTGTTTTACGGCCGACTGAGCAGCTCCTTGCTTCCCATTAGATAGCCATGAAAAAAAAATATTTTCGAGTTTTGCAGTAGATTTTATGTTTTCGGCGGCAGCAGGTAAAGAGGCAATTTGGAATAAGTCAAAAAGAGTTTTGAGTTTGTTTTTAAAAGTTGCGATTGCTTTTTCTGGTATGTGTTTGCTTGCGGCTTTTACTGTACGCCAAGGTAGGAAATTTTGGCCCGTGAAAGACAGTTTGATTCTTTTGTTCTCCCTTGCATCAGAGAATTTTTCATTCTTTTCGGTCGGCTGCGGCCTTTTTAGGAAATTTACAGTATAAATGAGAATGCGCTGACAGCACACATTGCTCCTGATATTTTAGGTAGCTTTAGGGCAAAAGTGTTAAGCTTGAAAGCTGCTGATTGAGACGCCAATAAATATAAAGTGAGGGATAACCATTAATCAAAGTCTAGCTAGCCTGAAGGGGAAAAACGAGACTGTTCCTAAATGTTTCGAATTTGCAAGGCACCAGTTTTTTTCAGGAATGTCTAATCTTCCCACGGAGTAGGAATGAAGAGTAAGCGATTGTGATAATAATATGAACGCGAGGAGGGAACAGGATGTGGACGTAGGAAAAGTTATATGCAGTACCTCGAGCCCTGAAGACAATCGAATAATATAAAAGTCCTATCCGAATACGGTTCTACTATCTAAGCATGCGTGGTCGCAGTGAGCACAGGATTACCACCGGCTTCGAAAAGTAGTTCGGCTTACCGTGAACTGTGATGGAGTTAAAAACAATGTGTATATTATTTCAGGACTAATTACTATACTGGCGCTTATAAGTTAATATAAAATATTCGTGGTTAGAGGCCTCTTCGGTCTATACTGGAATTTTCACAGCCGTTTTCACGTATGTCTTAAGGAAAGATAAATACAATGAATATGTGTTTCGCCTGGTTTCAGCCGTATTTGAGTACTTCCGGATATATATGTAGGGTAACACTGCGAAGTGTGCTGGGTTTTCTGTAATTCATTGCTACACGTTGTTCCACAAAATAGGTTTTTTTTAAAGCCTGCCTAAAGCCGATACCAACTTATGCCCCAGCTTTGCTCATTTACTGTGTCGTTTTTTTATGGGTGCGTAAATGTGGAAGTGTACTTTGCCTTCAAGATGCACAGTAGATGATTGAATAAGCGCGCCAAAATATCAGTTTTTTTTACTTTTCCTAAAAAGAATGACTTTAAAACGGCGGGTTCTTCCAATGGGCCTAATTCGCGATTCTTGAACCCAGCGCCCATGGTTCATTGTTTTGTAATACCGCACCACATACGTGGTTACCATCTTCTGGGTGTTCTTATGACTTACCGCGGTGGCTCAGTAATTACGGCGTTGTACAACTAAGGTCGGTTCGTGCCCCTCATATACAAGTGTCGAGAATCCAGTGCTCGTTAAAGTTCCCAAGGTAGTAAAAACTACTGCAGAGCTCTCCACCACGGCGTCCCTCACAGCCGAAGTATGGCGTCGGCGAGCTAAACACCAAATTTTTATTTTTTGGTCCAGGGTAACATAGGTTTATTTGTAGTTTTTTTTTCATAGCGTTCAAGAATTCCCCTCAAATATTTACGACAAATATATGAGAGTTCTGTTTTATATAAGTGTGCACCATGGAAAAAAAGTCTAAAACATATACGGCTGACCTTCGGCATTTTTTGGCGTGGCTGATACCTGTCACGGTCACGATATTTTCCATGTGAACGCATCAGCGGTCTCATAAACCTAGGTGTACAAATCATACACTCTGATAAAGTAGACAAAATAAAAACCATAGATTACTCTCCAACTTATTGGGTTAACAAAATACACCAAGAGAGTGTACCGCCGATATTGCAAAGGCAGATGTCCGGGTAGGTTGAAAACAAAAAAAGTAATTTCGTTGTAGAAAAATATCAAGACAAACGAAAGTGTGGTATTTCCGAAATGTGTCTTTGGATTTCCAAAGCTGGGAGTATACAGTGTTCAGATTCATGAATAAATGAATCTGAACACTGAATCTGAAGCACTCCATGGACGGGTGTAAACTTATCATAACTAGCCCCTCCATGCTAGTAAATGATCTTTTAGTAAATATGGTCAGGACGAAAGAGCGGACCTTTTCCGGGACAGTGGGCTTTGGAAAACTTGGAAGGTATCTCCATGGCAAGCAACGTTCGCACTGCGTGGCATCAGCCGCCAAGCTGCACCATTGACGATAAGTGGTCCAGTCCATGTTCTGTCTCCACACGAGGTCTGAACCCAATCTGTGCCGGTGGTTTCATCGTAACGTGTCCATCCACCACTGGGGCCGCGTCGCCAGCATTATAATATTGTGCGAACTTTTGTCACGGGTTTCGAAGGGGATGTGCCCAACGATAGGCCCATCTCTCTTGTTCTGTGATCTTGTAAAACCACGTTTTCAAGTTGCAAACAGGATCCGTCCAGCGATAGGCTTATTTCATCTGTTTGGTCATCTTGTAAAAACACTTGTGGACATTATATAATGGGCAACAATGAAACTCCTTGCTACTTGTCAGATCTTAAATTGCCATCAACATAGTTTTATGAAAGCTTATTCTTTCGCTGTAGAAATATTTTATTTTCCTCCATACCGCCGCGAGTGAAATAACAGCATAAAAGTGAGTATTTTTTGTTTAAAGTCGGGTTTGTACGATGCAACTCATTGTTATATACAGGCTTGAATATCTTTTATGTTTTAACGAAACCAATCGCACTGAGTAATTTTGTTTACCAGAAGCCAGAGGCTGGTTTTCGATAGAACGTTCTCTCACTTTCTTGCCTTACTTCCTTGTGTGATCCAAGAGTTTCTGCTAAGACCACTTCTTTTTTCCAGCGTTTTTAATGACGTTTCATAGGCGAAAGCCGAAAATTCACAATGTGCGCACAAAAGTATGTTACATAGCATGGTGTCTACTTAAACATTTGACTCGATTTATTCATTCATTCATTCATTCATGTTTATTGCGTGTCCAATACACTATACAGGCTCTTACATTGGCACACAAGTCAGATAGTTTAAACATTTGACTCGATTCATTCATTCATTCATTCATTCATTCATTCATTCATTCATTCATTCATTCATTCATTTTTATTTCGTGTCCAATACACCATACAGGCTCTTACATTGGCACACAAGTGAGATAGTGAAATGTGATAAAGTGAAAATAAAAACATCACCAATTTAATATAGCTACAAGCAAATGCCGATATCGCGAGCACATATTTATCAGTGAAATATCCGTGCATGGAAGGCAGAACCGCAGTCATGGCATTAGAAACAGATTATTTAAGGCACGAGTAAAAACACTTTCAGGAATGAAGAAATCAATATCTGTTGACATACGATTGCACAGAATTTGCAGGCGTTCAGCAGGTGATTGGCTCTGTGACATACTGGGGGCAAATAATGTACAATGGTGCGTGAATCGCTTAGGGGCATGTAAATTGACGCCTTTGCTGTAAATCGCGAGCGTCAAAATGACCATTTAGTATTTTATAGAAAAATGGCGTCACGACAACATCGGCGACTTTCCAGGTCGGTGATGCCTCTTATATTTAAAAGAGAATAGTATTCATAATAAACTTTGCGTTCGAAATATCTGTCATAGATAAATCGAGCCAGGGGCTTCTGGACTGATTTTATTATGTGGGAATGCATTTTTGGGAGCTGGTTCAAAACAACGGAACCAAATTCGAAACGCGATCTCACCAAAGAATAAAACAAGTGGATGATGGTATCCGGGTATTTGAAATTGCGTGTGAGGCCCGAAATTACACCCAGTAGTTTAAAACCGGTGTTACGAAGGGATGCAACATGCGGTTTGAAATTAATATGGCTATCAATAAGTACTCCTAAATCTTTGATAACGCTTACGCGAAAAATCGCTTCGTTGCCCACGTTGTAAGAAAACCACACTTGCGCCTTCTGCCTTGATAGAGTTATGATTTTGGTTTTAGACGTGTTTAGCGATAAACCATTTTTTATACACCACTGCGAAATGGAAAAAAATATCCTTCTGCAGGTTTACAAAGTCCTCTGTTGACTGAATTTTTGAAAACAGCTTCATATCATCCGCGAACAGAAGTACTTTTTCATAATTTCCACCATTGACAACATCATTTATAAAAACAAGAAACACCAGTGGGCCCAATACCGACCCTTGTGGCACTCCGGAGGTCGAAACAAAGGGTATGGACAAAATATCATGAACATGGGCATAATTTTGGCACGTTGATAAATAACTGAGCATCCATTTACAGAGCGCGAGACAAAAGCCATAGCGTTTTAGCTTTCGTATGAGTAATTCATGATGGACTCTGTCGAATGCCGTTGATAGATCAAAGTAAATGCAGTCCACCTCACCTCTGTTTGAGACCACAGGGGACACGTTGGTCAGGAAAGAACAGGGGTTAGTTTCAACAGACCGCCCTCTCACAAAGCCGTGCTATTGAGTTGTTAACAGCTTGGACAGATGAGCAGAGAAGCGCCTGCACACAATTCTCTGAAAAACCTTCGAAAAGCCACAAAGCAAAAAAATCGGGTGGTAGTTGGACGGTTTAGAAGCATCACCTGTTTTAAAAATGGGGCGACTATGCCTTTTTTCCAAAGTTCTGGAAAGACACCAGTGTTGAGCGCAAGATTAAAAACATAGGCCAATGCAGGGGCGATGAGCTAGCAACATCCTTTGATGATGAACAGAGGAATTTCATCAGCTCCCGCAGACCGTTTAGTCCTGAGCTTGTTTATCGCCGCTATGACGTCAGAGACGGTAATAGTGAAAAGGGAGCAGGTATCAGTACTGGCGTTTTCATCTGTATTGCCTGCACGCAAATCAGTGCAAGCTCGTGCGCTAAGTGGCAAATAACATTCGCTAAAAAAGAAGGAAAATGTGTCCGCGACTTCCTTCGGTGAGGACAGATGACGGGTTCCAGAATCAGTGCGCACGCGCAAAGGGATGTCGTGCGAAGATTGGCGCGTTGGTCGTGCACATATTTCCAAAAAGACTTCGGATCGGAGCGCAAGCTATGATCCGCTCGCTTTGGTTCATAGCTTTATCACGTTGTGTTAGCTTTTTTACAAGAGAACGAAACGTAGTAGTTATAGTAGTTCTCTAAGGTGAAAAAATACTCGCACCAAGTATAAAATATCCAAATGTGCATGCAAGCTTCCTTCGCAAAAGAAGAAGCAAAAGCACCAACTTCCAATTTGCCTATTAATGGTTGTTTAAACTGAACCAATCTTTAAATATCTAAGTGCAGCCTTTCAACGAACTTCTCTTGGTCAACCTCGATCATAAACGTAGTTCGGCAAAGCGGGCGCTGGGTGGACATTTTGCAGCGTAACCTCAACTACGTCAGTGGGTGGTTGAAACCGCTTCATTCAACGACGTCGCCTTACCTATATTTACAGGGTAAAGAACGGGATATGGTGGTTCTATTGCCACTGGTAACGTTTTGATTACATCCCTCATCGAACCTGCTTGGTAATGTAAATGATAACCTAGTGCGGGAAAATACGAAATGGTGAAATTTATCATTACAAGCCAAGCTTCTAAGGGAACGCCGCAGACCAATAGCGCCGACTACAGGCAGCGGCGAGTGGAGGTTGTCGAACATCTCGGCCAAGAGACTTTTGCTTAGAGATGGTATTTATAATGAACGCAAACTTGCGATTCACACAATAATAACTTATACAGTGAGAATAATCCAGGTCAGATTAGTACTGGCTGCGAAGGCCAGCACTGGAGAGACCTGGGCTGCGATCGTTTTGACTTCAGCTGTAGGATTCCCGTTTCTATATTGCGGCGTAATTGGTTTGCAGCGCGGAACACGTCGTTTAGGACGCGCTAAGAGTATGTTTGTGTTAATTCTCGGTGTTTGAAGTTAGTTCGTATTGCGCGAAGCGTATTTCGACCTCGTGGGGAGTTCATAACCGTATCAACTGAGGCTGCCCGCAAACTACTTGAGCATGGGGGTGCATACCAACGTATGCGACCAAACGCGGTGTAAGCGTAAGCTGTGGCTCGTTTCCCCGATCAACAATGTAGGCTACGACGATTGCCAAGAAATTTCTAAATTTCGCTCGTCTTTCGCAAGAAATGGATAAACCAGAGATTATAGAACGCTTATTGCTACCGGAAACACTTCGCGCACACCCCCGCCAAGCCTGCCCGCACGGCACACCAAGCGGCTAAAAAAAAGACGCCCGTCGCGGCACCAACAGTTTGTAGCCGTTTTTTAAAATCAACGTCATCGCGCAAAAGAATTTCGGACTTCACGAAAGTAGGTGTTAATGCGGTGAAATATTGTGGTAGTGGCTGTCATAAGCTGTGAATTTCGAAGCGATGCTCAAATATCTGCCGCGTTCTACGCCGACCGGACGCGGAGATAAGTCCCTACACCACCAGCCCATTCACGTGCGATGTGGTGAGCGGCCGAAGGATGGCGATACCTGCGCACAAGAATAAGCAGAGGCTGTTTCAAGTATCTTGATCATTGATCGCTCAGATGGCAATCAAAGTGGATACTTAGTTGCACATTATAGAAAGGGGGTGACAGTGTGGTGAAAAGTTTGTTAGGAATGTCGATCGTAACAGTAACGATAGCAGCGATGAAATACCTGCCGCGACGCTAAGCCTAAATTTGCCAACATCGAGCATCCGAAGTCAGCCATGAGCTGCTGGAGAAAACCCGCCCGTGAAACTCGTCGCTCGCGGGCGTGTTGGGTTCCAGTAACTTGTTGGGGTCTACAAAGCTTATTTCTCTATTCTAAAAGTCCCGATTACCCCAAATCATTACAAGAAACATGTTTCTCATCTACGGCATCCCCACCTGTGAGCAGTCGTAAGTTCTCCAACTGGATACTAGAGAAGGGCAGGCTCACTGTAAACAGACAAGAGTCCACGTTGCAATTGTAATATCTCACGGCGAAGTCTTAATGAAAACGAAGCATTGGCATGTCTTAACGCACTCGAAGTCGCTCAAAACTCGTGTTCACACCATTGATGCATTGCGGACACGTTGCGAAAAGTAAACATTTCAAAGAAAGCAGAGTAAACATAAAAGTAAAGCGAAACGTAAGCTTGTCTGCGGAAGACGGCCGACTATGATGCTTGATGCCATGCTTCCCCACATGGACGAAGAGGACCTGGACGCCGGTGTCCAGGGATACCTTCAGCGTGCGGAGGAGGCCCGCAAGCTTGCTCAAGTTCGCACAACGGACCAGCAGCTGGTGGACAACCTCCTACGCCGGGGTACACAGTACCGCCCGTGAGATTCTGTGTGGGTTTGGACTTCCACCCGACGACGTATACTATGAGGGAAGCTTCTACTATGGTATTTCCGACCCTACCGAATTCTACAACTTGTTCGTCAACACTTACCTACGAGGTGATCCCCGATGTTGATTCCGGAACATCGCGACGACTCACGCAGGCAGAAGCCGTCCACGTGGTTTCACTGAAACCTTACTGCACAGCGCAAGATGACGAACTTCTTTATGTTTGTTTGGACTGTATTTTATTGTAGCAACGGGACGATGCAGTCCTTGAAGGGGGGGTGGTAATGCCGCAAACCAGGCTTTGGGTTTATTTATTTGTGTTTGGTTTTGGCTGACCGGTTGCGCAGGGCCGTGTTATTTGTGTTACACGTGGGCCAAGTTAAGCGGGTGTTCCATTCTTTATTTTTATGCATCACGTGTTATCTGCTCTGATAGGAAAAGTGTTTCGAACTAATGTCGGCACCCTAGAATAATGTTCTTCGATCTACAGTGTTCTGGACGTAGTTCGATTGTTCGAGAAAAACTCGCGCCAAGAAATGCCCACAGAGCAGACCTCGCGGTATTCAATTCACCGACACTCGCATGCGCACGTCACTTTGTTGAATGCTGCTTCGCCACCTCTGTATTCTTTGAGTTGTTAGGAGACCAGAAGTAGTCTCCAATCAGCTTGTTTTTCCTTCAAGACAACTGTGTCATCTTTGGCTTTGTAATGGGCATACTCCGGAAAGCCACTCTTTTTTCGCTATATCTCAGTTACGACGCAATATATCCTAATGAGTAGGCATAGAAAACTAACACCTATTTAGTAGTAGAGCTGAAACGGTATAAAAGCTCAGATGCAAGATGAGGGAGTGTTTAAAACTACGCTAAGAGGTAAAATAGCACTGCACCATTCCAGATTTATTTTGACTTCATCGAAGGGGGATTAATACAAATATAAGCTGCAAATCCATAAATCAGCTGTATCGGGGTTACCATGCATGTAGTTTTACTGCCTCACAAACCATCCTAATATTCACTATACAGCCAGCCCACTAATCACCCGGACGGCAACTTTCTTGATGAGGCAGGGCACGACTTACCAGATACCGCTGTAAGCAGCATACTGCAGCTCCAATTGCATTGGTACTTTAAAGGTTTACGTAAACATGGTAAATATCCGCTTAGCCATTTTGTTTGCTTCCAATCAAATGTTTTTCACTGCCTGCAACATCCCAATTGGATACGGAAACCTGAGTGTTGCAGATTACCGCGGCGTTGCTGCAGTGTTCAAAGGGCCCAAGAAGGCAACGCGGGAGTTTAATTAATTTAACTGACTGCCCCGAACCATTATCAGCAATGCAAAAACTGATAAACAGTGATGATTTAGGAGCCATATTCTTGTTATACTTTTATGACGTCCCTGGAACCTATCTCTGCGATTGATGGTTGCCGACCCACTCCACCGCAATCAAACATGACTGCGTGGTGTTAGTGGTGCCTAGACGACAGTTTAATCAAATTTAAATTGTGACCTGCTTTCAACAAATTATCTATTTTTACTATAACCTATTTTTGCTTTCAATGACATCGTGTACAGCGAAATTAAATAGCTTTTCAATATTTAATACCTTTTCGGGCTAAGGAAATGTTATTCCCTGATCGAATTGTGGTTAGCGAGTTAACCAGCACATTTCGTGCAAGGATTACAGTATTGCGTGTTTCTGGCTTCTTGAAAAGTGATATTTTTATCATTATACAATTATCATGGGATTTTTGAGCAACGACTGAGACGATGCAGTACTGAATTTTGAAATGAGAAGAACCGATATTGTGATTTTATGCTAGTGATAATATTGACGCTAATCGAAGGCTGATTTTTTACAGTAATATGACAACAAAAAGACTACAAAAACAAAATAAAACATCATTATCACCATCAGTCAATCTGCGCCGACTGCAGGGCAAACGCCTCTCCCATGGATCTCCAATTATCCTGGTCATGTGCTAACTGCGACCAATTCGTCATCTCCTAAAACTTCTTGATCTGATCCAAGAAGTTCATGCAAACGTCTTGGTCTAACTTCTCATGAATACGCCAATACAACATCACAATTTCATTGTATGTTAAATGAGCAGGCCGCTTTTAAACGGAGCCTTTTGTGAGGACAATTGTGTGAATACTTTTCAGCTGGAGGCTCACGGGTTTCAGTTTACTGCGTACTATATTTCGTTCATCCTTTAGATCGAAAATACAGCTTCCCGGGACAACGCTGGACCCACAAGATGTCACACAGACCAAATAACAAGAAGTAGTGAAATAACGCTTGCACACAACGTATAAGCCAGCAATACCGTTTGAAACTACTAAAACTGCTCCCATAGTTTAAATATTTCAACATTTTTTTTTCGTACAACCAAAGCCATGGGCATAGTTGAGAAACAAAAAGTTACCAGTGGCTATCTCGGATATGTCAGGATATAGGTAGCATGAGCTAGGGTTCAGCTGGTTATTCTTAGGTTTTCTGGTTGTCTAGGATTAGCTGAATATCATTCTTACTGCTGCTAAAACGCTTTAAAAATCAATCCAATCCACTCCAGTCCAGACCTGTCCAGTCCACTCCAGTCCAGTCTGTTACAGTCAAATCCAGCCCAGTTCGATCCAGTCCACTCCAGTCAAAGCTCCTCGCGCATGCGAAACACGGCTCTCCAGGAGCCATGTGACGCGACTATCAAGCGGCTACGGCGCACTTTCTGATTTGGCTACTGCGCAACGGAGGCGCACAGCTTGGCACGCGCCGGCACCAGTGCGTCTTTCGCGGCCATGAGATCACTCCTCTGGAATGCGCAGACCGGCGAATGTGCATACCCAATTGTCGACCCAGCTGTACTCCAATTGGATTGAATTTCCAGTACAATCCAGTCCAATTCAATTTAATTCAATCCAATTCAATGCTATCTCACGCTTGCGGCGCACGGCTCTTCAGGGTCCACGCGAAACTGCTCTACCTCTGCCACTGCAGCTTCCGCTACAAAAGCAGTACATACCCAATAAAACGAATTTCAGATCGACCTTTTCCCAGTGAAAAAATGTACAAGCAGTTGCGCTATGTACCAATGGATGGCGCGCTGCAGTGCAAATGTAGGAAAGTCGCATTGAACTGAATAAACTTTCTGACATAAGGATGGCGTTCGGGAGGAAACAGAGCGTGTCTACAAATGGACAAAATATTTGGAAGGGCAGGTGTATCTAGCAAAATAAAAGGGCTCATACGGGCATACGAAACTATTGTTGTCGCGCCTGGCTCATCGTGTGAATTCCTGATGTTAACTGGTAATATTATGTCAGTGTTTTAATGAAGAAAACACATTTACAGCGACGGGAAAAACATGTGATTCATAAAATTTAAAAGAGTGTAACCAATTGCTTAGCTGAACTAACAAAAAAGCTCAAGCCTTGCAAACAATGTTTTGTGAGGTTCATATATAATGCTTATCTTACGTTGCCATCATAGCATCGGTGTGCCGCGTGCCTAGGGATTTCCGAACACTCAAAGTACGTGTTTTCTCGAAAACAAAATCCATTTTTCACACTTTTTGAGAGCGTTATGATAAATTGATACAGTCCCCTATCGATGGCGGATGGCAAGCGGCACTGTTTACCTTTCTTCTTAAACTTTTATATCCCTTCATCCATCGGCACATACGACTCGAGAAGGACGGGTGTTCTACGCAGTTCATTAAAGGTAAAATAGGATACTGAGAAAAAGTAGAGGCAACTTTAAAAAGCGGAAAAGCCCGCTGTTGACACTATATCTTAGTTTTACAAGGTGCAATCACTTTTCTGGGCTGGAGTGCGGCTTCAGGCACCAATAAATTATTCTTTGGCGCAGCCGCTTTTGAGAGGACGATGCGAGAAGCTTTTGAACTGGAGTAATGCACATCGAGGGCGCTGCTTGCAACACGCGCACGCTGTCTTCGTCCATATATACCAGCAATTTACCGAAATGATAACGAAGCACATGTGTACATTGACGACCTCGGCCTTCATCAACGAAGCAGCTCAGCAATAAAAAAAGCTCTAGCTCACAGAAGTTTATTTCTTAAAAATTTCAACACTTACAAGTTCACAGGGTTGCTTTGGTCACTGCAAATGGGTGTACACACGTGCTAAAACAACGGGTAAAAAATGTTCCATGAAACAATAATATACAAGGTGAAAGGCAGAAATTGTTTTGGGGAAATAGCCACCGTCATCGAAGAATATAATGTCGCTGGTGTCTAGCTCCGAAATTAGGGAGTATTAGGCAGTTCGGGCTTTGTACGTTTATGCTCTTGGCTTTGAAGCCACGGTTCGAAATCCGTAGGCTACAAATGATACAGTACAATTCTTTGTGCACTTTTTTCACGTAGAAGCAAGTTCTTTGTCTTGTGAGCTTGGTTTAAGCTTTTCGCCGTTTTGTCTCGAAAGAAAGCTAAGGCTTTTCGTAATTCCTCTTCGGCAAGCATGCGGCCAACATTATTTTTTGATAAGAATATCTGGTGCTCTTAGTGTCTTTGAACGGCCCATGTCGTGCACCCTGTAATTGAACGACTCCTACAGTGACAATACGAAGTGCGAAGAGGTGCATAGCAAGGCAGTTTAGAGCTTGAACAGCGGTTCTTGCGAGAGAGGGAGCTCAAAATTAGTGATATTGATAATATGCGAATACAATTCAGTCCTTACAATTGGGTTGAAGAATGCATCAACCATAATCACACAGTCAAAGATGAATATTATGTGCATGTAAACCTCAAAATCAGCAACCACCGCGCTTAGTAATATTGCGGAGCATTCATCGCCAAATTCTTACATAGCCGGAACCATGTAGCGCTCTACATTTGCACAAAAATAAATATTCGGCGGAAGTCAGAAATATTTGCTCTAATACGTCATTGGGGATAATTGTTTGAACGGAATTGGGAAAGCCAAAACACAATAAAAATAGAAAACAGAAATTTTACAATGAACTGACGAAATCAGAAATATGTATCTTGACCTTACCTTTCCAAAAATAAAGAATTAGTTAAAAACAGCGGCAGAAGAAAGCTTCTCAATAATTATAAAAAATTGCGACAATGAGCAACCGTGTAACGCCTCGCAGTTCCAGAAAAACGCGTAATTGGCGGAAGTACCACGTATAATCTGCATAAGAGCCTAAATGAAGATGCTTTCACCAAAAACGTGATAAAAAATGAAAAAAAAAACAGGAACTTTATAAAAACGAAACCAGGAAATAAAAATTTGCCCCTTACACACCTCCAACAAGCAGACTCAACTGGACATGCCCGGAAAAGGACGCTAGAAATACGAATGAAAAAAGCCCAAAAACTGGCCAGCCCTGCACTGCACGCGAAATGTGCTTGAACGTATGTAATTAGCGAAGTGAAGGCACTTAACGCTATATTTATGTAAATTTACATTATTGGAGGGAAGAAACAAACGAAAAACCAAAAGAATGATATAGCCGAAAATATTTGGCTACTAATAGCGTGATCTGCCTGTACCGAACTCAGAATACTATACAACCGGCATCAGAACGCTACGCATTAGGAGAGATCTCGAAATTTCCGCAGATTCTTCAAAAAACGCGTCGGAAGGTATAGGTATCTGCAAGAAGTAAACGGTAAAGCACGTGCGAAAATGGGAATGTATCCGTATACTTGCTAATATTCAGCGACTTCCAACATTTTGGCAGATATTATATCTAATGCATACATTATCTTATTCAGCGAGCTCAGAGATGTTTCCAGATTTTATACATATTGCATAAATTATCTTCTGGTATTAGTACGGCGATAATCAACAGGATGGAAAGTTACTATAAATGTCATAAGTTGTAATTTATGCCAAAATTGTTAGAACTGTCTTGAGGTCTAATTTATGCAGATGACACAGCACCATACCTCGGAAAAGTTGGCACGGCTCAGTCAAACGCGCTCACAATTTTTTTTTTTTAATCACCACTCACTCAAACTCAGACTCATTGCTTAGCAGCACATCTGCGCTCACTCAAACTGAAACTCACAGTGAGCGCAAAACTCAGAACTTTCTCGAAATAAAAACTCAAATGTGCTCTGAGCTCAAAATCTACTTAAACTCAAAATGTACTCAAAACTCAAGAGGAACTCAGTACTCAAAATGTACTCAGAACTCAAATTGCACTCAGCACTCAAATTGTACTCAAACTCATATCGTACTCAGCACTCAAAATGTACTCAAACTCAAACTGCACTCAGAACTCAAAATGTATTCAAACTCAAAATGTACTCACTACTCAATACCCAAAATGTACTCCGTACTCAAAATGCGCTCAAACTCAAAATGTACTCAAAACCCAAAATGTACTTAAATTCAAAATGGACTCAAAACTTAAAATTAACTGACAACTCAAAATGGACTGAAAACTCAAATGAACCCAGAACTAAAATGAACTCACAACTCTCTCGTGGTAGGAATTTACTGGGGCTCAGATTGACTTTGATTTCATTAGCATTCACAGTTTTAAAATACACGGATGGTAAAAATATTACGGGTGCAAATTCACTAGCTCAAACTCTTGCATGCCATACATGATCCATAAATCCTGTGAGGCCGGAAACAATTTTCGTTGCAGATTTAATACAGCTACATTTGCTCGCAATGATGATCAGCACTGCTTGCAAGCAATTGTACGGATATATTGGATACCAAACCCTTGATGTAAGCCTAGTTTTTGTGTTATGACAGAGGCGGTCCAGACGCGATGGTGTGCTGGGCCCTGGGGCGAAACAAACAACATCGGGCGAGGGGACGTGCGCTCACTGCTCAGTTCATTTACGTCGAAGCTGTTTAGGGTTACGGTCCAGGAGCATTTTTGCTTTGAATTCTTAAAAAACGCCTTGTGCCAAAGCGCTACTGTCCCCTCGCAATTCTCTGAAGCGCGAGGCGTTCATGAATATGCCTTTGCTTTTTTAAAGCGTAGCATTTTTTGCTGAGTACCCCTGCTCCCACTCATCGGCCAGGATCGTGTAACGCCCTACATTTCCACAAAAATGTAAATATCACGGAAGTTCAACCTGTAATCATTGTAAAAGCGTAAATGTAGATGGTTGATCAAATAAAATTAAAACAAAAAAAACGAAATAAAGAAAAAATACCGAAAAAGGTGAACCGTGTAACACGGGAGTCATGTATAGTCACAGATTTGGTTAAAATTCAGAGTGACTGGCCGCTCGGGCATGTGGTGTATTAAATTGAAGGTCTCGAGGAAGGAAAGCACGTGGGACAAACAAGAAAGGCTTCGTGGTCATAATCATGACTTAGTTATCGTGAGTCATAATAAAGGTTGGACTTCAGAATGATGTCCCGTAGGCATATGGGGTCTCAAATTAATTGTTTCGATTAGAAAAATAACAATGTACAAATACGAAATACACCCTCGTAGTAAAAATCAGTCAAGGGGAGTCATACAATGGTTTAAAATTTATTGGGATGTCGCTATTGTGTGCGGAGTATAGAAAGTCATAGATATGGTTAACAATTCAAAGCGATGTGCGCTGGGGTGTGTGGGGTGTCAAATTGAAGGTCTCAGTGAGGGAAATTATGTGAGACAAATAAAAATTCCCACTGATCATAATCAAGACATTGTCATGGTGAGTCGTCGATTGGGGTAAAAATCAAAGTGATGCCATCGTGAGGTATGGGGCATCAAATTGAAAGTCTTGATGAGGGGAATTACTTGGGACAAATAAGAGATGCTTCCTCATTATCCTCATGCGATAGTCATGGTAAGTCATAAATTAGGTTGAAATTCAAAGAAATTCTGGGGAAGTGTGTGGGGTATCAAAATGAAGGTTTCGATGAATAAAGTCATGTGGGGCAGATAAAAAGGGCCTCCCGCTGATCAGTACTAGTTAGGAGTAAACTGCGTAAATTCATCGCAGATGCTAGAACGTTAGCACAAAAGGAATTGTGGTGTCAAAGGGAATGAGTTGAGAGAGAAAATTTAAATCAGGCAATGACGGCATCATAAGGTCATTACGTGCACTCCACTGATAAGTACAAATTCGGAGTTGTGTCGCAACCACATCTCATCGCGAGGTACAATTATTGGTTTCCGTGTCAGGATTGACGTGTAGCTAAATCGAACACAAGCTACTTAGTAACGCCAAGTTAAGTTTTAAAGGACGGCAATATTTTAAGTGCGAAGCTCCAAGGCGTGAAAATTTATTTATTTCAATTCCACATTTTCCCCATCACCAAACACATCGAATAACACTTCGTCTTCTTCTGGAATGATTATCATCATCGTTGCATCTTGGACCGGTGATCGGAGACGGCTCTGTCGTAGAATAAACGTCCTACTTCAACAAGTACTCAAGGCCCTTATAATATTCAAAAACCCTTATCTGGTGCTTAAGAGGGATCAATCGTGCTTGCGGCATCTAACAAGGCTATCTTTAAAACGTGGCTCGGTCGACACCCTGCGGCTCACAATGTCTGGAAACAAGCCCGCGTAGCCACCAAAATAACGCTGGTGAGCAGCCACAGAGGCAACATGGAAATGGAACTCGGGGAAACTCTTTTTTTGATGTCGGGAAGGGCCAACATCCGCAGCCACCACCTGCTCACTGTACCATGCTACTATAGCTTCTATAAACCATAATTTTGCCGTGTCGGCCATTTTCTAACGATCGAGACACCACCTGGCGGGTATTTCTTCAGGACTGCGGGGCGAGCAGACGACGTCGCAGTCCCACGCTATTACTCCGTGCCGCTCGTGGATATCAGACGTCAAGGCGGCAATGAAAATCAGTGTCACTTATTCGGTACGCCAGCAGCCACAAGTTCAACAGGGCAAAGAGAACGTCCAAAGCGTCTTAGCGCTGTCAGATTTGCCCATAAATTCCGTCCCCAACATACTAAGGCGGCGGGCCACCCCACAAGCGCTTTGTCGTGACGGGGTTTGCTTGTGAGGCTACGTTTAGCCGTGCAAGCAGGACGCCCGACTTTTCATCCCCAGTTGATGTTTATTTTCTTTATTGTGGGCATGTGGCCGTCATTGCCTTGACTTGGCAATGTGCAGGAGCTACTCATCCGCGCGTGTTTACGCCGTTGGTGGCTGCCCAACAATGAGCGTTAGGTCGCGGCTTCAATTCCCGGCCGCGGCGGCCGCTTTTCTGATGGAGGCGAAAAGCAAAGACGCCCGTGTGTACATGATCTCGGCGCACGTTAAAGAAACCAAGGTGGTCAAAATCAATCCGGAGCCCTCCACTACGGCGCGCCTCATCGCCTGGGTTGCGTCGGCGCGTCAAACCTTACATTCAATCAATCAATCAACAATCAGCGTAATGGCAAAGGGCTCATGCAACAAACGTGTGAAGTCCACCACGACAAAAGAAGTGTCTGCATATGCAGAATCTACTCACTGCTCGCAATTTTATGCACCCCTTGAGTGCCGCCGGGAATTGGTCGTTGTGCTGAATCGGAAAGACTTCGAACCAAGCAAATTTGCCAGGATACGTACGGCCGTACGCTGCTTCTGGAAGCGCTGTTAAATCACCGGCATGTTCAATTTTTATCGGACGTTTTTGTTCTCTGGGGGTATGTTCTGTTCATCTCATCGACGGGAAGCCGACAAACATCATCCGGACACCTATGCTTTAACTGAGGTATACAAAAAAGTTGAGCCGAAAGCAAAATAAAAGCGTCGCGGTAGCGGAGAACACCCGGTCGTGTCAGGAAATAGCTCTTCGCGGTTCTCACCGGCCGCTGAAGCACTAAAGTTCTTCTAAAGCAAGCAAACGGCCGTGAAATCTTGGTTTATCAAATAAGTTGTTCCTGTTTGGCAGCAGGAAGTAGTGTTATGACGTGGCAAATGTTTTACTTTTATGAGCATGTACGTCTACAACCTGCGCAGTTAAAGGAGTATTTCATGGCCTTGTTTAACAACCAACTCAGTATGAGGTGTGGGAGCGCGTAATTAATGTCAAGATGTTCACGCACCGACAGCAGCAAGCCATGCTTGGAAAAGTGCACTATCGCGCGCGCGATCGAAGGCATTCGCTGATTGCGCCAACCCACTTCTTAGCGTATACGTACGAGGCGTATAAACCCTATAGTTTGTAAGCTGTTTTATGGAACGCAGGCTTGTTGACGGATGTTGAGTGGTGCAATGTGTCAAACCAACCACGCTTTCAAGATGGCGTGCGAACAATTAACAAGTACAAATATATCTATGGGGCACTGAATAAGACTTTTTTACTTAACTGGTCATTATTCAGTGCCATGATTTCGGATGGTTGCATCCTGGTTGCATGCCATGATTGCATGGTTGCACCTTCCTTCTCCAAGACAAATATTTTAATAACCTACACGCTCTATCCGCATCACTTTGAATTTTAACCCAATCAGTGACTAGCCATGACTATGTCATGATGATAAAGAGGACGCATTTTTTTATTCTACGCAATTTTCCTCATCAAGGCATTTAGCTTGATACCCAAGACGACCTATTGGGTTCACTTTAAATGTTTTACTCAACCTATGACTCACCACGACTACCTCGTAACTATAACCAGAAAGCATTTTTATATTTTTCCCACGTGATTCCCCTCAACGACACATTTAATTTGATATCCCACACACCCTAGCAGGATCACTTGGAATCTTATTCAAACCTGGCTACCCATGACTCTCCTGAATGAAAGCAAGATGCATTATTTATATGCCCCACGCGATTCCCCTAATTGAAACCTGAATTGATATCCCATTTGCTTTAGCGGCCTAACCTCGCATTTTAACCCAATCTGTGACTCACCACGACTATCTCACGATTGCAACCACGAAGTCATTTTTTATTTGTCTCACGAGATTCCCCTCATCAAGATCGCAAATTTGATACCCTACACGCCCGATCGGGATCACTTAGAATTTCAACCCAATATTAGAATCGCCATGATTATCTCATGTATATAACCAGGAAGCATATTTCTACTTGTCCTACGTGACTCCCCGTATTGAGACGATAAATTTGATACCCAACTCATCCTAGTGGCATCAATTTGAATGTTAACCCAAACAATGACTAACCATGAATATCTCATGATATAGCCATACCGCATTTTCCTCTCATGTAATTTCCCTCTTCGTAACCTTCAGTTTGATGCCCCGCGCACCCTATTGGCTTCATTTTGAATTTTAACCCAATTTATGACCTAATATGACTATGTCACATGATAGTAATCAGGAAGCATTTCAGGATGTAATCAGGGATTCCTCTCACCGAGACCTTATTTTCATACGCCACATGGCCTAGCGCTATGAATTTGAATTTGAACCCACTCTATGACCAGCCATGAATAGGTCCTAATATAACCATAACGCATTTTTGTCCAACGTGGTTCCCCTAATCTAGACCTTGCATATGATTCGTAATACGTTCTCGTGGCTTTATTTTGCATGTTAACCCAATCTATGACTTATTATCACGGTCTGATGACAATACACAGAAGCATTCTTTTTAATATACCTCGCGAGATGTCGTTAATCGGGACATTTAACGTACCTACACGCCTTAGCGACGTCTGTTTGAATTTTTACCTAATCTATCTCATAATGTGGTCCTTCATCTACCTAAACGGGCATCGCCCAGTCAGTTGACTTGAGAACTTATTTGAAACAGCGGAGGGGACAGTGGCCGCCCCTTCCCCCCGGCGCTCACATCTTCCTTTTTGACCCTAGCAAATCAAACCGTTAACAGAAGCAGGCAAACAACCAGCTAGTAAGCGCCGCCATGTGCTTTCCCACCACTCTCTCCCACCTTCTTAGAGGATCTATGAAGAGGAAAAATTGCGATAACCCATTTTTACGACCTCACCAGTCGATTATTATTCACACGCCCAGCCGCTAAATCAGAACCCCCCTTCGGCCCCCCTCCCTACCAACCGATCATGCGCATCGCGAATGCAGCCGTACCCGCAGCTAACCTGAATAGCGAGCCCAAAGCGACACATGAAACTTAAGCGCCAACCATAG
This sequence comes from Haemaphysalis longicornis, assembly GCA_013339765.2. NCBI lineage: Eukaryota > Metazoa > Arthropoda > Arachnida > Ixodida > Ixodidae > Haemaphysalis > Haemaphysalis longicornis. The sequence continues at coordinate 156,865,194 of CM023449.1, read as the reverse complement.
CTGCCCCCTAGGCTACTCATATGTACTCATAACTCAAGATGTACGCAAGCTCAAAGTGTACTGAAAATTGAAAATGTACTCAGAACTTAAAATGTACTTAAACTCAAAATGTACTCAGTACTCAAAATGTACTCAAACTCAAACTGTACTCAGTACTCAAAATGTACACAAACCTCAAAATGTACTCAAACTCAAAATGTACTCAGTACTCAAAATGTACTCAAACTCAAAATGTACTGAGTACCCAAAATGTACTCAGACTCAACTCAAATATGCTCAAACTCAAATGTACTCAGTACTCAAAATATACTCAAACTCAAAATGTACTCAGTACTCAAAATGTACTCAAACTAAAAATGTGCTCAAAACTCAAAATGGACTCAGACCTCAATCGGTCTCAGGCGTACTCAAACTCACTAGGACTCAAACTCACTCAAGCTGAAACTCACCATGACACACAAGCCTCGCGCTCACTCAAACTCAAACTCACGTGTGAATTTGAGTCCAAATGAGTCTGAGTGAGGGGTCTCATGAGTGATACCGCGGACCCCTGCACAGCACTAATCATTGTTGGAAGCAGCCTGAATCAGATCAAAGCTGTAAGGAAGGGGGCAAACATAAGGTTTGAACCAAACCACCTCAATAATAATGCAGACAAACTTAATTACATGGCTTTCTACTCCATGAAGGTACAGCCCGGTTTTCGTATCTTTAGTATACAGTTAAAATCTGCTCTCTTGCAGAGAGTAGCCACGATTAAATATATAGGTGTCATATTTCCTTCAGATATTAACCCGGAATCTCGTGTAGATTAGAGGTGCTCGAAGGTAGCGTATGGGTGCCACACGTTACTAAAATACCGTGAGTACTTCAGCGCAGCCACCTTGGGTACCCTATATTCGCATTTGGGCATAGCCGTCTGATCTACTGTATAGTATCGTGGGGCAGCACACGCAAAACACATTTGAAAACTCTCACAAAGAGGGCAATAAAATTTATTACACCTTCAAATAAGGCTGATACCAGTAAACGGCTGTTCAATCACATGCACGTACTTCTACTGGACTCCATTCAATTAAACGTTGCAGATATAATACAGAGAATAGCGAAACATGACGACCCTTTACCACTAAGCATTCAAGTTACTGGTGCTCAGTACAAGAGCTGCGATGAAGAATTGCATTAGTTTACCGGTTGCTGAAACGGTATATGGTCGGCGGGTTATAGAATTTTATGGTGTTTTTGTTTGAAATGCCGTAACGGATGATGCATACCCACCCAATTTTTACCATATCACGGGAGCGTCGATCGTTCGGTCGATCAGCACCGTGTGATGGAGTGATTTGGCTAACCCGGCGAGCGTAGCCGCATGCGCTCATAGCAAAGGCAGCTGCTGCCATCGTCTGCTAGGCTGTTACAAGAGCAGACGGCCGCCCACAATTTTTGGGATTTTCTTATCACACTACCTGCCATACTCGAAAACTTTTTTTTTCAAGACCAGGCCTTGGCGTCAACTGAAAAGAGAGTAATCAGCGTTGCCGAACGAACCTACGACGACACGACGACATGGCGGTACCATAACGTGCTCCACCCTTAAAGGGGCCCTGAAAGGCATTTTGAGCACACTAAATGAACTAGCTGAACCGTTAGATTTGGTCGTCAACGTCCTCTGCGCCAAGTATTACTCTTTTACGCGCAGCGGAAAGCTGACACTTTTGTTGCAAAGTTTGTCGTTTTTTCTCTCACCCTTTCCTTCGTGTTTTTGGACGCCGCCATCTTCATCACCATTGTCAAATACCGCCGATCATTTTAAAGCGAAGCTTTCCCAGATGTTCACTGTCCGGCAAAGATGAGCTCTGCACAAGCGTCAAGCGCATATGGCTGGGATCTGCCAGGAGTGCCGGGTGCTTGGGCATTTACGACACGTCTACGATTCCGGCAAAGAGATGGTCAAAACCGTTCTCAGCTAACCTCTGTTCAGCTTGATGGCGAACACGGCCTATAGCGGAGTGCCGACATGATATGTTGTTGACCTGAAGCACGTTTTACATAAAGAAAGCGTTAGAGCCGGAAACGGCTAAGACATAGGTAAACCAACGCTTACACAGTCGGTTTGAATGCAAATCCAGCGCAGCTGCACCGTCAACACGAGCCAATGCCCGGGGTATTCTGTTACCTGACGCACATTCCATATAAGTCAAAGCTTACAACAATGAATCCCTCGGCCTTCTATTCGTGAATGCGTTTCTAACAACAACAACGTCACTAACCGATGATCCCGGTTTGCGGAAAGATAGCTTCTAGTTTCAACTATCAAAATAATCCAGTAGATGCATTTCTAACGATTGACAGAGGCAACGTGATGCACTAACATGGCTCGTTGTAAAGTTTCGGTGAAGCGCACTCGCGATATGACAGGGATGTCCGTTGCTTCCTGCGGCGGGACGTAAGCAGCATTTAGCCGGTCACTTAACTCTTGAGCGCGCTTTAGCGGGGAGCACATCGAACGAGAAGTCTACTTTAGCACAACGCTTGCGCACAAGCGCAATGGCTGTTAGCACCTACACCATAAAATGCAGAGGTTGAGTCGTACGTCGCTCGAGAAAGATAATCCAGAACATGGGAAGCACTATCCACCCGCAGAAGAACAACTTCGCATTTCATCGCGAAACAAAGGAGTCCACAACACACACACTATCGCCTCCTGTAATGCCAAACGCATCTCGCACTTTCCAATGGGAGTGAGTGGTACGCCTGCAGCGTCCACATGTCGCGAGGTGGGGCCCCGAGCTGAACCGTGGATCACGCACCACCATAACTGACTTCTGGGGCGGTTTGTGCCTTGTTGCCAAGGCAACCGATGTTTGAGATTGTCAAAGAAATGGCGCTCGCTCCAGCACTAGAAAGTTCAGAGCCGCGCCGGAGCACGTTTTGCCAACGTTGCCGCTCTCCGTAGCCACGCGTCGCCTCCAAGCTGAACTGGTCACATGATTGAAGCGTTTTGTGCACGGGTTCTGTATCGGTTTAATATGACTTTTTCACATCCCGCCGGCAGGAATTACCACCGCCGTAAACTAAGACCTGGCACCAGCGGGGCCACATCTGATACTTGGCGCTTTTTGGATAAACAGTGCGCGGTGCATCAAGGGAACGAGCGCACGACCCTCCCCGTGCGGCTGCGAGTTCGCCGCCGCGGGATGAAAAAGTCATGTGCCACCAGACAACGTGTACACCGCGAAAGGGCAAGGCCAGGCCGCCGCATACATGCGGCCAGGTTTTTCTTGTTCGCTTTTCACAGCCTTGAGCGGAGTGCAGGATTCATGGTGTCAACAAAGCTTGCCCGTAGCAGACGACAGTCTGAGCAGCGCAATAGCGGAAGTACGTTACGCTGCGAGCGCATGCAGCACTGCAGCCATCATGGGAGGGCAAGCTCGCAGCTTCGCGTCAAAAGCGGAGAGTAAGTCGAAAGGAGGAGGAAACTCGGAGCGACGATAATTCGCGGTTTTTGATTTGGGATTTCTCAGCTAATACTCATCGCTTTAACAAAATTCTTGCGGGAGGAGATTGTGTCAAATACATTGCTTTATTTGGGTACATGTACATCCATGCATCGGCGCGGAAGGTATTTCAGGACCCCTTTAAAATCGTTCATTGTCAAAAACCAACGTTGTAAAGAAAATATGCTCCCTGTCATCAAATAGGCAAACTTGTGGCATGAAAATCAGGGCAAGATCACCGCATTATGAATAAGCGCCTCGGCGGCGATCGACAGAGAACATAAGATTGAGAGGCTGCATGAATATGCGAAGTGAGAAGGATGCGTGAGAAGAAAAACAAAATATATTAGAGAAGCAAATAGGCTCTGCCAAATTTTATACCCACGCAAACACTTTATGTATTATATATTGCCACGTATGGCGCTAGGGCATCCATCACAAATTATCTAATTCTGACTGCCCTTCCTTCGTCGGGAACATACATTCTTCAAACACCAATCAGGCTAAAGTAAGGCCATGTCATTGTGCAGGCTCATACCGCCGATTAGCGTTTTCCAGATATCGGACTTCCATTGATTGATCACCTAAAACGGTTGTCCAATAAACGTTTTGTACGGGCATCTGAACCTACGCCATGCAAAGCTTCAACATTATTTAGTTCAAGTGGACACCCACCGCGGTGGCTGAGAGTCTAGGCACTTGATCTGCGAAACCCAAGGAGGCGGGTTCAAACCCGACCGTGGTGGCCGCTTATCAGTCGGAGGCTAAAAGTGACAACACCCATGCGTCAACATGTCTGCTCAGGTTAGCGATCACCAGGTGGTCAAAATTAATCCGGGCATTTCACTACTGCACGCCTCATAGCCCAGGCGTGGTTTCGGCGCGTGAATCCCCACAATGAAATTATAGTGGAGTCAACATTGACCAAAATGAAACGGCGTGTGCAAAACTCCGCCTATACCTCGGAAGTTGGAGTGGCTTATAATCTAGGACAGGGACAAGGCAGTTTTTTTAGCTTTTCTGTCGTTGCGTGCCTGTTTCCACCTCTCTACCAGTGCACGCAGTGATATCACCTGGACAGAACCCTTCACTCTAAACTTTTTTTCCACCCATATACTCCCTAGAGGTTCTTTTTCGCCTGTCCTCTAGTGATCCTCCTTGTAGGAGTTTTTTTACTACATGGAACAGGGAGGTTTTGTTTACCTCCTCAAAACAGGGTGTTTTTAGGTGATAGAAAGGAGGTAGTTAGGGAGTGTTAAGAAATGTTAGGGAGAATTTAAGGAGATCAAAATGGAGTATTTTTACTTCCTCAAGGCGTTTTTAAGTGATGTTTATGGACTTTTTAGGCGGTTGAATAGGAGCCTATTATGGCTCCCTTGGGAAGTACTTATGTTATTTTAGGGGCGTTTTGAGGAGGTTCAAGGGAAGCATTTACTTCTTTTGCATGGAGTTTTACGTTTTGTAGGCCTCGCGAGGGGAGTTTTTAGGAGGTTCAAGGGAAGCATATATTTCTTTTGAATGGAGTTTTGCAAAGTTGGGGCGGTTTTGTAGGCCTTCCGAAAGGAGTTTTTTCAAGGCCACAAGGGAGAGTTTCTAGTTCCCTGCGGGAGTACTGATTTCACACGGTTTTTCTCGGTTTCAGGTTTATTTCAAACGAACTTTCGCATACAAGTTTACATGGTACATGGTGTACACAAGGAGGCTCGAAATAAAAACTTGGGCGACCTCCTATAAGAAAGCAAAAATGGTAAATTGCTAAAAACACGCCAGTTAGGAATGGAAGACAGCAATAGAATGCTAGTTGAACAAACCGTAGAATTAATATTACTACAAGAACTGGAAATACGCGAAAAACAAAGATAGGCGCAAACACAACCACATGGTAAGTGAAATCATTATATAATAATAGCGGGTCGGGAACGCGTCAGTACTTATCAGAACGCATCAGCACTCAGTACAGAAAGTGAAAAAAATGGTTGCAGTGGTTTACAACAACAAAAAAATTTCAGTTGGTGGTGAAATGAGCGATCTGTGTGCTAGTTGAACAAACTGTAGAAACAATATTACTACAAGAACTGGAAATACGCGAAAAACATATAGGCACAAACACAACGGCATGGTAAGTGACATCATTATATAATACTAGAGGATTGAGAACGCGTGAGTACTTATCAGTGCGCATCAGTACTCAGTACACAAAGTGAAAAAAAATGGTTGCAGTGGTTTACAACAACAAAAAAAATTTCAATTGGTGGTGAAATGAGCGAGAGCTGTGTAACGATTTGATATTGAAAGGTAACGAGCATTTTGTAGATGGTAAAGGCACAAGAGATAAATGATGTAGGAGACAGACAGCAATGAGATGGCTATGGATAAATGAGTAATATAAAGAACGAGAAATATGCTGCGGAAAATACCAGTGCGTTTTGATAAAGACACAAATGCGCCAAGAAAAGTGACCCAGTCTGAGGGGTTACTTGCAAGGATATAGAACAGAATGGGTGGTTTTGCGACAGCTTCTTCAGAGTGAGAAGAAAAAGCCATGTAATTCGTGTTTTTCCGATAATTTTGAGTTGATTCATTTGGCACCAGTTGCCAACATTATTTAGATAAATGTTTCAAGTTATATTAGTTTGTTAATATTATTGCTTCACTAAAAGATAGCTGTATTATCAGCATACAGAAGGGCCCATCAAATATCCCCTGTTCAGTAAAAAAAAAGAAAACGTCAGAAACATAATACGAATTCTTTCAACTACTATCCAATGATTACAGGATTGAAAACAAATAAAATATTGGTGAGGGATATTGATGCGATAAAAGTTAATTAGTTCTAAATCCTTCACACGTGGTTTGGTGCTGGCAAGGTCCAAAAAGGCATGTTCCACAAACGTTAGAGCTCTGTGTGCCTTCTTGGGATATTGAATGTTGAAAACCCAGAACGATGCAAACAGACTACACAGTCCTCCCAGTAAAGATGATGCAGTCAAGACACTCTGGCCATCGATGCGGAGGCTAATTTCCCCGTTCGCGGAATGCAGGCAGGGAGTCAAAGGAACATCTACCTGAAAAAGCAAAAAAGAAAAAAAAAATGACCACATGTAAAATTCAAAACAGACACTATGGTTAAATGAACTTAATAATTCGGTACAGTAATAAAATTGTTATGCCAGGTTCCCTGCGAAGATTCAGTACTTAAATTAGGAATGCAAAGGCTTCATAAAACCAAGTGCCAGTACATTAACCATCGTGGCTTTTGCAGCAATAAAAAAGATATTACTTCCGCACAATATACTCGAGCACAACTTTAAATGACAGTGAAGTTAAAATGCAAGTCTCTCTAGGTTGATAGATTAGCTCACGGAGAACACTATTATACCCCTCTTACACCTGGCATTTTTTTTAAATAAGGTTGAAACTAGCAAAAACACGTTTTCACCGGAAGGGCTTAAGTGGCCTGACGCGCACAACTTCTTTCTTGGCTGCCGCTGGATGGTGCTACTCGTCCATACTTGGGGTGGCAGTACCGCTTTCCAAGGGAGCATGCGAGCTACGCATGAGAAAATCGTTCGACGCCAAAACTTGCGGGGCCTCAAAAGGCCAATGTTTTTCTTCAGTGAAGCGTAAATACTGATCACAGAAACATTTTGCTTAGTGGTCTCGAACGGCAAATGACAGGGGAGTTTGGGGAAGCATGAGCGATTTGACCGGAACTGACCAAACTGCTTGGTACGTGGTAATGTTGTATTCAGTTGCTTGTATACTGCTATTAATCACCGCTGCTTCACTTGCTTCCGGTTTATCCTGATGCAAACAGCGACTGCAGTCGTGTTTGCGTCACGTTTGATGAGCAGTTGAACAGCGATTTCTCAGCACTTAAGGCATCTTGGCACTAAATCAATGCTGAAATGGCTATGCGGAGGTCCGACTTCCGTTTGAAATCAACTTGCTGGTTGTCTTCAATGACCCTTTAACAACAAGTTACCCTTATGCCTCATCACTGCAACCGATTGTTCCTCCGTGTGGTGCAAAATGTGTTACTGTGAGTATTTTCTACGTGAAACGAACCGTTTCTGTGATTTGTAGGACTGATTCTGCTATTAATTACTGCAGTGACAACAAGCTATGAAAGAAAATCCCGCCATCTCCACGAAGTGAATGATGATGAGAGGGGCGAATCTAAAATGCTTATCAGCAGACAATGTGACGCATTAAGTGCAAGCTGCTTTCATAGTGTGTGCATTGACATTAGGATATGGCCCCCTGGCAGAATGATGCGCTGCGCGAGATTTTGCCGTACCTAAAAGGACAGGCAACTCATTTTTACGGAGTATAGGATCTGTAAAAGGGTTGAGAGTTGGGCGAGTTGGTAATTACGCATTGCGAAAAATAAACTGCGCGCAAATTAACGAGGACAAGAACACATGAAGACGGCACAAGCGCACACTCGCAACTAGTTTATTATTGCACAATTCAAAGCTTTATATGCCCAAGCGCCCAATTGCCGCGCCCCCAATGCGTCACAGTTCTCGGCGCACTCAGCCGAAAATACCAAAAACCGTAACAAAACCACAAAACGAACTTTGAGGCGCACGAAAGGCGAAAAATCAGCAAAGATAACCGCATCATACATGGATTAAGACCCCCCTCCCACCCCCAACACGCATTCCCAGAAGCACCGAAATAGCGCTCAATGTGCGTCTAAATATGCGACTTCTCGATTAAGCAGGGCGATAGAGGGATGACTGATACATTCGGAACCAGCTTTTCTGATGTGGCTGGCTTCTACAATTTCTCGCGTTCGCTGGTTCTTATGTCGCAAAAGGATGGCTGTGCGCTCAAACACAGGGACACAATCAGGTCTGCATGCGCGGCAATGAGAAGATAAGTGGCTCAGGTCACGTTGAAAAATGAAAAAAAAAATACGGTACTTTTAGACGTCGTACGCTCGAGTTTGTGACAACGTACCCGTGTGCGGCTCTGTCCTGAAGTTCGGAGAAATGCAGGCGGGTTGTGTTATATTTCTCGTCTTGCATTACGCTTTCTTTTATATATTAGCGCCCTCTTTCCCGATCTCTCTACCTTCCTTCCCGCTTCCGTCTGACTGCGCTGATTTTCGCCAGCACGAAGTAACCGTCACGTTGCTTTGAAACGACGCCGCGCGCGACAAACGATTTTATCTCGAATGCCCTGTTACAAACCGGCCTACAAAAGAATGCGAACGCATACCCCAAAACCCACAAACAAGTAAAATAATACGAGTGTGCGCTTTTTTCTTTGCCCGTGCGTGTACGAGCTGTGAGCGGCACGGGTACCCGGGTACTTCGCTGTTAACCCTATCCAAACGTTTGACAAACGCATCGACTGATGAAAGACCACTTACCAGCGAGCTGTCCACACCTGTCGCCGTATCCAAATGCTGTTAGCGGCCGTTCCTCGTGTGACAGGGGCACATGAAAATCTTTCCACCAAATGGCACTACTAGTCCTTCACAAATAAGAAAAAACGACGGCCCAAGGCGAGGCTTGAAGCTCCGGCCGCGCCGAGTCACCGGCCGCGCTGCGTTGATAGCACAGAGGTTGTTTACATCCGGGCAGCCAGTCGTGCCGCCAGGGCAAGTTGAGTCGCTGCAGTCGGGTGCGTTGGCGCGCTGGCACGAGAATTTAAATCGTCTATGTATGCGCAAGCAAGCGAAGCAGATGAACATTGCAATTGTTTGCAACGGCGAGAACTGCCTCTTCGTTAGCAGCAGAGTTTGACAACACCTATCGCCAAAATAAACAGATTGAGACAACACGGCCGCGCTCTCTGCCTGTGATCGCGCTGGTTGAAGCATCTATACGGGTATACGTACGGTATTGGTTTTGTAGCTGCGTGCAACCGTCGCGTCCTGCTCACTCGTTCTAATTAGCATTAGGCCACGGTTGAAGTGCTGGTGCACGGAGACAACAGAAGACTAACATGGCGACCGCCCGCTTGAGATGATTACCTCAGTTAGGGCGTTTATTGTGGACGTGGTAGTATACAAGGAACGGAACGCCATCTCACAAATGGTGTTAAGTCGTTCTAAATCCTCCTTTTGCTACCCGGATGGGCAACGGTACTACCATGGAGGTTCGTCCACTTCTTAGATCATGCCTAGGGAGTACATTTTTTGCTATAGGTACTTTTCAGGGCACATTACTTGATTAAAAATCCATTTCCGGCTAGTTTGCGTTTACAGTGTTGTACATTTATTGCGCCGTGTTAGTTGCACAGGTGAGGGCTTGTGAAAGCATGAGGGACGTGTGAAAATCTTCGCGTCAGTGTGTGTTCTTGGCTCACAGAACTCCGTCGGTCCACCATCAGTGCAGCGGCCAATAGAGACAGAACGACAGAGTTAGGAGGTTGCGGAGAGGAAGCTGCTTTTGAATCGGTGCTGACGCAGCCACGGTGTCGTTAAGTCGAGGTGGGGTGCGGCGCCTGCCTCTGCGGCGTTTTTACGGGTCACTTGGCTAGCGCCGCCACTTGCAGGAGTGCGCACTCAGTGCAGGGTGGCCATGTAGAAGCCAGATCAAGAGGTGCGCATTGGTTAGAGGCAGGCTGGTGAACTGATCAAGCATAGCTAAAGATTTACCGACAGATCTTGAAATAATGTCTGAGTCGGGAGCAAGATGCTCGAGGAGCGGCTATGATTGTGCCTGCTATAGCGTCATTACCAGAGCGCAGCACGCACGTTTTAGCTGACCGTTTTTGACGCAGGGATCCGTATCGCGCCGGGGTATTCGTTGCTCCCGGGTTTCGTGACGGCAAAGTCCCGCTTTTCTTCTCGTTACAAGCACAACCGGAGCGTCAGCAGCCGAAAGGCTTTTAGCTAAGCGATAACCGTATCTCCCTCGACGGGGAATGATTCGCGTGACTGGTCGTTTCGCGTGCGCCTGTAAACCAAAACTTCAACCTAAAGGAACGGGTTACATAAAAAGGTTTGTATTTGGTCGCCCAAACTGTTGAAAGTGATTTTTAAACAAAATACGTTCGAATTGATGAATTTAATCTTGGCCTCATTTAACCTTTTTTTTTCCGTATTAGTGCGCACTTTAATGTAGTCACTATTGTTTTGTTCCGGAAATGGTATAATTGGGGTTTAGTAATTCTGGGACAGAAATAAACAAGCCTTTCTTTCGATAAACTTTGGAATAGCCAAGCCAAGGCAGTGTATTGGGCGGAGGAGTGTTCAGATCGGCATTGGGGGGGCAGATGCTGGACAGGATAGAAGTAATCAGCCCCGCGCTTCTGCCGACGTTTTTCGCTTCCGTTCTAAAGATCTTTGAGGTGTGTGGCACGATTGCCTATTCGGTAGCGCTTTGGCGGCTTCGTCGGTCGTGTTTCAATACTGAAGAAACGAAGTTCGCCTGAGCGATGTACAGAACGTACATGAATGTCAAACCACGTAAAAACGATGGCCGTATTTGATGACTAAATCACGTGGTTATCTAGAATGATGCTCGGAACTAAAAGGGTTTGCTTATGATTGTATGAAAAACCATAAAGCGTGTTTTTATGGCCTTTATGTGCAGCGCATTACGTTACATCATGACACAATGTTTACCATGTCGTCGTTAAGTCGCGTCGTTAAGTTGTTGAAGATTCTTATCAACGGCAAATATAGTCCGTGTCATCAGCGTATAGAATGCAAACAGAATTGTTATGACAACTAGGTTAAGTCATTATTAATCTACAAAACAAAGACAAGTGGCCCTAAAATGAATCGCTGCGGAACACTTTGAATTAATAATAGTTATTGGCTGTGATACGACATCGGGCAAATTGAACAACCTGTGTGCGGTCACACAGATGAACTTTTCAGAAGGCATTAGAGCCGGTTCCACATATACCAAATGATTCTAATTTCCACAAAAAGTATAGTGGTGAGTAATTGAATCAAATGCCTTAGCAAAATCGATAAATATTACGCTGCAGCCCAGCAACCGTTGTTCAATAAAAGTTTTAATATGATCAGTGAATTTTATTTGCGCTTAGCTACCGTAGAAAAACTGGGCCGGCAAACCAAATTGCCGTGGTTGTGATAAGGTTAAACTTTTCTAAGTACTTAGTGAGGCGGTCAGCAAGAAGTTTCTTGATTAGTTTACTTAAGAATGGCGAGGATCGTTATCGGGCGGTAGTTGCCCAACGCATTTCGTTCTCCTTTTTTGAAAAATAGCACAACTTTTCCAAGTTTACGTCTGGAGGGGAAAATGCTTGGGGTAACTATGCTTTTTATAAGAGTAGCCAGAACACCGGGAAGCTCACCAGCGACCAGATATATGGTTTGATGATGTAACCGAAAGCTCACGAGCGACCTGATATACGGCTTGATTGATGTGAAGTCTAAAAGATTAAGGAGAGAGCATTCCAACAATGTTCCCAAGCAAAAGTCCAAAACACTAACTAAGTAAAACACCAAAATAACAGCGCTTCCCTCACGAGCGGAGACGCCAACCACTCCAGAATAATTTGAACCTTCGGAAATAAGGGCCACGAGCAAGGTGACGATTGTACTCTTTTCTGGTGGACATCTCACTCGCGGGTAAACGGGTTGAAGTGACGAGGGCTAGAAGGAGAGAGAGAGAGAGATAGAGAGAGGGAGAATAAACGTTTATTGTTAGCAAAAGAGTGGCGATGAAGCTATTTTAGCTCAGTCGGATTTTAATCACAGGTTCCCATATGCTTCCGGGCCTCCTGGCAGTGGATCAGCCGAGAGGGCGGAGCCGGACAGCAAGATGATCGCTTAGTGGCTTACAGGTCGCGCTGCTGTCGTCTGCTACCCCGCTATTGCTTACGGAGCCTCCTGGCCCCTGTGGAGGAGAGAGAGAACAACTCTTCAGAGCATCGGTGAAGTTCTTTAACTCGTACTTTCCAGTTATTTGCGAGGTTCAGTGCAGGCTTCTCGATAAGTATTCAAAATGGGCTGGACAGAAAGATCTCCCATCCCCTACACGCTCGTCCTCTATTTCTTCTGCTGTATCAGATGAATGCTTTTTTTTCTCTGCCCAACGCTTCCATATTTCTGACCGCCACAAACGTCTTATTAGAAGTTTGGGGAGATTTTGAAGGCAAGTTTGTGTGAATTTTTTCTTCAGGACTTACCATTCTTCACAAATTGGCCTTCGAGGTCTGCGTGAAGAAGGTGCATATTCGCAGCATGCGTGTTTATTGACATACAAATCTCGGAAGTTTAATGTGGCTACGCCACCGCGACACGCCGCAGACCACATTGTCCAGAGTACTCGAAGGCGGCTTTTATACCCCGAATTTCTATTATAACCTTCCACGCATAACGAACAAATCCTGGCCTACTCTGTATGGCGTGCTATTTATTGAAGAAAATTACTTTAGTCTCTTGTCCTGGACTCGACCACTAACCAACTAGATTTCACTGTTAGAAAAGTTTTCCTTCCTCCTCCGGCTCCCCCTCATCGTCCTCCTCCCCCTCTTCCTCATGGGTGCTTTTACTTGCATGTATATTGAAAACTATGGCGCTAGGAAATTACCGAAATATCCTTGGGGTGCGATCGCAGTGATACGCCACCGCGATCGCGGTTGTCCAGAGTACTCGAAGTGGCTTTTGTGCTCCGAACTTGTATTGCAACCATCGTTATCATAACGAACTGACTCTCAACCCAAACATTATGACATGATTACGGTGGTAAAGGCTTTATACAATCGGCTAACGCGTAATTAGAGTATACTGTATCTGTCGATATATTTCAACCTATCCAGATCCTGTTCTTCCTATGAATTGAATAAAATTTCTCTTACTCTCTTGGATAATTTACTTTACTATTAAATAAAGGCTTCCTCTTGATGACGGCGCGGAAGAAACTGAAATATCTTCGTCTGTATTTTTACTGTTCTCTCAATAGGCTGTAATGTATTGATGATTTCTGCATATTTTGATGCAGTGACAACATTTTGGGTGCATCCACGATTAAATTTCTGTTATGTTTCCTCTGTGCCCCGTTGATGTTTAAGTCTTACAGGGCCTGTCGATGCACTCCGCACAGTGAAATGGGCGACGCCGGCAATATCCGCAGCGGAATGCCCAAATGGATTGAGGAATTTGATAAAAAGATACGCACACGTAGAATCTGGTGCGGACAAGTATCAAAAGTCAACCGATGAGTCGCGGGTTCGATTCCCGGCCGCGGCGGCCGCTTTTCTGATGGAGGCGAAAAGCAAAAATGCCCGTGTGAACGAGATTTCGGCGCACGTTAAAGATCCCCAGGTTCAAAATTAATCCGGAGCCCTCCACTATGGGGCCTCATCGTTTCCGGCGCTTGTCAGGATGCAAAGAAACAGCAGGAGAGCGAGACCGAGTGAAGCAGACGACAAATTTGCGACGCCGGAGGCACGCTTCGCTGAGATCTGATGGAATAGAGAAGAATTTGGGAGACTTGAGTTTTTTGCATTCTCCGTGGTCGTTTCTGGATGCCTGGTTTTGATATAGGCGGAATTCTTTTGCGTTCTAATTGGGAACATGCGGTTAGGAGTTGGGTTGTGGGAAAGATGCTTTGTATCTCATTATATTGATTGCTCTTCCCTGGGTAATTTAGGGTGACGTTATTTGTTCAATTGTGGTTTTTGGGTGCATCATTTCGCATGTTTCCTCTGTGCCCCGGAGGTTTAAGTCTTGGGCCTGTCGATGGTGAAATTATTGCCCTGGATTAGGAATTTGCAGGGACCAAATGAGTACAATTCCTGTTTGCGGGGGTTTCCCGCTTGTCAGGATTTTGGCGGCCTCCTTCCATCCTGCTTCAGGATTTCTTCGACAATTGTGGCTGTACCAGGTTAGCGCCAGTGCCGGCTTGGTAGATAGCAGAGTGGAATTGGACGCGTTGGTCCTGGTTTGGCATACGCGTTTAATTAGATATTTATACCCATCAACCACACGTCACTCTGCCCCTTCCTGTTGTGTCACTGACTTGGTTCCTGTTACTTGCATGTTTCGTGTTTTTGGATACACGTGCGACAACGCTCACTTGTTTTACCAAATCCACCTGAAGACAATTTAGGTAGAAATTCCTTCAACTATTATGAACACAGAAATTCTTCAAAATATTATTTCTTCAGAAACATGGTTCTGGATCTGATGTGTAAGGTCCGTATATTCATGGAGTCACTTGAGGTTATCCATGGGTCCATGAGTGAAATGTTATTGAATTAAATACTGGTCAGCCTAAATTTAACTGAGGACGCAGACAAAGACGAAAGACCAAGCACAAGGGCTGTGCTTCGTCTTTCGTCTTTGTCTGCGTCCTCAGTTCAATTTTGGCCGACCAGTATTTAATGAATTATGATCCAACTAGCTCAGATTTTGCCTATTTTTATTGAAGCCGGGCAATTTGACGTGTTCTTTGCAGAACAGAGAATGGAAGCCATAAGGTAGGCGCATGAAAAAACTGGGCTTGTTTTTTTTACAAAGCCAGCCAGGAGCGTAGTGAGCTTTTGAAGCAAGGAGAGCCCCGTAGGGAGAGACGAGGGAACGCCTTTCTTTGCTCTCAAAGCGGCGGAGTGCCGCGTACTTTTACGATGTGTTCGTAAGCAGCAGCTTATGTTGTCAGTCATTTTACCATCTGTTTTCATTCATCCTTGTCTTCGTCGTTACACCGATGGTTCATTCTACGTGGGGCCGATCATAAAACATACACCTTGAGGCTGCAAGTAATAACGACCACCGGGGGAATGACTATACCTGCTTCGGCAGTGGTTTTTTGCGTTTTTCAGCGATGAATAAACATAAAAAAGCCTATGATCCAAAACGTGCGTGCTTAGGAGCGTGCGAGCGTGCTATTGCTGCTGAGAATACGTAGATAGATCGGCGCGGACACGTGGGAGAGTTTTACTGCCAGCGTTTTCGACAGCTTGTAACCACAAATATTTGTTAGGGGAGAAGTTTTAAAGTACCAGGTAGCATTTTATACATCGTTCGCGTCCTCCTATCTGGTCGTTATGCCAGAGTTTCATAAGAGACAACTTACTTTACAGGTCGGTTTTCTTTTTTTAACCTTTTTGACAGCCTTCAAAATTTTTCGCCGCGTTGATCAGGAGTATATTCGGGCCCATGAAAAGCGTAGGATTTCAGTGTTTGATTGGAAATCATTTTGTTTAGCTGGTTGGTTGTGTCATGTAGAGCGAAATGATAGCAAAGGGCTTATCTTACAAAAGAGCCATCTAGAGAGAAACTTTCGTAGACTGGAACGGCTACCACTCACTCCTCGCTTTCAGAATTTCTATGTATTAAACTCTTATTGCTGAGAGAACGTTCAATCCCATCATATATTTTTTTACTTTCAAAACTAACTTTAACCGGCTTCACAGAGGCTTCCAACAACGCACGGTGGCAGTTTTCCCGGGACAACAGCTATCGATCTCACTTTAGGTACAGAACCTCCCGATTTCACAGACGCTGGATGCCTTGAAGCGTGTTTACAAACACAACAGTTTACAATGTTCATAACAAAACAGTAGTATGTAAAATACCGTAGTAATATACTTTCAGTGTTTAAAATCAAAGAACAAAGGCAAAAGTATGTTCTCATTGATACAGAGGACATTCTGGTACAGCGGGATAAATTGAAAGTGATTTGCGAAAACATTGATGTAAATGCAAATGCTCAGCGGCACCGCAGCATGACTCAAGGGGAGAGAACAATTCACTCTAGAAGCAAAAGTGTGCATTCGCACTAGTCCACCCACTGAGTCTAACAATCAACAATAATTATTGTGCTATGGAATTTCACGCGGATAGCCCTATCTCCTTACCAACGTGTGCTTAGAATACGTGCTTCTCTAGATTTCTTAAAAAGCATTGCGAATACACTTCACAAAGAGAGCATGGACTCTTGGAGGAGATAAGAAAAAGTAGCATGTATTTACTTATTTCAAAAAACAGAGGCTCCTACTTTTGCGATCAATGCTCCATTCTTCAGTACGGTTCTCCTTGCACTATCTGTGATTGCAGAACAATAAATGGCGCGCTCCTAATTGTACGCGTTACAAATCACTACGTGATCTGTAAGGTTGTTTTTGACGCCAATTTGGAAATAGAAAAGCGGAGGTTCAAAAAAGGTGCAGGTGTTATCTACGTTTGCGGCTTAGATGCAAGTCGTGATAGCGTCACGTCGACTCTCAGGGACCGTTTTCAAATGCCGTTGCTGTATTTACGATCAATGCTTCACAAACACTGAAGACCAGCAAAGA
Source organism: Haemaphysalis longicornis (assembly GCA_013339765.2). NCBI lineage: Eukaryota > Metazoa > Arthropoda > Arachnida > Ixodida > Ixodidae > Haemaphysalis > Haemaphysalis longicornis. The sequence continues at coordinate 156,848,458 of CM023449.1, read as the reverse complement.
GAGAAAGACCAGAAGCGGGGATCAGTGTCAATGTTTCAACGTGCTTATTCTGTGATGTCTAAGCGAGACTGACCATTTTGTTGCGAAGAGAGAAAGAGTGATCATCTTTATTACAGAAGAAATAGTTGGGGTATGGGAAAAGGGGGTGAAGATATTGTGCGGAGCTCATGGGTGGAACCTATAGTATAGGGCACCGGATGCAACAGTTCCTTCTCTTCAAATCTTCTAATCTAAGCTCGCCCTAATCTTCAGGTCACGACCTCGTCAAACATACCTCCCATGTCTCGATACCAGTGGACGATGTAATGTCTGAGTTATTCTCCCTTGAGCTTACCATTGGACATGACCAGCTTGCATAGATGAGGGTGGACGTTTCCCCAGTTTTAGCACATTGTTAAATTTCTGTGATATGCCCACCGAACGTATTAGCCCCGACAGATTTGGAGATACTTCTATTGGTTTATTCAAAGCAGAAATTGCGATTCTTCGCCATTGAGACTGCCTTTTAGCAACGGAAAAACTGGTCTCATATTTTGAATCTTTCGGCAACTGAGTTTGATTCTGCCATATCGTCTGGTTTTGTGTAGGTTTTGATACGGATTGTTGCTAGAGGAGAGGTTTTATGTGAAGTCGCTGGATCGGTGATATGTCTATCACGGTTTTTAGTCGTTTCTTTTCAAGAAAGGTGCCGGTCTTTCCTACGATGGATCGTCCCAATTTTGTTTTCCCAGCTGCTTGGTGCGAGTATAGTGGTTTGTCTGATTCTCTCAAACGTGTTATAAAGACTGAAATCGAGAACCTATTCATTGGTATCATCAACATCCTATTTAAGCCCACTACAGGGGCCTCACCGATTGACATATGACTCCCTGCATTTCCGCAAAAATACGAAATTTGCAGAAGTACACCCTTAATAGAACTAAGGGATAAATTGTCGTGCAAATTTTTGAAAAAAAAAACCAAACTAGAAAAACTGAAAAAGCAAAATTTGGACATCAATTATCTCACAAAACCAAAACTATGCATCCTATGTAGCTCCACCAAAAAACGTAGAATAAAATAAAAACTCCGCAAAAAACCTTCAAAATACGAAAAAAATATCGAAATTGAAGAAACGTTCAATGCCCTGGATTTTTATAACAATGCCGATTTTGCGAAAGTAACTCATTAGTAACTCATTAGTAACGCGAAAGTAACTCACTAATGTCAGGGTAGCAGCAGAACGACATCTGTGTAATGCAACACGCCGTTTGTCTCTTCAGGGAGATTGTTGCCAGGGAAAAATGTTGCATATGAAATTGTAGAAAGGTTCTCATGTTTAAGAAAACGCGCATTTGGTTCAATTATTTTTTCTTTCACTCAGCACTCAACACCTCGAAGAATCCCGTAGAATATGAGGTGATCTGCTACAAGGGGGCACTAAATTCACTTCAGACTTCCAAGGTATTCTCACGTGTGTAAAATGCTCTTCGACACTGGAGGACATACGTGTGCGAGCGAATTTTCTACTCGCTCAAAAGAATATCTGCACGGCAGTTTCCCGAACTAAAAAATTTGAGATAATAATAAGACTGCCCTTGGTTGCCGCTAATATGATTTCGCTCCAGTCAGTTATTCTTGATTATTAATATATCCGAAGAAAATCAGCTGGTTAAATTATAACAGTTGGCATTATAGAAGGCGGCCTCATCGGAAAGGTTAAAGAGGCCGTTATTTATATTTTCGTGAACTGCAGTTCAGCCTGGCGATGCACAATGTTCGCCTGAACAAGATTAATCCCAACGCGATCATTAGCATTGCGAATAGCGTTTGCAAATAAGTTAACTATTTTGAAAAACCAAAGCGGTTAAAAATAGTAATTTTGCTCCCTCGAACTCAGAATACTTCAGCAAGTCTATTTTCTATTAAGGTATAACTTGCCGCAACAGCTGTATGTACAACAAAGCCATGGTGGAAAATGTCCTTCAGACGTGGCGTAAACTAAATTAAAGACATTAGGAAGCAGCTTCTCCACTTTTGCGCCGATAGAATGTGTGCATGTGTAATTGTCCAAACTTTGCAGACTCTTAGCCTGCTCACCCGTGCATAAATTGCGAAAAAGATACAGATAACAGAAAATTTCTGCGGAAAAACACTAGTTCCCGCAATTTTGCTAAATCCAGCAGATCACACATATTCGTTCGCGTGTGTCAGAGCCAAACTCAGCTTCTTCGCCTATAAAAAAAGTTACGAATAAAAATAACCTAGATTTATTGTTCCGTCAAATACATGTTCACCATTTCTTTTCATTTGTTTTCAAATCGACAATGCGCACTGCTGGAGGAAATTGGTGTGACAGATAACACGACTACTGCGACGCGGAAGACCAGATTGACGAAAGACCGAAATAAACTTGGTTTGACCCTGAAAACAGTGCTCTATGGTGGTATTTCGTTCGCTAGCGTAGCGGAGGGAATCGCAGCTGTTGTACACCTTGAGCGCGAGCAATGCAGTGTAAGATAGGTTTGGAGGGGAGTACGCTGAAATGACGCCTCAATTTGGGGCGCCTGCTTAACCTCCACCATCCTTTATTTTGCATAGACTACTGAGGCCTATGTGTTTCGAACAATGTACTGCCCTTAGAATAATCATCCTGTTTATTTATAATCCGTTTCCAGCAAAATATGGAGAAGTCTAAATATCTAAAAACAAAAGAATTTCTTTATAAATAATTTGCCCTAGACTTTCTTCGGTGTTATCAGATACAGCTAAACCTGTATATAATACAGTTGACAAAATTCGCAAGTTTTCGTTACGTGCAGGTATTTGTAACATGCAGGTTCTGAGTTGAGGCCCGCGTGAATGAGGCAGAATTGAAAACAAAATGCTAGACATCAGTGAAAGGAAACTCAGCCCTCAAGGATTTACTTCCCAGTAACAAACTGCTTGCTTTGCGCCTGCTTCTTCCCCAAAGGCTAAGGGGCTGCACGGCCACCCAAAGAAGCAAAGTCTCTCACCCACATATTCATTAGCCCAACCTAAGTATCAAGTTTGCCTCTGGCATTTTTCGGGTGCTTATAATACGTTTAACAAAATGGTGCTGAAAGGGCGTCTTATATGGGAAGTATATGCTCTTTAATGCATTGCAAATTTTTGAGAGGGTACTGGCTGGGATACCTTTGCTGAGTTGGCCGAGATGGCCTTTAGAACTGCGAGCTTGTCGTGAAGAAAAAACTTTTTTTTTCTTTTCTGTCTACAGAACTCATCAACGACGAACCGAGAAAACGGAGAGGAGTGGAGACGCGCGACTATACACCACCTGGCATGCCTAGCACCACGCGACACCAACGCTCACACGTGGGAACTCACGGTAGCGTGATGTGCGGTCAAAATTTCTTATATCAATGTTAACCGATGCAACGCCTTCCTTACGTAGAGGTCGCCAACACACGGGCTTCAGTGGGGTTGGCAATGGGAATCGAAAACATTCGTAAAATTCTGGAATTTTTTTTACATGGAGGCTTGTTACATTCAAGTTTGACTGTAACTCGTTCAATCGTAGGTTTGATAACATGGACTATTCGCTTGCGAACCGCAATGTTCGCTTGGTGGTCGTTGTGGCCTGAGATTGATGCAATTATGACTCCTACACCAGAAAGCTCCGTGTAGAGGGTTTTGACAACGCTGTCTTCACTAGGTAACTGATAGAAGAAGTGCTAGAATGATTGTTTGTGTACGCCCTAAGCATTGTAGGCTTATAAACTTCACTGAAGGAATCCAGTGGTAAAAAGGTATTGTGCATAAGGAAACCGTGATAAGACTACCTTATTGTTTTATTTTTTGTTGTGCTTGTGGTTCTACGATATCTCGTTGAGTCCTCAGGGAGTAATTTTTCAAAATATTGTGGTTCACTGTTCCACGCCAAACGAAGAACCTCTTTATGGATCATCTATTTTTTTTATCATGTTCACTTTATTCGGTGTAGGAATTCAAAGTTTCATCGTCTAACCATGCGAAGTGGCGCGCTCTGCTGCTCAGGGATACAGATAGATTTTTAACACATGAAAATGTCTAACGTGTGCCGAAATCTTAACACGTCTTCGTTTTCGCTTTTCGTCTCCATCTGAAAGCATCCACCACGGGCGAAATTTAATCCCAGTTCTTAGGCTTAGCAGCATAACCTCTTGGCCACTGAGTCATCACGGCGGTTGTTCGGTCGAGAACTACTGCGCGATGTGAATAATCGAGCATAAAGACTCCCCATGAAATCGCCAAAGACGTGATGCCCGGTAAGACGCACAAGTTCAGCGCAATAGGATGCCTTAAGTGAGCCCTCGTCGTCCACAGCCAAAGAGTAAAGTCAGAATGAGGTGACGCGAGTGTGTGGCAAAACCATGTGGTTAAACAGTTTCATCTCCAGTAATTGCGAATTTGTTCCGGCGATGCTTTTTTTGAGGAAATAGTGCTGTGCGTCTTCCGAGCATAACTGAGCATTCCATCATTGCAGTAGCCGTGTGGCTAGTAAGATGGAAAAATTCTTTAAGTTCGCAGCCCACCAACAGCAGCAGTAACGGTAAAGTCAAAATGGCGCTTTGGTAAAAAAATTACACGATCTTCCCGTAGGGGAACCCTGAGTAGTATGCGAAGCAGCCATGGGGTTGACTGAAGTTCCCATTAGTTTTCAGTTCGTCGTTTCCGTTGACGTTCAGCTTCGCGTGCCTTCGTTGTATCAGTAGCTTCTTGACGTAGTTTGAATGAGTGAACGACATAAGGCGCGTTCGTAGCACATGCTCCCGTCTCGGTTTGTAGCGCAGTGGGAAAAGCGCCACGTACCTCCCGCTGCGGCCAGAGAGAGTCGTGGGATCGAAACCGGGCGCCGCCTAACTATTTCTCTTTATAGTGGACTGCGCTCACGTCAGCCCAAACGCTGACGGGGCTGAACAGACGCGCATGCGCAGTAGAGTGCGGACGGCGGACAACGACAACGACAAGGAGGGAGGGAGGGACACAGTCCCGAGCAAGAGATGCTTCGCATCTAAAAGCGCTAATATGCCATATTTGTGGCGACGTTCGGGAAGAGTGTAGAGAGCAGTTCACAAATTCCCTTCCGTTTCGTGAGGCGATCATTAGCGCGTTGACCGCAGAGTAAATTGTCCACAGCTATTCTTTGACATCAGTAACGTGATTCCTGTGATCATCAGGTACAGCCGCACTAGCGCCCACAATAACTCCCTATTTCTTAGAGAAGCTCCTTTAAACACAGTAAAAAATAAGGTTGAAAAGAAAAATTCGTACATGGAACTCTTAGAAGGATTCGAACCAGGGTGCTTAGGAAAGCGAGGCGAGCACCGAACGGCTGAACCAGAGCAGTTGTGTTCTTCTCGCGTTCGTAACTTGGAAATGATGAATTTGTTGTTGTCTTCGACTTATAAACGAGTGTTAGACGAACATACTGCAGCCTAAAGGAGCAATACTAGAGTATCATTAAAAATCAAATCAGCTTCCTAATACTACCTGCAAAAATAGCTGTTAAGAGGCTAGCAAACTACTTTTTCTATAATGGCGCTAACAACGGTGATCGGGCAAGTCCCTCCACCTCAGTCAAAAAGAGAGGAAGAAGTGTGGACAGAATATTAAGAAAAATTACGTTGTGTCAGTCCTTCACTTTTATGTCACGGCGACAGGCCGGTTTCCATGCTATTCAGTTGAGTGTTCACATTTATTTTTTCTTTCTGATTGAACTTTCGCATTCTAAAGCATGCTTTCTGTTATTTACTTTCTAATTTTGGCATCTAGAATTACATAGGCCACATCCTGATCAAGTACACATCGCTTCTGGGCCAATCCCCCGTGTAGGTTCTGGGCCAATCCCCCGTGTAGGTATATCCCATGCGAAAGGGAAACCAACCAGCCAAGTAGAGGACAGAGTTGCATCATTGGACACCTGAGGTGAAAGCTGATAGAAAAAAGGTAATGCCACTTCAAGCACCACCTTATAATTGTATTTGAAATTGACGGGCTGCATTCCACGCGACATCTTTTTCGGAGGGAAATTGGTGTATTGTGTGCGGAGATAAACTACTCCTTCATTTACATTGACAGTAGCTGAGAAACGGGGCCACCTGTGACATGGCGGTGCTGAAGAGGATGGCGACTGAGGGGACGCAACTAAGAAAGCCAAAGCAATCCCCAACGTAGCCTCAAGTAAGGTAAAATTTTACTGAGCAGAAAGATAACTGAGATCAGAATAGCCGAAACCGCGGGATAGGAGAACGAGGAAATACGATGGCGAAGTAGCTGGATGTAGCGTTGACTACGAGATGTCCGACATGACCGCAGCTGGGAAGCAATTGCGATCGTACGGCTCTACTGCAACAGATGCATGCAAGATGCATGTATAAGGTAACTATAAAATTCTACGACATATCTACTATGCTACGTGGTGGTGCACACATACAATTTCAGCATGTTGGTTGGAGTAACGTGTGCGTAATGCACGGCTGGCTTGGAAAATCTACGCTAAAATGGCCCCATCGACCTTAGCGGAAACATGTCATAGCCAGACACCGGCACAGACTGACCTAACATTAGCTCCATACCGCGCTCACTTGAAAGGCTGTCGTGAAGGGATGAATTATCGATTGCAAATTTGCGCAAACGAAGAAGGCGAGACTATTGGTATTGTTGCCTCTGAACGCGGCCTTGCCTTGAAATACCACGATTTTGGGTTTTGCTAGTGTTAATGGTTCCTTTAAAAAGATGTTCATAGAGTTGAGACACAGCGACTGTGCACCTGGTCATTTATTTTTACGCTTGCGGCTTTAACGAAAGCCAGGTGAATATGATGAGGGTCTCAATCAGTTTTCTCGTTATACCTTTCGAGGTGCAAGCGTCAGTAGCCGGGAATGCTTTGTGATCTTGGAGTGTACTGACGCCGTGTATGGGAAGAGTAGGGAGGAAGACGTCTAATATACAGTAATCCATTATTAACTCGAAGTATAATCCGCTGAAAATTTTGAGATAAGCGGAGTTTTATGTTAAGTGAAATGCCTGAAGTTTGTGGCAAGGTCACTGATATAAGGGCTATGGCAGGGAACAAAACCTCCATTGAAATGAGAAGCTTTAAATTAATGCAAAATATTTCGCAGCAAAATGTAATTTTTATTATTGCAGAAGAACTGCTTGATTCTCGCCTCTTTGGCGTTCGCATCTGGGCCAAGAAGAGCTTGCTCGAGCATTGGAGCAATTGTTCATCGCCGCCGCTGCATTGTACCTTTTGACGGAGCAGACGCAGCATGTTTCTTTTTTGTGCCGTTGTAGACACTTCTCGAAGCTCTTCGTCGCCCACATGATCAGCTGCATCGTCCCCAGCTATCTAAATGAGGTAGCTGATGGGCAGCGTTCCGGTAACGGGGACATCTGCCTTGTAGAACGTGTACTCCTCGTAAATTTGGCATCCACGACCGCCTTCGGCGCGTAATGGGAACAAAGTGTTCAAATGGAGAGCTTATCAGCTGCATGTAGCGGAGTTTGCGTTGTGTTCACTCTGTCAACATTTCGAGTTATGCGTGGTCACGAAAAAACGTTCAGAGATAAAGGGGTAAAATACGTAGTGCCAAGGCGAGGCTGAAGCATGGCGAGAAAATGTTTCGACTTAACCAATATGCCGCGATATCCAAGGTCGATTTAATTAAGGAACTACTGTATACTACGCTATTTTTACGGTCTTCAACCCACGCCGTATAAAACAGAGATTACAAAATAACGGTGGTTCTCATGGTCCTTATTTGTACAAAGGCATAACATTGCGTAGGTCGTAATATTCAGAAAGCATTTAGAGCACAATAACCTAAAATTTTCTCTGGCGTTGGCATGACGCAAGGACTGTCAAATTACTACCCACACCGCCAACAGAATGAAAGCAGAATACATAAAACTTGGTTATCTGGAAGTAGGAATTGGGTCTTCACAACCAAATGAATCATCTGCACCATCGCCGAGCTTCGGCTACAGCTACCGAAAGGTGGAACTAGTGAATGCACTGGGGCCTTCGATGTTGAAAATGTGCTATAACCTGCATTGAGCCCTGTGGGAATAATTAAGAATGCTAGTGCCAGAAGTATTAAAGCACGCTTAAACTAATTATAAGTCTGTAGGGCCTACAAGCAAAAGAGGAAAAGTCTCCTCCATGAATACGTGGCCTTACCTTAAACGACAAGATAAAAAAAGAGAAAATAAAACGACAAAAATTGGGAAAAAACCATATCGATGCTAATGATAGGACATGATCAAACCACTGGTGCCTGCACAAGTGTTTTCAGCCGTGATATTCACGAGAGTTACAAAAGCGTTGTTCACGATAAAGAGCGTAATGTAAGGCTAGCAGGGACGATTGGCCAAGACTTCCAGTCACAGTTACGTAGATTAGAAGGGCACGACGCGAAGGAAAATGATCGTAAGGGTGGTAATAGGAGGACACCATCCAACATGCAGAAATCCACACGAGTCATCTGAACGTCTAACGTATTAAAGTACAGGTACCCAGACAGCGTACGTGTCCTGCTTACATGAAGATTGCACCAAGATTGTCACAATCTCGCAGTCAGAGCTACACTGAAAAGAAAACTAGGGTACCGGAAAAGTTCAAATGACGGCAATATTAAGACGACGACGTCACCTCCGCATACTTTTCTGTTTAACTGAGCTTTATCTACTGCGATGGACACTGAAGTGTTTACTCTAGCGCCAGCTGAGATGGGGACACCGACCTGAAGCACGCCACACAAGAAGGTGCACGGGAGCACAAAAATGCCGCCCTTCAAGCAAAATCACTGGCACTCACTACTGTTAAAACCATCACCAACCGTCAACACAGCAAAAGTTACGATGCGAAGATTACACGCTAGATATACATCACCTCCTTACGAAATCATCGTCACCGTTCGACACAGCGATTCGATGAGCTTAAATTAAAACAGAGATCTGTCGCAATACCACACGTGGACCGCCTTAAGTGTCTCCCTTAATATATACGAAGTGGCATGGCGTCTAACTACACGAAAGTTTGACGACAAACAGTTTTAGAACTGAGCAATAGTTCCAAATAACGTGAATATTGAAGCGTTCACCTTCAGAACCTGGGTGATCACGGCCCTTATGAAGAACATCCGCATGGAAGCCTATTTCAACTCGTTTTCTACCAGGACTTCGAAACTTCGCAAGCACAAATGTTCGAGGGAACTTTACGCCGACTTTCCTTCCGCAAAGAACTTTGAGTCGGATATCCTAAGTTTTTATAGTTGAGGCTTTTTGCGCCGTGTTCTTATGCACCTGCTCCGTTGGAAAAAGCCAATAAAGAAATATAAAACTAAATTGGAATCCAAGTCGCTGGAGTAGTCTCGGGCACGTAGCGTAACACGTCAGGGACCACAAGTGTCTTTGAAAGTACGTGAGCAGGTTGCCGTATCCGGGATATTCATATAGACTACGCGCTCCGTAGCGATTCCACGTGAATTAGTTTCAAAGTTTCGGGGTTGGTTTCCAACGGGCACCACGACATGCGGAATACCGAAAAAAATATATCCCTTTTGTGTGGTCGAGGTTATGCCACTGTCGGAAAAGAACGGGATCCATTGCAACAACGATGCTTTGTCGATCGCGTTTTTCACTTGCACGCGGAGGTCTTTGCACTTGTTAACGCAATATTTTTGTTTCATAATTGCCAGACATGAAAATTCGCAACATTTGTAAAAACATCTTGCACAGAGCTATAAAAAAAAGGCTCAGTAGGCTAGTATACGTGGCTGTAGTTACAGAACCATTTTCATGAAACCAAGAATAAAAACAAAGCGCGCGTTAGAATCGGGTAAACACGGTATGCTTTGCTGTAATAACAGAAGTGGCGCTGAAGAACGCTCTTGAACGAGAAGCACTGGACCTGAGAAAGCAAGCCATTTGCACGAGAGTTTGTGATAATAATGGGTTCTGGGTGGCAACCGTTTGTCGTCGTCATCTTGGCTACGGTATCTCACATTAAGGGTTTATTCACATGTATGTTGAGACGTGGCGATATCTATAGACCCGACAAGAAATATTTAGCTGGTTGACAGTGTGTACAACATGTTTGTCAAACACGCTGAGGCCTCTTGGGGGTGTGCAGGTGAACCCAAAGTGAGTTATAGAATATAAATTGGAAGTAGATTACCGGTCAAACACCAGCGTGACAGTATCGTCCGAAACCTCGGTGTTCAACTAAACAAAGGCGCTCAAGTAGTAATTGTGTTCTCCTGAAAGCTAAAGCAAGCTAATTGCACCATGGATAAAAATAAGTATTGATAGATTTCCCAAATGTGTCTGTGGAAGCGGGTATTAGAAGGGCCCGTGATGCGATTCCCGGAAATTATCTCACAGAAGTGCTTGCACTAAGCTGAAAATGCAGAGCACTGCGTCGCTCCTTGAAGTAAGGATGCATTTACGCTGCGTTGCTACTCAGAACTAAGAACCATCATTTGCATTAGCGATCTTCTGGATTGCTTACCTCGCGAGTAGCCTAAATCACGAGTTGCTGTAATTACACGTCCCTCGACGAGGTTCTGAAAGCGCCCAGTAATGCAGCATCGTTTATTCAGTGTTTCGGTAGGGTGCCACCGCCGTGCCACGCTACTGCCTATCTTCTTCATGGGAAGAATACTCCTCAGGTGCGCTCAAGTAGTTGGAAGGAATGATTATGACGCCAAAAAGGGCGTCTGGTTTCTTTATATGCAGGCAGACTCACGAAGCAAATTGGGGAGATATACTCGGTTCTTTCTACCCGTTTTACTGTTTTGTATAACGTCCGAAACAAAAGGGATTTCGTAGGAATGACCATTGCGTTATATTAAGCCGGGAGGTTTATTGTGAAGCCAATGGCGGCCAGTAGTAGAGCAGTGGAGACAAGTCCTATACTCGGCTTCTGGCTGTGCAGGCATCACAGTCTCCAAACTTCTTCCCGCCTCGAACTCCACGCCCACCCCCTCCTCAAGAAAAAAAAATGCCTGTGACAAAGTTATTTCTACCGGCTGAATCTTGCCTTCCTGTGTAACGCTACCATAGATAGATATTCGCTTTAGTTTTGACAAAAGCAACATGTCAATTTATATAAATTGTATATTTTTAAACATAAGCGAAAAACCGCGTTAACAACACGCTAGTTCATGCAAAAAAAATGATAGGAAGTTTTGCAGGAGATATGCTGCAAGACGTTCATAATAAAGTCTGCACAATCCACATTTTGATGAAAAGCTGGAACATATGTAAGACCGACGGCAGGTATGTTTGAGGAAGTACCAACATTCCAAACCAACAGGAGGATTTGAATTAAACCGGGGCCATTGCTTGAAAGGGTCGCTTCATCTAGGGCCATGAACGAACTCAAAATATTTCGATTTCCTGCAATAAAGGCTCATTATTGCAAAGCCTTCAATGAATACTCCTTTTACAAAAAGGGGAGCAGCTCTGCCCTCACTGATTCTAGATATGGTAATAAAAGGAGGCATGCTTAAAAGTTCCAAACAATGCGAATTCGAAAGCGTAGTTGTACATTCTGTTGACATGCTGCTAACCTTTCCGTCGAAAGTTTCAGCCACGCCCGACATCAGTGCCCGGGCACCACCCTCCCAAGCTCTTTCTAATCACCAGCCATCCCACGGAGCATCCCGTACTCCTAAAATCCCCGCAGGTGGGCTTCACCACTACACTTGACTACGAGAATTCATCGTGAGGAAATACGCAGAAGGCCCAGCATCGACTAGTATCAAAATAAAGTATAAAATTGCAAAATATAGTGTCTGTGCACTGACAACCGTGAGAATGCGTCGCCAGGAGCATCCTGTTCACCTTTCAGAATCCTCCACCCACAAACGTCCTCGTATTGCACATGAGCCAGCCTTCTACCCTGCTTCAGCGCAGCTGTGTTCCTTTTTCCGGGCCGCGTTGCGTCGTCCTTTTCAGAGCCGTCCACCGACCCTGTCGCCGCCGTGATGTTTCCAATTCCTTGTGAGCAATCTAGGTCTCAAACTCCCCGGCTGACGCAGCTTAAACCTCTCGGAACTACCTACTTCGTGAACCTCCCAACTCGCTTGTTTGAAACAGAACTTTAGGGCTTTGTGTAAAGTACACCGTCAAGAGGGTTCCACGTAAATTGAAGACGACACAGCGAGCAACGGAACGGAGGATGATAGGTGTAACGAAGAAGAAGAGAGCGGACTGGGTTTCAGGGAACAAACGCCTGGTAAGGGCATATTAGTAGAAATTATGAAGAAGAAATGGGTGTGGGCAGGGCATGTAATGAGAAGGCAAGATAACCGTTGGTCATTAAGGGTAACAGAGTGGATCCGTAGAGAAGGCAAGCGTTGCAGGGGGCGGCAGAAAGGTAGATGGACAGTTGAGATCAAGAAGATACATTGGTCGCAGTTAGCACAGGACCGGGATAATTGGAGATCAATGAGAGAGGCTTTTGCCCTGCAGGGAGCTTAGGTAAGCTGATTATGATGATTATACCAGCAACGTACGCCGCATGCATGAAACAGGAGCGCACAAGCAAAAGTACCGCGAAGAAGAAGACGACACCTACGTTTCTGCGCACGCCGTGCGTGAGAAGTTGAGAGAGAGAGAGAGAGAGAGAGAGAGAGAGAGAGAGAGAGAGAGAGAGAGAGAGAGAGAGAGAGAGAGAGAGTTTATGAGTTAGCGGGAGGGGGTGGCGTGGGGCTAGAGGTACACACCTCCTACCCGGCCGTTCGGTGGCTCTTCCAGCCAAGCTTCGGCCTGCAGTGGCGCAGCAGCCCCCGCGAAACGGGGTGCTCTACGAAATGCAGCGCAATCTTTGGTGCTGCTCTGAGACCTTCTGCTCCTCTGGGATGCGGTGAGATTTACGCGCCCGTAATACAGGAACAAACCACTTTAATGCATGAAGGAAGATTACTCGAATACATCTTACCCATAAGATGATGAATTTTATTATTCTTTAAATTCAAATTCTTGATACCCCTCTTTTGGTTGTCTTTAACATATCAAATATGTTAAAACATTACCAACGGTGAAGACCACCTCAGAATATCTGCGACGTCATCTCTACACACGCAACAATGAACAGTAGTCCCTTTCTAGGAGTAACAAAGTTGAGAACGGCATTGCTTTTGACACAAATAACAGACTGCCACAATTGCTGAAGGTCATTAAAGAGACCCAGAAAAGATTTCTGCAAAAGTTACAAAAGGCCTGTATTGTCGCGTAGCACCAATATAGCGATGCAATGCCGTTGGAATTATTGATCTACATTCAGTATTAGCTGCACCAGAAGCAATTAAATGCACCTCTCCCCACTTGCCGATCGACTTCTCCTCCCTCTCTGCTTCCTTCAAAGCAGCTGGAAACACTGGGAATAGCCATGTGACATCACGACACTCGACTTCCATTCTGCGCTAGCTACATTCCTGCGCCTAGGCACGCGTCAATCGCTGCGGACCCGCCTTTGCCGCCTTTGCCTCGGGATCGCGCAGGAAGGAGGAAGAGCTGCCGGAAGCCAATGGCAGTAACGCCGCTGGCAGCCGACCTCGCCGGCGATTGGGTGAATCAGGGGGTGCCTTCGCCGTTGCGTCAGCCGCGGTCGGCTCGCTGCGGCGTCGCGCTCATCGGCTGAAAAAGGCGATCTTCAGAAATTGTTTACAAATTATCCGTACAACGTATGGGGCTCACACTTGGCTCAAAAATCTCCCGTTATGTGTTCTACCACCTGAATGCATTTCATTGCCACCTTCAGAAAGCTTTTCGGGGTCCCTTTAATAGACAAATCCTTCACCGCTTGGAAAACGCTTTTATTTGTACGCAACTTGTGGAACCTGTCGGACCACACACGCTAAAATTCTGAATCACTAGTTCATCTGTCCGTTACCATTGGAATTCTATTCCTATAAAATTCTACAATTACAATTACAATTCTAATTCTATAATTCGATATGCTTCTGCAATTAGAATTCTATCTATATGCACAATATAATTCTTTCGTCGCAAATATTCATTCTCCACATTCCATGTGAAGTTTTAAGGTGGGGTTATGATTTCAGGTAAAAACAGAAAAAGGGTCGTTTCTCGCAGCGTCAATTTTACCTTCAGCCTCAGCCAAGGGCAAGCCAGCGCCTCATTAGGTTACACCGTGGAAGTGTCTAACGTTCGTGTGTTCTAAGGGTAGGAGCGCGGAGATAGACGAGGAAGGGTTCTTCCCACCAAAGATTATACATCTAGGCAATGGGCGCATCCAAGTTAACTGCACGTTCACGCCTAATCTAGCACTTCGCCCGCATGAACAATAAACAATGAACAATCAACTTTATTGACATCATGTACAAAAAGCCTCCTCAAAGACAGCTTCAAGGAGCGGCGGGCCCCCGTTTTGTCACCATCGTACTACAGTGCTCTACAGTGCAAAAAAAATAATAAGCAGCGTAGAAATGTGACATTCCTTGCGCCATTGAAAGAATGTAAAAAAACAGACGACAACAACAACAACAACAAAAACAAAAACAAGAGAAGGAAAAGAAAAAAAGAATAAAAAATATGGTGTACTGAACAGATAAATCACTCAATACAGGACGCGAAACAAAATGCGAGCCCAATATAAATAGTTATGTCTTGAGTACAAACCATATACAAAACAAAATGGACACCAACGGATGTACTAAATCACTCAATACATATAGATTACCTTCATAATACATGCATACGTATTGAGATTACTCTATAATATATATATAGTTCACTATACATAAAGAATTACACAAATCATTCTATACACGACCGAAAGGAAGTATGAGCTGGTTATAAATCACCATGCCTAGCGTACACCAACATATTGACTATAGCTGACACACATTGGCATGCGCGGGCTATTATATTGTGTCAATATATTTATTTGCAAGAAAGGTATCTATTGCATTGAAAGTGTTGCTTTCCAGGTGAAAGTTAAGTTCGTGTAAAGCATTTAGTGGCCTCAGAAGCCTGTTTCTTAGCATATGTCACCCACATGTTGTACTACAAGTTTTAACGTTCCAAATTTCGCAGTTTCGCGTTTTATAAGGCTGAGAATTTCTTTTAAGGTTGGCAAGTTCAGTCAAGAATACATGTTTTCTCTTTATTTCTTGTTTATAGGCTTTTGTTAATCTGAAGTTGTACATCTCCTCAAAAGGCATTGTACTTTTTAAACAACGCGTAGGTGTGATAATGCGAAGGCACGTCCTCTACAGCACGTAGAAACCTTTTTTGTCGAGAATACATTTTTTGTAAGTTTCTTGACTAGTGGATGCCCAAACTAGATGGCAATAGTTTATTCTTGAGGAAAATAAAGAGTTGCAAATTATTATCATTATATGTCTCGAAAGGATCAGGGGATTCCGGTCGACTAGCCCATTATTTGAGATAACTTACTTGATATTGTGTCGATGTGCTCGTTCCAGTATAGGTTTTCCTGGAAGACCACGCCTGGTGTTTTAATGTTAGGGACAATATCAACTGGGGTCGATTTCAGCGGTATTTTTTGCGTTGATGTTATCTTCTTATTTTTACTTCTGAATATTACAGATTTGGTTTTATTCGTGTTTATTTTAAGGTGGTTTTTCTCAGTGCAGCTATTTAGATTTTTATTACAAAATTTGCTTCGCCAACTAATTCGTTCGCTGAATTTCCTCGTAAAAATATGCTGGTGTCATCAGCATAAATTATAAATTCAGTGCTAGGGCTAACGCTGACCTCGTCATTAATATATTTATTAAAAAGAAATGATCCCATGATGCTCCCCTGTGGTATACCAGAAGATAAGCGCAGTAGATCGGAAAAAACAGTCGCCGATAAGAACTATTTGGTTAAGGTGTTCCAGATAAGACGTAATTAGATGAGCGGCATTCCCTCGAAACCCATAACGGTGAAGCCGTATAATTTGGATTTGGTGATTTATGTGATCGAAAGACTTAGAGTAATCAATAAACAGCCCAAAAACTAACTCTCCTTCTTCAAGCGCTGCCAAAATCGACTCTTTTTGTTTTAATAATGCGAACTCCGTACGAAGTCTTTTGCGGAAGCCAAACTGTGAGCAGTTTATGAGAATGTGTTTCTCGTCTTTAATTTGTCTTGCGGTGTAATTGTGTGCGCATTCATTGTTCGCTCTCGGTGCAAAAACCTTGCTATCGATCGACAAACCACTTTTAGCGGAGTGCAACTACGGCGAACTTATAACTAAAATTCTGGGTCACCTCTTTGTCGTATGGTAGAAAGCCTCTCTCGTTCACACAACCTGAGAGAGTGGGGGCTCATTATTCATTTTTCAGGGACCCCTACAAGGTATTCGTAGGCAGTGAAGTGAGCGACTGCCATTAGCGCAAACGTTTAAAACTGATACTTTTCATGTGGTTTTATGACTTGTGCTTTTTTTAAATTTTTTTGGAACTATGTTGGGCGTGAAGTCTCTGGGTTGCGTTATCAGCATTATCATTATACTACCTCCGTTATCAGCAACCTACGCCAGTGACGTCGCTTAGGGAAGAAAGCATGCCCGCGGTCAGTTCACCGTCATGTTAGCCTCGATTTCTGGATACCCTGCGTGGAACGTAATTTAGAGCGCCCACAAACTTCGGTGATCAATCGGTGAATGGGATTACGGCCGTTCTGCCAGTATTCCTAAGAACGTTTTTAACAAGCTTTGTTTGTAGCAGCGACAAAGCTTAGACATCTATAGTTGCGTGACGTCAAAGCACGCTCTAATGAAATCAACTTGCAGCGTGACATTTAAAATACCCGAGTGCGGCTGGGAACCTGCTGCTGAAAAGTAAATGGGCGTGTCGCCGAATATACGGCTTCTATATTTTATCGTAACGCAGTTCCTACCCAAGTCAAGATCAAATATTTTAGAAACCCCGCGAAATAAACCACTACCTTGGCCTCAATATACCGATGGCCATCCTCATCTTATCAGGACTTCTGTGCCGAACTCGACAACATACTCCATCGTCTTAACCGTGAAAACAAAAATTTTATTATCGTTGGTGATATAAACATCAATATCAGCGACATAAATGATGCCTGGTGCTCAGATTATGTGAACTGCTTTCAAGTTCACGGTCTGGATTCTTTGATTACTTCGCCTACAAGATGCCACTTGGCCCGTGTACCCTGATCGATCACGTCCTATCAAACCTCATCTCATCTCAGATTGCTGGTGTTGTCAATTTCAATATTACGGATCACTACCCCGTCTTTTTACTTATCGAAAATCAGAACCCTACAAAACGTAATATTATGCATAAAGCTTCAATTAACTTGGCTCAGTTTATTCAAACCATTTCTAATACGAATTGGGAGGATATAATTCAGGAAAAAATGCTGAAAAGGCGTATGACATGTTTTCATTGCAGTCCATGCGCAAACGAGATAACCTGCAGAAAAAAGGGAAATCACGTCCCTTTAACGTAGCTCTCCAAGCCCGCCTAAAGAAATACTCTCGCACACTCACCAAATTGTTAAAAGAAGCCAAACCAACCTACTACCAACATGAAATCATAAAAAACGGTAAAAATAATTACAAGAATTGGAAACTAATTAAGGAATTTCTAAACTTGGCTAACCCAGAACCTGGAATCAATGAAATTACTGATGGTACTCGGTGCTGGACTAATCCCGACGATATAGCAAATGCGTTCAATGCTTTTTTCTCAACGGGTATTCCGATTCAGGACGCTGATGCAGTTCACCTTCCCCGCTGCCCCCATAGTTTCTTCTTACGCCCCACATCGCCGGATAAAGTTTACGTCGTACTGAGTAGCTTGAAAAACACCGGAGCTGGGCTAGACGCAATCATGCCATCCAAAATTAAACTTGTATCCCGTGAGCTAAGTGGTGTACTTGCTAACATTGTGAACAAAATATTTAAGAGTGGTATTTTTCCCAGCCAGCTGAAACAGGGCAAAATTGTTCCTTTGTTTAAAAAGGGAGAGCGTGTTAAGTTGTCCAATTATCGTCCAATCACTATCTTGCCGTTTTTTAGCAAACTCCTAGAAAAACTCATTGTTAACCGCCTGATCAGCTACCTTAACAAGTTTGACTTGCTCACATCTAAACAATTCGGTTTTCGTGCTAACTACTCTACGGAATTAGCTCTGATAACATTTACTGACGCGATGAAAACATTTATTGACAAGGGATTCTGGGCCGGGGCCTTGTTCATTGATTTCACAAAGGCATTTGACACGATTAATTATACTATACTTTTTTGTAAATTGGAATCGCTCGGAATATGTGGGCCTGTCTTAAACCTTTTACGCAGTTATTTGACTAACCGGAATCAAGTGGTACAAATTAAAGATTCTTTATCACAACCAGCAACTATTAACAGAGGTGTACCACAGGGTTCCCTGTTAGGCCCTCTCCTTTTCCTCTTGTACATTATCGATTTACCTAATTGCCTTCAATACACTAATTGCATCCTCTATGCCGATGACACCACATTATTTGTTGGGGACGAAATTCTAAAAAATATTTGTCTTTGGTGTGAAAAAAACCAGCTTCATATAAACCCCGCTAAAACCAGCTTTATGGTCTTTCACTCCCATCAAAGGCAGCTTCCTTCAACTCCCTCCGTTTTTCTTCGTAATCACTGCATAACCGCATCTAGATCAGCTGTATTTCTGGGAATTACATTAGACCCCCTTTAAAATTCAATCTGCATGTTAAATCCCTCACTAAGAAAGTATGCTTTGGTATCCGTGTCTTGTTGCGATCACGTTTTAATTTCCCTGTTCACATACTTCGTTTGCTTTACTTTGCCTTAGTTCACAGACACATTTCATATTGCATTTCATCATGGGGAAACACTTACGAAGCGCATCTATCTGGGATTGTGCACTTACAAAACCAAGCTATTCGCGTAATCAGCTTCAGCACTTACAGGGCACCTACATTTTCCATTTACAACAGCTTGAAAATCTTTCCGCTCAGACACTTAGTGCTAAGCAAGTTAGGACTACTGATCTATCGCCTTCGCTCTCATGTCATTGTCATTGACGGCTTTCCCCACGATCACTTCACGAACTCTAACATTACCAGATTTTCTGAACATCATAACTTCCTCCTTCCAAAAGCACGCACCATTTACGGCAAACAAACAGTTCTGTTTTCAGGCATTGCATTCTGGAACACAATACCGGTTAAAATTAAATTGTCTCGTTCCCTAAGTTCTTTTCACTGTAGATTAAAAAGCTTTTTCTTTCAGAGCTATTCGGATCTCGGCACTTAACGCATCAGTGTGTTGTACACCGCCTGAACAACTCGCACAACAAATCCTGTACCATGCCTTTTCTTTCTGTGCTATGTTTTCGCTTTCTATTGTATAATTTTATTGCACTACCGCAATCGAATGCTGCTTCACCTATGGGAATTTTGCACCATATAACGTAGTTACAGGAGGTCCCCCCGACAGTGTTTCACTCGGGGACCTCCTTCTGTATGTATCCATTATTGTATTTCAATGTAACAACTATATTTTTTCAACAAACCTTCAAACCTTCAAACCTTCGGCTATACGCATTCGTTTCTGCTTCCAAGTGCAGATATTTCACCAAAACGTAGACAGGGAAGGAGACAGTTGGGTGAGGCTTCTTTTTGATTAGGGAGCAAAAAACTTGTGTTCTTAAAGTCCAAAAATTATTGCATCTCTATAGTAGAAGAAAAGTGATCAGGGTTCGTATATTGCCATCATAGGTGAACATTGCAGGCTCTCAATGCAAAAAAAAAGATATTGTTGCAATATGTATGCTTCTTATGCAAATGTATCTCCAGTTCTGGTATATTTTCTTTGTGGCTTTGTCAAAGCAGGGCTGCAGTCATTCAACTAAACATTTCAACGTGCTTTCAGAGGAAATGAACACGTTTGTGAACATTCAACGGAATGGCTCCCTTTAGAACGGGTTGTTAGCGGGGGCACTTTACATAACTACTTGCATTGAGATTATACACATGTTCCTACTGGGACGAACTATACGATTATGGAACATGTCATTCGTTAGACCGAATAAAGGGTGCTCGCTCTGAAGCACGTCATCTCTTTTCCCCTTCAACCAAAAGCCCGTGTCGAACGACAAAGACACGTGCATAGCTTACGAAAACGCATACACGCAAAAAGGAGCATTTGCGGGCGCTCTTTCAAAATTTCCATATTTGTGTGATCGTGGTAGTGAAAGTATTCTAGCGCACGTTTTCGTGCTCCAAATGGTTGCTTTTTTATGAGGCATAGCCTGCTTTGATGCCAGTGCGAAGCCATTTCTTGTGATAATGGCAAGAAAAATATACACAAAAACTATATCCACTTTTTTCAAAAGCTGCATGTACAAGCAGTCGTTGGTGTTATCCTGATCAAAGAATATCTTGTTTGCAAAGAATTGTGCAAAATGATTTCACTTGGACTTTGGGATCGTAATTTTAGACGTGTAAGATCGCGCGTTCATTTTTTAATTATACCATTGAAAGACAACAGCGTCTACAATGTCTGTCAACTTTATGGATGCCTCTGCGTATTGGCACCTTAAAACAAAAGCACAATGAGAAAAAAACTTCCTACCTCCACGTTGACAATTTTGTAATTTTTCTGTGCAACCGCAATAGGAATCGCCCCTCTCATTCTTATCCAGTACCCAGCCTCTTTCCATTTTCCTTCACCGCAGACAAAAGTGTTGGCGCCTTCACAGCCCCAGACCTCCTGCAACGTATTTGCTACTGCGAGAATTCATACCTACACCAGCGGTCTCTATTCTCGAACGACAGTATTCATAGGCAGGGCCCGAACTTATGTGTTCCAGGTGAACGGTAACACAGGGAGCAGGGCACACGTCAACCCCGTGTAAAAAGGTTATGAAGATATAAATTACACTAAATTGGCTCTATTTGTGCGGATTGGTTAGACGTGTTCCAAGGAAACAGGCAGTGCAAATGAAGCACAGCAAAAAGAAGGAGGGAGAAAACTTTATTTTGAGCCTGGTGATGTCGGAGTGGTACTTCAATGCGGGAGATCATGAGAAGACCACGCGGTCCCAGCTCTGGACACCAGGAGATGCTGAGCATCCAAGTCGGCGCTGGTCTTAAAGTTCTCCTATAGCTCAGGTAGGGTGACGGAAGTGGGTAGAGGTGGGAGGGGTTGGTTATGTGCTCACCCCTTGACCATACGAGTGAGGTTACATGTATCAGGGCAGAATATACATGTGGCAGGGTATCGGGTGTGGTAAATCTGATGTAGAAAAGCTGAGTTAGGAAAGGTGTTTGTCTGAATTCTCCGGAGCATTTCTTCTCTTTTAGCAAGCTGCGGTTGAGGAGGTGTAAAATGTCGTCTTGAAGTGCGGTAATACAGGGCGATGTCTTGAAATTACCACAAGGTGTCACCACTGCTGCGTGTCATGTCTTCCTTCAGGTAATTGAACACATGTCTTCCTTTGGTGCGTGTTCCAGCTTCAGTGTCTTTTCTTTTTATGAAGACGTCTAGTGGATATTCCACCAACAACATGATTGCACTCCCAGCGTAAAGTATGTAAAAGCACAGCCAAAAAAGTATTAAGAGCTTGCGCTCGGTAGGTTAGATATTCCTAAACAGTAGTGAAAAAATTGGAAGGTGGGAGGAAGTAAGGGTAGGTGGAGTTGGGGGCCTGGTAGCGTGACCGGTGATGGCGTCCGTTGGTCCGGAGTAGGAGCAAATATTGAGGACGAGTAGGGCGAAGAATGGAACTTCCTGTACAGATATTTACGTAGCGTTCCTCGGAGTGAACAGGGTTTTTGCGCTCCTGCGTGTGCGAGATTAAATTACCAGGTTGGGTCCGCCCTCTTTCACCCTTTGTCCCGCTGCTTTTAGGAACTCACCAATAACCGAAATCCGTGGCACTGAAATTGACGTCCACACACTCACAAAGAGAAGGGACGTTTCCTCTCGCACAAGTCAGCGTGAGGTTGACTCCTGTGGTGCAACCTTCCTAAAGCCGAAGCCCTTAGGACCATTCGATGTCGAAGTTACCGGAGGACGCTTGGGTCCGGTCAGTTTTCCGGCGTCGAGCACTAGTTGAAAGCGACGTCTCGGACCCACAACAAAGGGCCCCACGATGCACGGCTTGAAGCTGAAGATTGCCGCCGAAAGAGCAATGCTGCACGCCTGTGTTCATCCCTCCTTGCAACATTCTAGCTCATTGTGATTTGCCTTGCCGGGGGGCGCTTAGGTACTCTAAAGTCACGGAAAGCGGCTTGTGTCCAGCAGCAGAGTCAGTCGCCCATGCGTCGTTGCACACAAAGCCTTGTCGCTCCCCGCCGATAACGGGGGATTGGGGGGGACCGGCGAAAACCGGAAGACGGGAGGATTGGGTGATGGAACC
The DNA here is from genome assembly GCA_013339765.2 of Haemaphysalis longicornis. Lineage (NCBI taxonomy): Eukaryota > Metazoa > Arthropoda > Arachnida > Ixodida > Ixodidae > Haemaphysalis > Haemaphysalis longicornis. The sequence continues at coordinate 156,826,058 of CM023449.1, read as the reverse complement.
CAATAATGCAGACGGTCGTCCCAATGCCAGTACGCCGATCGTAACAGTGGCAACATTTTCACGCTCCAAACTTGCTCATGGGCGTTGGTCATTGCGAAAAGCTGTAGCAACCTAGGAGTGACTTGTTTACTTGTGCAGCTTTGCCCAGACATTTCACCAACCTATCCCGTGTATTGCAATTACTTGAAAGAAATGCTCCAGCTGTCACTATGCCAACGCCGCGATAGAGACTTATGGAGGGGACCGCTTGGAAGGAAACAAAAGGTTGCCAGCCCGATTGCATTTCTGCATGTAGCTCGCGTACCCTAATACAGCGAGAACATGAGCACCCTCTCTGCCATTGCATACTAATGCCAATGATGCGTACACATACATGCTTCTGCGGGCACCAGAAGAAGCCGTTACTTGTGCTTAGCTAGGTTGTGCATGAATGATTTATCCCTGGTGTCCAGAACGGAGTATGCCATCCGCCCAAGAAGGAAACAAGAACGTCAGCAACGCAAATAAATAAAACCTGAAGAAATATAAGCGTTTAATATATGATTCGGCACTCGTGTCGCCGCCGGCTTTGTTGTATTGAGTTGGCAGGAAGACATTTTGTTTCCTAAATGTGAATAAAGGAATCATGGGATGAAGCATACAGAAAATAACATTCCATGCATCTTACATCCGACGTACTACCGTTTAACTTGGACAGCTTGTTTCCGTAAGTAAACCGGTAGTAAAGGAATAAAACACCGGCAACCAATGCGGTATACAAGTATGTAACATTTCTTTATAGCACTGAATTCACTCCAAATCAGCGATGGTGTGGACGCTTCATGGACGAGGAGCTATTATTGGCAGTACGAGCCGAGGAGTTCGCTTGTTGTGCATGCAAGTGTTCACTTATTTTTTCTGAGTGAGAAAATGCTTTAGTTTGAGTTGTAAGTAACAGGACAAGCTCCAGAATAAGGCGTAGGAGTTAAATGGGGTTTGTCGACGCAGATGCTTAAGGATATATTCCTACATTAGGGGGAAGCATGGTGGGCCCCTTTTAAATGTAACGCGTGAGGCAGTCCCTGGTTGGGTCGGTGTAAAGTTGCCTATTTATAAAAGTCGATTTGCAATGGCATCAGGCGCGATGACACGTGTGACCTCCGAACTTCGAATTCTGTTTGTGGTACAAGGCGACGAGTGTACAAGACCTTGCGTTGTAAGAAATATGCATCGACTGAAGGTCACACGAGATTTTTTCAATCCGCAGAAGTTAACGCCAGCCAAAGCGCTATTGCAGTTTGATAATAAAGAAGAGTCGTGTGATGGAGTGGAGCACCCTGTTGTTCCTTTTCGTACATGAACTAGCTAAGTTACCTGTACTGAGCAGGCAACGAGCGCATCACGTCTCTAGCTTTTGGACAATTAGTATAAGAAGCCGCTTATTACATTTCTCCTGATTAGAGTCGGGGACGCGCACACACGCGTGTTCCCGACGTGACAGTCAGTAAAGTTTTTTTGCCCTTCTATGCGATCATCTGGTAGGTTTATCGATCCGTTTATCGTCCATATGTCTTCTTTTCTGGGGCACGGTCTTTCTCGACTGAGATATTTACTTTATACCTGTAATCTTGTGGTCGTTAACGTTG